>MU227750.1:0-13894 GCA_018584345.1 Thuja plicata
GAAGATGGTTTGAGATTGAAGTTGTGTTAAGGGGAGTTACTGATGTATTGAACAGTAAGAGAGACATACCAGTCCACATTTGTTTTGTAAGGTTCTGTAATGTAATAAATACTTTTGCAAATTTGATGGCTAGTTATGACAATTTTACTGCACTTTCCCCAGCAAAGTCACCATCTTGTTGGTGACTCGGATGGGTCAAATGATATAAATAGTAGAACCCCAGAGATTCCTTGAAAGGTTTAGCAAGATTTTTACTGCACTTTCTGCAGCAGAGTCGCCATCTTGTTGGTGTTTAAAACTGTTACGCTACAAAAAGCAACAAATGTATCTTAAGACTGATGTTACGAGTTGTTAGCTTCAAGTATGAAAGCTCTGTAAGATAACTGGACCAGCTATAGGGTCAAGACTTCCCTCTGCACTTTTGGCTCTGCAAAACCAAGGCGGGTGCACCTAAACCAGACTAAACTCAATTCTTTACAATACCTTCTACTTCTGGATTTGAAAAATAGATAAATAGTGAGTAAGTACTAAATGACAACCTAGCATTCATTGACTCTCCACTACCATTGGTGGAATAAGAACAACAACAACTAAAAAGTAAAGAATTTGGTTATGAGTTTGATTTAAGTTTTGGGACAAAACATAGCCAAACCATTCAGATATGTATCTCAATAGAAATACTAATTCTAGATCAGTGCCTTATCCATTGGGCTAAATCCTAGATACTTGTTGAACCTGAAACACTTTATTGGCAAAGATTCAAAGCCATAAACATAAGAACTCTCGGATCACACACTACAAGATCCTCAAATAGATATCCAGGCAGAATCAATGTAATATCCAAAGGATTTTAATTTGATCTAAGATCAAATACCTATGGAATACACATATGCATAAGCAAGACTTATACAGTAAGCCAGAAAACTTACAACTCAATAGATAACACAAAGGAGAGACTCAAATCTGAAACAACTTATATTAAGTATGATGAAACTAGTTCCTGAATCAGTATGATAATGAAATATGCAAAAGATCATTAGCTTTCTATTCTATCTTTATGCAATCTGAAATTACATATGCTATATCCTAGTCTGGAAATAAATATAAGCCTAATGCTTTACAATATTTCTCCCAATTCTCCAGCCCTTACTAAATGGTCTTGAATATTCCTTTATAGTAACAGGAATGCAACAAGCATCGGACCATTTAGGGTTTGGGTTTACAACCAATTGAAGCAAGCATTCAATTATGATGTCAAGTTGAAAACCCTAAATTCTTCTTTTCAAACCGTGCAAATCTGATTCGCAAAATAAGTCATGCTCTCATAAATGCAGAAAAGACTAGGCAACTCTGTTTACACTTATCTCTCTGATTATAAAACTTTATCTGTCAACTCTAGTCATGAATGCATCTCGGCATATCAGATTTCAAACCCTACACCTTTCAACAGTTGTGCACAATCGACCCACAAGATCAAATCGCAGCATTAATGGCCCTGAGATAAAATATCAGTCGACCACCATGAAAACCCTCTGAGAAAGGTTTTTAAATTTTGAAAATGTTATAACGGTCACAGGTGGCACGGAAAAGGACATGAATGGTTGAGATTGAACCTCTGCATAACTTTAAAACACAGTCGTCGATCTTCAAATTACACGGGCATCTATATCTGATTGGATAGGTGTCGTGCAAGCGCGATGCCTTAATAATTATCTATTCGGCATCTTGTGATTAAGGAATCATGCCAAGCATTCGATTGAAATCGATCTGCATGAAACTTAACACCTTTAAGCTTTGTGACCATCAGACACATGTCAAGTTATCGTGCACTCGTAACTCATTATATGAATCCTTTGTTTTCCTTGCGAATTAGCGACAACTGTCGGATTATATTTTATTTGAAATAACTTATCGGCCTTCAGCACTACACTAGACATGTAGCAGCATCTCGCACACTCGAGGCCCCTTTCAGCACATTCCATTTTCATCCATGACTACGCGACAATGCACCAACTGGCACCCTCGGCCCCACATTCTACTATCTCTAATGTCTGACTAGCCCTCACCGTCACGTGTCGCACAGGCGCTCACTCGAAGCTCATCTCATTAACCGCCACTAACCGGTGCGAGTGCGTGACACAAACCGCTAGCCATTAGTCGCACACTCGCGACCATTTCATGTCATCGGCTCTAACCGCTTCAACTGTGCAAGCGCACTGTCATCCCTTTATCGCTTACTCGCCAGCATTTCATGTTATCTTTCCTTACTGCTGCGATTGAACTCCAGCCCGCCACCTGGCACTTTCTGACACGAGCCCACAAAAACATCCTTCTCTATCTACCAGTCAGCTATCTACGTCACCGCCTATGCGTTGAGTCGTCTACCAAAAGGCGCATGCCTTTCGGCACTTAACAATTGAGTGCTCAATTATAAAAAAATGAAGAACTTCCCTAGCACAACCAATGTGGGACAAGGACCCTTAGGCACCTCTGACCACAGACATACACGTGGTGACATGTCGTGATGGCTTGAACACTAGATGTCGAGCAACTTTCCCATTAAGGCAATATGCCAGCCGTTAGATTTTATTCAACTTGACTGCACTTTACCTGCCTCAGCAACCCCAGAATCATGATGTTATAGCTTCCAGATGTCACTCAGGCTTAATGGCTTGATGAATAAAGATCTTCATCTTTCTCTTTAAGTCTTTAAGTCGACCGTCGGATCAACTTCAAGTCGCATCACTTTAATTTCCTCTTTACCGTTGTACAGGGCCCGCCATGTGCCACGTGTCATTCAGGCTTAATGACTTAAAGGTTAGATTGTGTGCATCTCATCACTAAGCCTTTAAGTCGGCCGTTAGATCTTCTGCAACTTTCTTGCCTTTTAACTTTTCCCTTTTGACCTCAGTCGGACCCACTGGGACACATGTTCTACAGGCTTAATGGCTTGATTGATAGATCTCGATCATCTCGGCTTTAAGTCATTAAGCTAACCGTCAGATCTTCTCAAACCTGTTGCGTCTTTACTGCCTTTCTTTACCCGGGACCCATGACGTCATCTAGAGGACAGATGTCACGATGGCTTGATGGCTTAATGAATAGATCGTGCACATCTTCTTCATAAGGCTTTACGCCTGCCACACGATCTAACCAGACTTGCATGTACTTTAATTCATAGCCTTTAACATATGTCAAACCCGCCAAATACACGTGGTGCTTGGGCTTAATGGCTTGATGGGTAGATTGACAACATCTTTGCTTTAAGTCATTAATCCAACTATTGGATCAAGATTGAGTTGCATGACACATTATGAGGGTAAAGTATTTTCCAGGATGAAAACTCGGGAAATATTTAAAACCCCGCTAGGAAAATACTTTAGGGAATAACATGGCCCCTTTGACAACAACTTAAAAGACATGATGTAAGCAACTTAAGTTACTAAAAAGTAACTTCATTTTATAACAACTCATGAGGTTTAGGGTTTAAGCAAGATTTTTCATGAATTTAAACCAAGGATTTTAGGGCTTTAGGCCAGAGACCTAATAAAATTTGCAGAGACCAGAGGAAAAGGTATGAAACCATGAAAAATTTTGAATCGGTCTAACAATGTGCACTTACCATAAGAACATTCACATCATCTATTATGATTTGTTTCATCCATCACAAGATGTCTATCACAATAGAAAATGTCATCTATCATGATCTATTTCAGCCATCACAAGATGTCTATCACAATAGAAGATGTCATGTTTCATGATCTGTTTTAGCCATCATAAGATGTCTATCACGATAGAAGATCATGGCCTTTTTAAGGAACTTAATCCACCATGCAAGATATCATCTATCATGATCTGTTTCAGCCATCATAAGATGTCTATCATGATAGAAGATCAAATTATTGTAAGATCGTCACCTTCCAATAACTTTAACAAATACAAGTGATAATCATTTGGAAGTTGTCACTTCCTCATGATGTACATAGGGGGCAGGCCCATTAAAAACATGGAGTCACACACATGACATCCACCATACCTCAGCATAGAGGGTCGAAACAAGGTATTTCACCTCGAACTTCTCTCATAGAGAAGAACTCGTTGAGAAGATATCAATTTGTTGATCTTTACATCCAAGATTACTTAAGATAAATTGTCAGCCTCCCTCTGAATCTGATATCAATCTTCTAAGCTCCTTGTCCAAAGTTTTCTCTGAAGTGTCAAACTCCCTTTGAATATGATATCAATCTTCTTTTCCTACAAGAGCATCTCCGAAAAAGATCAAGGCAAATATCTCTTATAGTATGTATAGAATTACCTATGACAAAGAGACTACAATGAGTAGATAAATGTAATATTCAAGGATAATAAATACTTATCTGGGCATCAACATCCTTGACACAAGGGTTTTTTTTTCTACAGCTGCAACAATTGACACATTAAGAACTAATTATTTTTCACCCGATGTCTCCGGCTGCTGCTGCGACTGCAGCGATTAGGACTTCTGATGCAGTCGTTGATGCCTTGGTTGGTGAAGCTCAGGCTCATGTCGTCGTTGCAGCCTCTGTTGATGGAGTCCCCTTTGGTCGCCAGCCACTGTCATCTAGTGGTCCACCTTCCAATGGTGTGGGTGCAGCGCATGTTGTGCCTGGTGCTTCTGCTGGGAGTGAGGATATTGCTTCTAAGTGGGATTCAAGTGTTTCGGCCTCTGCCTCTGTAAGGAAGGATGGCATTAAGGGCCCTCGTGTGGTGTTTGTGGATCCCTACTCTACTGCTAGGGCAGATGCTGCGTTGAATCTGGTCGGAGCAAACCGTGGGCATGTTCCTGTTTCTAATCCAATCTCCATTGTGGTTGATGAGGAGGTGGAGGAGGAAATAGACCACAATATCTCTATTTTTTCTTCACATGCCTTTATTTGCAGGTTCAGAGGTTTTTGGCCTAGCCTCCCGGAGCTTCATGAATGGATCTCTAGTCATTGGAAGCCTATCTTCGTGGATACGGTGCACATTTTTCCCTTGGCTAAAGGGTATTTTATAGCAAAATTTGATGATGTTTTCGACATAAATAATTTGTTGTGCGAACATTTTTTCAGCTGGGAGGATTGATTCATGCTCATGGTTAAGCAATGGCATATCGATTTTAACCCTATTTGGGATTCCTTCATCAGGTTTCCTATATGGGTCTGTTTTCCTAATCTTCCCCTCCATTTATGAACCGACTCTCTGTTTGAAGGGATTGGTGATGCTCTTGGGGAATTTTTATTGGTGGATGGTGATTCTTTTGACATTCTCCACTCTACTTATGCTTGCATTCTTGTGGATATTGATCCTTCTAAGGGTCTTCCTGCGGAGATAGTGATCAACTCCTCTAAAGGAAGATGGAATCAGTCTCGGGATTATGAAGGGATTCCCTTAAGATGCAGAAGGTCTTTTAAAATTGGGCATATGGCTGCTCAATGTTGATTGGGTAAAAAGAAAACACAACTGCATCTTGGTGGAACGGTGCTTCTGTTCAACACTATTTGGTGGAAAAGAAGCTTGTCTTGCCAAAAAGTTTCTCCCAGGTGGTTGTGCAGGTCCCTCCTCCTCCTGGTTTGGTTGTGGCTCATGTGTGCTCTCCGGTGAATGCCTCCCCAGTAGTGTCGTCACTTGGTTTGGTGGGGTTTGTTGCGTCTCTGGTATCCCTTGGTGTTGCGGGGATGATGGCTGCTAATTGTTCTGTGGATGCTTCTCTTGATGGTTCTACTGGTATTTTGGTTGCCCGTGCTGGTAGCTTTGCTCGCTCTGGTGTGGTTGATGATCCTCCGCATTGGCAAGATGAGGCGGCTAGAGTTGAAGAGGGCTGGATTACTGTTAAAGGAAAAAAATTCAAGATGTCATCTTCTTTTGATATGACTCTTCATTCCCATCATAAGGGTGCTAAAGGTAAATCCTAAGCTTTGATTTGTCTTTAGCTTGGGTTTGCATGAAGGTTGTTCATGCGTTGTTTCTTCAAGGTTTTGGGTGCCTGTTGTAAAACCCTCACTGTGGTCTTGTCCCATTTCGTTTAGAGGGCATTTTTGAAAATCTTTTGTGACTATTTTGTACAGGGTTTCGGGGCCCCTTCAAAACTTGTTGTTACCTTAATTCAAAAACATCATTGACACAAGTTGCTTCAATGCAGGTCCATATACATCAAATCATACAACACCTTCTCAGATTATTTGAGAGACATCTCCCGTTTAAATTATCTCCCCACTAAGGATGGTTCAAATGGAAATGTAACATTGGTTATTATTCTCCCCCCCCCTCACAATGTACAATCCCCACTCTTATATCGTTGAACAATTCTCATGTCTTCTTATGAAATTACTTGATTTCTTCAAGAGAGGTGACACTCTATAATTGACACTTTCTTTCTAGAAAGAGACACCCTTCCTTGAATACGTGCTTCTTTGTTAATGCTTGACCACGACCATAACAAATTAATATATCTCTTTAATGAAAGTCACTTTCAGGAATTTCACATAAACCCGTACACAATTCGTTATAACTTTTGAGCCCCGCACTCTCTCCAATCGCTCCAGTGAGATTCTTCAAAAATTATTTGTCGCTAACATATCCAAAATCAGCAAAATCCAACGGTGGATTTGTGAGATATGGTCCATGTACTGAGATTGTATTTTCTAAGACAGTCACACATTCACCATCAACAAACTACTCTTACATTTGCAGTCTGGCTCTGATACCATGTTAAGTTTTAGGATAGCTGCAAATGTAATAGCACGTAATAGCACTCTATGTTGTATGTGTTTTCCAAATGCGGTAATTTGTCTTTCATTTATATTGAGAATGAGGATATGAGAGACATGTCCCTTCATGGGACATGCCTATTCATTATTATGAGATTAATATAATGACAATTGATTATGCAACCACACACACACATGTAATATCTTTGAATCATTATTATATTAATATTCTCCTAATACTATTTTATATATATATATATATATATATATATTCAATAGTCTCATAGAATTTATCCAAAGAAACTACAAAACATCAACAAGATGATATGATTTTCACTTATTTAACTCCAAAGGTGAAGCTTGAACACGTAAGTTATGAGAAGTGTCACTCTGAAGCTATAATTTTTGTGGCTTCTTGAAGAAGTTGGTTTGCATGATAAGAGGTTTTGAAACTCTTGTTGGGACTATCTTTCAAATACTTGTGATATTTGTTTCCAAATGTGGAGAGGAGGGTTTCTGAGAATTACGCTGATTGAATTGTTAATTCAACTCTATTTTTTGGCACTTTGAATTGGGACGTGGTTTCCAGTGAATTGTGTGGAGTTACGGCCATCATTGCTATTCAATCTGGAACGTTTTAGTAGATGACATTACCTTGGATCAGAGGTTAAGTGTTGGACGCCATTGTACGTATTTGCTTCATGTTACCTTGCTCGACGTGGACCTTGCATCAGCCGTATTTATACTACTCAGCCGCCATTTTGCTACATACCAGTTGCAGCCAGAATCATTCAACGTTAAGAGTGCATTCACAGGTTTTCAAAAACTTAAGTTCTCTTTCCTTGGTTGTTGACGTTTCACCTTGTATTTGATAATTACGAATTTCAATGTTGAAAGTGAATTAAATACTTCACATGGTTTATGTATTCACAGGTATTTGGAATTAAATGGTGTTTTGCATTATAATTTAATTAATTTGGAAAAAGATTAAAAAAAAAAAACTATATATGCATTTTTGAAAAAAGATCAGAATTCCAGAGTTACTTGCAGTTTATTTGAGAATAGAACCGGCTAGGTTCTTTACAAGGAAATAAAAACCTACACTAACACTCTTTAACTGTTCCATACATTTGAAAATAATGTTATGAGCATGAGCCGCTACCATGTACTCAATTTTTGTAATGGATAAATCATGTACAACTTTATGCTTTCTCATCTAACTGATAAATTATTGAATCAAGTAAGATGTAACAACTATTGTATCTCTTGTTATCTATATTACCTATCCAATTTGATTTCACAAAACCACAAAATAATCACCATGTTTCAATCCCTTAAAAAACAACATGAGAACAAAGAGTGCTTGGAAGCACCCACAAGTGTTTGAATACTCGCTTGCCTACATGCCAACATAATCATCTGAGATAGGCCATGCAATGGTTCATTTATATTGCTTGGTAAAGTTTAGTCTAGTACATACTATACCAATCATTAAGCTCCCAACAATACTAGTATAAGGTTCTTTGACCTTGAGCCATGTCCTCCATCGTATTAGGTGATGTTGGAAATCACTATAGATAATTTAGTTTCCACTAAGAGAGTAACATACTGGCTTGCAAGTGGTCATGATGAATCTCTTTAAAATTAAAATTGAGTTCACATATTTGTTCTAGCCTAACCAAAGATTTTTCTTTAGTCTCTTTGAATCTCAATATCTAAAATATATTTGACAACTCCGAAGGTCATCTCAACTTTTGTTGAAAGCTAAAATTTCAAGTCACAAATCACATCTTTACTCTTATTATCCATAGATCTTGCATATTTTGCAATAATGGAGCAGTAGAAACATAATGACACTTCATCATGGAATGCATAGCTTATGAGGATATTTGTGCTCAGTACAAAAAGGATTTCAAGGTTGACAACATGCACCAACTATACGAGGAAGAAAAGAGTAACCATATGGCCAACTTCATCCTCGAAATTAATTATAGAGGTCCAATATAGAAAAGAGCATGATAAATTAGGGGTGTTTTTGTTCTTGATTCTATAAGTTGTTTGGTCTTGTGGACATCATCAAAATGTTTCATTCATTCACTTGTTAACCTTTTATATTTTAAGTTTTTGAAAACTTGTGCTTTGAGGCCCGCGGAAGCAGCACATTTCTCTTCATTGAGTGGGGATTTCTGAATAATCACCCGGAATGAATGGGGAAGTGTCTTATCTACTGCTTTCTACAACGTATGTGGACAATGGAATGGATGGGAACAAGATACAGTCGAACAAAGAGAGGCGGGCAAGTAATGGAAAAAATTTCAAAAGAAATATATATTGAAATTTTGAAAATAAATTGATTGTTGTAGGTTGAGCATTTTTACATAAAGAGGGTATCTTTGATATGTGAGAATTTCTTTTATTATAAAAATAAAAAATTAAATTTAAGTTATCCTTTGACTCCATTGATGGAGGTTTGGAAAGTTTTACTATTTTGTCCTTTTTGAAGATGATAGAAAAATTGTATTGTAGATCTCGTATAAATGAGTTATTTTGTGCAATGAGTTGCCTTCTAAATACTTAAAAATTTTATATATTTTTAGTATATGTTAAAAAATGTGATGATATTTATCTTTGTTTATTGATTTTTGTGCCATGCCCAAATAGCTATTTAGAGTGTGACAATCCTAGGGTTGCTAGGGTTAAGTATAGGGGTAGGGAGGAATGACCCTTGACATTATCGCAAATTTAAAAGTGATTCTATGACTACAACAATAATAGAGTTATTAATTAAACTAATGAAATGAATAAACAATGGTGAGAAGCATGCAAGGAAGAAACAAATTGAAATTCATCCTCCATCAAACAAACAAAATTAGCTCCAGCTTGAGCCACAACCCCATCCAAGACCCAAAGAGTTGAGGCCAACCAGAAAAGCCTAAGCAAGTGATGGGGGAACTTAGTACAGTGATCCAAAAAGCTTATCACACTTTTTGGCCTCACCATTTGGTGATATAAATATGTCCATTAACCATTCAAACTGAACAACATACCTTCTTGTTCTTAAGTTAGATGAGAATGTTTATAATTTGCATTAAAAGATGCAAAATGTATTAAAATTTGCAAATGTTTTGCTTCTAAACTTCTATTTTTTTAATTATTCAACATTATGGATTATAAAAGTTTAAATTATCTAATTCTTATTTACTTAATAATTACCAATATCTTTAAATGGATCTGTAATATACTATACATACAGTACTTGAAATGCTAGTTATGAAATGATGTATAAGTTATAATAGTATAAGAACTAATAATACCAAATACTTGAACATAGCAAATCGCAACATGAACCATTGAACATTCAACATACACAATACAAAATATCAAATTACCAATTACTATTAGAAATTCAAACTATCAGCAAATAGAATATTCTGATTTATATTCTATCAAAAATATCATAAAGATGATTACAATAAGTAGCATGATATCAAAACGAGTACAAAATCATGTCAAAATGTAGTGAAGGGAGACCTCTAATCATCCCCCAAGGCAAACTCCTCGTCACTGAAATTACTAGACTCCTCACGGTCAAGATCCGCCAAAGGAACACCAACCAGCCCAAAATTAAAATCTCTTTTGATGTTGTCCGACGACAGGGGACGTGCAGACATCCACGGGATGGTCGAGGGACGTCTACACGTCCCGGCGGTGTTCTAGTGGCGAGAAGGCGATGGTGGGGGGACTTTGGAGCGCCGAGTCCTGTTCCCAGGGATGTCCCCGACTCAGGTGTGGGGGGGTTTGGGGGGGGACGCGTCCCCGTGTTATACTTGTTATAAGTGATCAAAACCCTTACCAAAATAGCTGATCGTGAGATGGTGTAAATGGAATTCTGAAGAATATTTATATATAACACTTAACAATAGGAATAAGAAATTAAATCCTCCAATGTCCATAGTAAAGGGTCCAAATATGACAAGCATGACAAATTGCCATAAGAGACCCCAGATAAGTAAAAGAGCAACTCCTGCAATGGAATTACTTCTTTAACTGAGTTACAGCGTCATAGTAAGTGAAACCATGGTCCTTTTGAAACACTCAAAATGACACCACAATATTTACCTTTTCACTCACAAAATGGGCCAATGGGGAAGCATCAAATCTGGTAAGGTCGAGATGTTGCCCAAGGTTGCGTCAAAATACTAATAGCAAAAGATTTTTACGGAAAACCCTTTTTAATAAAAGCTGTCAGCTTACCAGTCCATGTCTTACAAAATGTAGACCACCCAAAATAAATTGCAGGATAGCCACAAAACCAAAATTCAGGACAATTAGTAATCCATGGCCACAAACTTTGGTAATGACTACAGCAAACCAAGAAAAACTGCATCCAGTACATAATAAAGTGGAACTCAAGAAACCAGTGAAAGGAACAAACAAGACTAGATAGAATATGGGATACTGTATTTGACAGTATTTCATGCTGCGTGTTATCCATCTGGTTATTGAGCTTTTCAATAGAATTTACATTAGCAGTTCTACTTCTCTATAATTGCAAAATTTACAAAAAACAGTTCTAGTTCTCTATAATTGCAAAATTTACAAGTAAAGAATCAATGAATTAATTTACAAAAGGTATTATTTTACATTTTGGATTTTTTTTTTGTGAAGAGCTTGGGAACTACAATTTGCTTCTCATGCCTCAGAACACAAGAATTGCTGGTCTTTTTTAATCCGACGTATCAAATCAGCATCCTCAGTCATTTATATTCTCTTAACCAAATTCTCTCATCACACAGCTTAAATTTTACTGTTTGTTTCAAACTTCAAAATGCATTGAGAATCAGACTAGTTAAGGTCTAAATAATTCACTATTTACATCAGACAGTATATTTACAGACTTTGTTGGCCTTCAGGGTGTACAAAGTGCATCCTGTGCATTACAGCTATTTACAGACTTCGTCGGTTTTCAGGGGTTAAAAGGGGCATCCTTTGCATTCCAGAAAGATGTTGGTGTGTTGTCAAGCAATCAATATATCGATGAAGTCATTGACGATCAGAAGCACTCAAAGAAAATTTTGGATTCATTTCAAGAGATGAGGCCTCAACAAGAATAAAAGATAATAAAGTTGTGGACTTCAAATACAATGCTGCAATTATCCATCTCGTCGTAAAATTCATGCATCTGAACAGTTTGTACCACCCATGAGCATTACATCTCAATTCATGATATTACAAAGGGCAAGTTCAAATAATAGACGAAGGAAACAATGTGATATGTCAAAGCACTACCATAAAGCAGAAAGTTAAAAGCAAAGCGTTCAGTTCATATTGTTAAGAGAGTGAAAAATTGAAACAACATAAGGATAGAATCTAGCATATTAAAGACAAAATGTAGAAAGGAACTAAATAATTGTATTAAAAACAAATCATGAAAAGATTTGGAAATACTATAGCAAATACACCCTGTACAAGAAGAGCAGAAAATGAATGTAAATTCAGAGGTTTTAGAAAACTGTTATGCAACAAATAGTTATTGAATAAATAACATATAACTACTGAATATAAATCCTGTCAATGCATTGCAAGTATTCACATCCAGTTTGATATATTTAACACAATCTAAGAAAGCTAACAGTTGATGGTGCCATTTACCAGTTTATTTCTGAAGCAAGGTTTCAATGCCATGCTTAACTACCATGGTGTTTAGGCATTAAGTTGATGAAAATCCAGTCTCTATAGAAGAGCAAACTACATTTCTACCTGCCAGCTGGGCTTAAGACATATGAACTCATGATGACTACTGAATAAACTGAATGAGACAATACAGATTAAAGCATCCAAAATCTTATCCTCTATTATGTAATAGACGAACAAATTTCAGCAGGTAGTAATAAAGTGGAAGATTTTGTTGTAGGGGCGTATCTAAATTCAGCTCTATTAGCAATTCTTGGCATCTCTAAGAGGCAACCTCAAGCCAGAATGACAAGGGATTATTGCAGAACCGTTAACGAGGGAGGTTTTCAAGATGAAGAGAACAACTTAACTCTAATACAGAATACTCGAAACAAAAGAAAATCTACACTGTCATGCCCTTAATATGTATCATGGAAGTAATTCTTAGGACTTTTATATTAACAGATCCTCATCCAACTACAAGTATAAGAAACATGAATCTCTATCAGATTGGCAGTAACCCCTACTTGGACACAGAGACCTTAAAATTTAGAACTATTCATAGATAGTTTTTCAAATCAAGGCCTTACACTTTTATCTTATGGGTGTTGATACCAGGCAGGGCATCACATTTGTAGAATCAACCTTGGACCTAAAGTATGCATGAAATATATCATCTTATCCCTAAGCCTAAGAATTGACATAAAGCTGCATTAAATATGGTTCAATTTAAGCAAGCTGGGAAGTTAAACCTATTTGTGAGTTAAGATTCAATCTTCATCATTTATTACAAGCAAAATATCGTACTTTCCAAACATGGAGAGGCTGGCACTGGGTTGTCCTACAAACCCTAATGACCTACCATTTATCATCCACCAAGCATAAGAAGCAGACAACCAAAATACAAAATCTAATTTCATAACCAAATGAAGAAATTATTAAAGATGTGATGATAATACAAATGTTAGATATATGTATTTATAGTTATAAATCAGTTTTGAGGGATTTAAACCAAAGAAAACCGAGGCCGGTTTGAAAAACTAGTCCATTTTTTTCAATTACACTCATTTTACATGTGGATTTTTTATAATATCCAGTTCTTTGCCTGATTCACAGGGTTTAACCAGTTTATTGATAAGAGTCAAGACCTGGCAATCCTGGTTAGAATGGCATGGGGGGCAAGCATGTTTTACATATGGGTAACCACATGTAATTTGTGTGTATTTTATCCATAGATCAACTTATCGCCGACTTATCGGCGATAAGTGAACTTATCGCGATAAGTTCAGGCTTGCGATAAGTTACATAACTTTCGCGCGAACTTATCGCGCCGATAAGTTTGTAACTTATCGCAGAGAATATCGGCGATAAGTTTCAAACTTATCGCGATATTTTGAGAACTTATCGGCCGCAGTCCTCTTATAGGGACTGACGGCCCAGACTTGGCCAAAATCACTTTTTTTCTTTCCTAACGCCATTTTAGAGAGAAGAAG
>MU227750.1:14832-68407 GCA_018584345.1 Thuja plicata
AAAGACAATTTGCTGTTTTAAGTTTTCTTTACAGAGTTAGAGTCTTTAGACTATCAGACTATGGTTATCAGCCATCAGCATTCCACATGAGGATGCGATTTTGTACCCTATTTGCATTTATATATATCTAGATCAGCTTGTTTGGTTTGTTTACTCATTTACTAACTCATTAGATGCATCTGCTTATTGAATTTTGCAAAAAAAATGAATTTTTTATTAAATTTAAGCAAGTTTTGAAGTTCCCGATATTTTCCCGATAAGTTTTCGACTTATCTCCGATATTTTCCGATATTTTTTTTTTTGCCCTCGGCGATAAGTTGCCGATAACGATAAGTTGAACTATGATTTTATCCATGCTCAATGCACTTCACTGCCAACAATCCTGGTTAGAATGGCATGGGGAGAGAACATGTTTGACATATGGCTAGCCACATGTAATTTGTGTGTATTTTATCCATGCTCAATGCACTTCACTGCCAATCAATTGACTGAGATGCACATCAACTTCTTTGTAAAGGATGCCACCATCACATCCTAGCTAATTCCTCCCAAAGGAACATTCTCCCAATCCTTAGTGTAATTGCTATGTGTGTCAAAATGACATTTGGGCAATGTTTTCCAACTTCAGACAAGGTGTGACATCAATGATCTCCACATATCAGATAGCTGGTCATTTCACTGTACTTGGCATTGTGGCAATTTACACACAAGCATCATATGACTTGTACTCCATATGCAACTTCTTCAAATATTATTTTCAACTTTTCCTTGCAGTAAATCTCCTTCATAATGCCCCTTTAATAGGATTGCACAGGGTTCACTGATGATTAAAAGACATAGTTGTAAAACTCAGAAACTACTTGCTAGACTTGTGAATATTCAAGAGTTAATCTGGCTCACGAGTAACTCACCCAATTACTTGGGGCCAACTAATAGAAAAGTTGCCGCATTTTTTTCACCAAAAAACAGACAAAAAACAATGAAAATCACCAAAAAAAAACATGTGATTTACATGAAAAGCTCACCCACAGCTTTTCCAGTGCTCTTTCATACTCGCACATTGGTATTCATGTGCCCCTGCTCAAACAGAAAATGCAACGTAAATTTCACAAAGTAGCAACTGGAAGATGTGCCCTTGTCTTGGTGATGAACAGAATTGTTGAATCCTTTGCACCATTCATTGCATCCTTTCCCCATTCTATTTGCAACATTTGCAAGGGAATTTGGACTGTTCGTACCAAAACCTGGTGGCAGACAGGATTGTTTGTACCATTCATTGTTAATAATTTTATTACTATAATATTTCTTTTCTATATGTTCTCTATACTATTTTTTGAAAAACATTTACTAACTTTAACTGCTTACAATATTTTTGATGTAGTTTTAATGCCTATTTTCTCTGTTATGGGCTCATGTTAAATGGTAATAAATATAATAGAGGCCAAGACAATGTTGAACTCACTTTTCCCGATGATGTGTATTGAATCTATATATGAAGGAAATCAGTAATATATTCACTATAATTCACTAAAATGTATGTTTAATGCAGAGTATTTTTATTGTTTGAAAAATTTGCTAAGATTTGCTGAATGCTGTGTTTTTAAACTATAAAAAGACTATTAGATGACATCAAACTGAAAAGATTGAAGCACGTATAGCAAGGTTACCCCAAGTTTCCGGGACGGGGACAGCAGCGAACAAGGGGACAAGTTTCTGGGATGGAAAATGTTTTTGTCAATTTTGGGGACAGCAAAGGGGACAGCTATATAAAATATAGGGAAAATTTAAAATATATTAGGAAGCTTTACATATATACATTACATTCATATGAAAACATGGATAAAGCATGCCATTTATACATTATAGAACCTTAACATACAACATTTCAATACTCAATACGCATTCATAATTCGGAATTCATTGTCAAGTAGATTTACAGTTACACTTTTGTCCTACATCTGAGCAAGTAAAGGGCAAGTAGAGTTACAGTTTTGTCCCACATCTGAGCAAATTGCCGACATATTCACAAAAGCTCTTCCTACAGCCAAATTTGTGAAGTTAAGAACTCAGTTGGGCCTCATCCCTGTTCCTCATTCAGGGAGAGATTGAAAATTGCATGATCAACGGTACTTCAGTTTCACAATGTGGCACTTCAGTTCAAGAGCTTCAATGACATTCAATTGTTTCTTTCAGTTTTTATGCACAATAAAATGCAGTTTAATACTGTATTTTTTAGGCTGACTTAGCTCTCTTCTTTAGTCTCGCTTAAACTTGGAGCAAATGCTTAATATATGGACCAGTTGTGTTGGCAGTTAGCTTCACTCTCAGTTTAGTTTTATTTAGCATGGTTTTGTAATAAAACTTTTCACGCAGTCGAATGCATGAAATTCTCTGTTGTTTAGGATTTGCTTTCTAAAAAAGTCTTATGCTATATTTAGTTTTCATGGGCAGCAGACTCTGTTTTGCTTTCTTTTTATGTACTAAGTTCATTGGTTGAATTGTGCAATCAGAAGCAATACAATCAGTGTTTTCAATCTCTACTGTATGCACAGTTCAGAGCCATTACAATAAAACAACGCATAGAGTCTTAGTGCGAACTTCTAAGGAGGGGCCCACATTATTGAGTGATGATCAAGGTCATATAAATCTCAGAGGATTACTCAAATTAATAGAAAATTGTTTGAGCTGCTTGGTTATCTGCTTGAGCTGCTTGGATGCATGCTTGAGCTGCTTGGTTACCTACTTGAGCTACTTGGATACATGCTTGAGCTACTTGGTCGCACACTTGGGCTGTCTAGCTTTCTGCTTGAGCTGCTTGCTTATCTTCTTTAGCTGCTTAGTCAGATTAATGTGCCATGTCATCATTTGAATTTTCAAAAGGATCAAATTCTTTGCTTTTCATTATGGTGGCTAAGTTAAATATGCATCGCATATATTAATGATCATTTTTAACAAGTCCTATTGTGTGATGGAGTTAATAATTGCAGAAAAATTATTTACTACTGCCATGAGAAGAGAATAATAGCGATGACTGGGCGTTTTTGCTTTGAATCATGGTTCATGGTTATCTATTTTCAAGTGAAGGAGATGTCAAAAAAAAAGAATAGAGTTGTGGACTTATTTATTCCTGGTGCTTTAACAATGTCAGAATTTAAAGCTTCGCATTTTCTGGAAACATAAAAACCATGTTTGGAGTATTTTTGAATAAGCTGAGCTTCTTTCGTGCAGTGAATGCTGAGTATTAATATTGCCTTCCATTGACAGTCATATGTGTGCATTGAAAACATTTTTATTATTACTATGGAGAATAATATAACTGCTGCATATATTGTTTTAATAAAGTGCTTTTGGCATGTGTTCTAGCAACGTGTGTTCTTTTCAGGAACCATGTTTGTTTGGTATTTCATTATTTCTTGAGTGGGCGGCTTATTTTTCATGTTGGTGCATTGAAATTGCTAAGTTTTTTGGTGAAAAAAGGGGGATCCTGGTCTAGTGCATAAGTCTAGCTCAAGGATTGCATTTTATATTTCTGATATATTGTGAACTTTTTTTAGGTGTTGGTATATCAGTGGCATGAGAGATACCATGAAGGTGTCCAACTGCTTAATGAGTCTATGAGATTTCTAAGTGGGAATAGTTTTTATTAGCTGGGTGGTTGTGTGAACTAATGTGTAGTGGAAGATGTAAATGCTGGCTAAAAGATACGCTGCTTCAGTTTTAAAAAAGGTGGAACGATACACCTTTAGCTGGTCATCCTAGATAATATTGAGGACCTATGAGTTTGATCTACCGACAGACAGCAGAGTGCACAATGTTTTTCGTGTGTCACGCCTTAAGAAGGCGTTAGGACGACATATTGTTCCCTCTTCTGCTTTACTACCCTTGGATGATGAGGGGAAGTTGGTGTTAGCGCCTGAGGCTATTCTTCATTCCAGAGAGAGACATCTTTGGGGAAGAGTCATCAGGGAATATCTTGTGAAATGGAGGGACTTGCCGGTGAAGGATGTGACTTGGGAGTCGGAGGATATTTTACAGCATCCAGCTTTGCGATTGCTTGTGGGCGAGCAAGCTTGGGGAGGACGGACTGTAATGTCCCCTTTCTAGTAAATATCAGTTGTTTAGGGGTTAGCTCATCATTTCAACCCTCATGAGCTAATATACTTGATTTGAGGGTCTTTTGGTAGTTGTTACCTGAGCAGATGGGACATTACTTCTCACCAGTGCTTATTTGGATTCAGGTCCAGGCCCTTACACCTATTATTTGGCTCAATGTAGGGGAGTTACTATTTATAGTAAGTCGTATTTGCTCGGTTACTATCTTTGGCAGGGCACTTGGACACATGGTATTTGTTGCGGTCATCTTGTTTTCTTGTTGGCTTAGTGAAATGAGTTTAATGGCGCAAGTTAATGTTATTTAATTATTAATAAAGTGAACTTTATTAATAATTCATTTTTAAAAGTCAATTATAAAGTTATTAAAGTGAATGAGGCCAAGAGACATAATTAATGAGCATTAAATGATTTAATAAAGTGCCCAAACCAAGGAGAATATTATAAAGTCAACTTATAACATCAAAAGCAATTTAAAAGGGATTTAAAGAAAGCCAACAAGGGATCGACCTCAAGCTGGGGCAATATATAAAGCATCCAAAAAGAAAATCAAACTCATTATGATGAGTATTCGACTTTGCTTTTGATGTCTTTGGGATTTGTGTAAGGGTTTCAGCAACCATGATTTGGAGAACGTGAATTTCTTCATGGTTTCAGCATTCTGAGGTGGTGAAAGATTCATTTAAGTCTGCAAATCAGAGATGGCTTCATTCAGGAGTCATATGTGTGCATGATTGGTGAAGTATTTGGAAGTTTGAGTGCTAAATCAAGGGTTAAATGCAGAGAACCTCCATGGCCGACCTGTAGCAGCTATTTGCAGCAATTTTAACAGATAATAATCAATGTTTTGGCAGGTCGTACAGTTCCTAGGCCCCCATGTGAGTCCTGTTGCCTTGGTGTGAGACTCCTAGGCCCAAACGTCTTGGGTTTTCTGCTTCTTTTTGCCCAGAATTGGATGTCCAGCTATATAGAGGGGTTTGCACACAATTTGAGGAGGTTTTTTATCAGTGTTCAAGGTGGCAATTGGTTCCAGGTTCTCTTTTAGCTGCAACTTAATTTTCAGAATATAATAAATCATTTTCCCTATGCATTGTATATATTTTACAATCAATAAGAAAGCATTTCCAGTATTGTGCTTTGGAAATTAGCTTCAGATTTACTTCATGCAAGCATAGTTGTTTTTTTTGTCCATTATCGTCAAAAATAAAAAATAAAAGCATATATATTCAAAAACCCAAAAAAAAAATTACAAAACCTTTCTAAAATTAAAAAAACAAGTCAGTTGCCAGATTGGATTGAGGTGAACCAGCAGGGTTCATCACAGTCTTCTAACTGGAAGAAAGTTGGGATACCAACTTTGAACGCCTGAACATGGCGAAGATCATGCAAAGGATGTATGGAACCCGAAATCAAATGCCTTCTGCTTTAGCGGTCAGTATGATGAAGAATGAGATATATCATGTTGCAAGTTTCCCCCCAGCAACACAATGTAATGAACTAATGGTTGAATGTGCAAGACATTACGTTCCTTAAATAAGGCAATCAAGACTTCTAAAGGGGTGGTACTTGTATGGGGTGGTACTTGTATTCCTTACTAAAGATGCAATAAGAGAAACATATGGAATCCCCAATCATCAAAGGATGCAAACTAGGACAAAAGAGACCAAATGCATGTATGACTCTCATCAACAATGAGTGGGTCCTTGAAACAAGGCAACATCATTCCAAGTTGCCTACGAAGCTCATGAGTACAGATTTCAAAGAAGAATACAGCGACATGATAATTCTATTGAACAGGATCATGAGAACCCCTCAAGGAGCAATATTTGAAACTTGGATGTTCTACTTCATAGAGGAGATTTCAGTTGGGTCAATGTTAATAAATTGGGTGAAGATAATACGTGATAACTTGGACATCTAGTTGAGAAACTTGGAGAGAACAACGACATTCTACATGAGCTCCTACATGGTTTATATGTTGGTAAGGAATATCAATTACACAGGACTAATATGCAAAGGTGAAGTAGGGAGCAAGAAGGGTCAGCTTAAGGTATATGATTGCTATCCTCAATTGCAGCTACATGAAAAGGGACAATATAGGAAGGTGGATGATACATTTTCTATGTTTCTCATTCGTTTACTACAAGGGGACTTGAATGGGTGATGTCTAGGTTCGTTGAATATGCTACAAGAGAAAGAGATAAGGACGTGCACATTCTAGAAGATGATTTGTTGGATGACTAGGCATCATCAAATTTTCTAATTGGTTCTCTTTCCTCAAAATCTCCTCTATGGAGAATATTCCACTTTACCTGCATTGGATTTAATGACTTGTAATGAACCCTAATTTTGGGATGATCTTGGCCATTGATTCCAAATCAATTTGGGCAGTCTGTTATATGAAAGACTCCTATATAAACCCCACCCCTCTCATTTGTAAAGGGAGTCTTTGGAGAATTGTCACTTTGATGCTACCAAAATTGAAATAAATCATTTAAGTTCGGTGATTTTGTGTAGATTTTGGAGTATTTGTGTGGTTCTTTGATTTCTCAAACATAGTTTAGAATTTGCTTTAAATAATTTAGTCAGATGAAAGAAATCTTGGATGAACCTTTGTGAAACTCGCTTATCCATACTACTAGTTTTCTGATAGCAAATTGCTTTGCGTGGTCAACTAGAATTTTAATATAAGCTTAACTTCAATTGTTACTTATTGATATGCATCCTATTGATGGTGTTGGTGTGGTTAGTAATGATTTGAACATCTATTGTTTACCTTAGAAGATTGCACTAGCTTGGTGGAAGTTGATAACAAAACTAGGCCTAGTACAATTCATAAAGACATTCACTATCTCTTGCATTCTAGGATTAGAATAGGATCTCTAAATCCTTACTTCTTTGTACTTTATTTGTAACCCTTGTTAGAGTTAGGATCAAGCACTTGCATTGCCAAATCTTTCGCAAAGAAAAGTTGATATCCCATTGAATGAATAGCATAAGTCCCCACGTGGTTACCAGCAAACCACATCACATAAATTTCAGTGGTGTCCAACACCAAAGTCGCAAGTACGCAATGTAAACCTTGGTGTCGTTTTACCTAATCACACAAGTTCATATTGTTTAGCACATTAAGCTTCCTTGTTCAAGAAAGGATTAGATATTTGGTTCTCATCTTAGAATACTAAGTGTTTTGTCCTACACGTTAAGGTGGTCACAAAACTCACATCCACACCATTAAATACTAGAAAAATAACATGAAAGAGTAAGGAAAACATTAGATCAAAAACATCAAAAAGATTAAAGTTAACAATTGCAGGTGGTACAGACTATAGGAGGTAGTACAATCAACTTTGAAAGTACAAGTATGACTTGCAGGATGGTTGTGACTTTAGGACAAAACCACCAATTCCGGCTAGGAGGGTTTTTGTCTTTCAAACTAGTATTTCTAGAGGATTTTCATCTTCACAAAAAAGAAAACACATATCTCCTCAAAGAAAATAGCAAGTATGAAAATAGTAACCCTTTTCTCTTCACAACTCCCTCCTTTTATAACTTTCTGATGAATAAAATATTAATTTCTCTTTTAGGCTTTATATTCACTTCAATATTTTAAAAACATTTTGAAGTTTGCAAAAAGGTCAAATTTTTCTTTCTTGAGCCTAACATCTACTTTTGCACAACCTAAAGTTACTTTTTCAATAGTTGAAATCTAAGTTACCGATCCTGGTTTTGATACATGTTTGAGTTTAGGATCGGGTACAAGGGTTCAACAAAAAAAAAATTTACCCGGGCTCGGCTTCAACATACACACACATATTGATATATTATAAATTTATTTATACATTGTACATGTTCAAAACTTCAAACATATAATAATAATAATAAGTTTGAAGAGTGATACTCAAATCCATAATTGCCAATAAAATTATTTTAAAAAAATACCTCATATCATATTCATAATTTGCAAAAGTTTCAAAATGTCATTAAACAATGAAAATTCAAATTACAAGCCATATGTGTGATGAGCCTAAGTTGGCCTCATCATTAACGCATGGAATTTTAATCAATTTACCATGCAAATCCTAAATTTGACATTTTGTCAAATTGTTGGCAGGCAAGTTCTAGTACCACTGTGTTGAACTTGACTGGCTCTATCAAATAAATCAACTGTAGACTATCAAATACTCTAGTTTGATAATACCTTTTCTTTTTAAAGCATTACAATAACTAGCCAAGATGGATTATTTTATTAATCAACAAACAAATTACTTCTCAGAACTGCTTATTCTCTTTATTTCCAGAATTATTATTTATTGCAGACAAGTCTAGATAAAATTCATACATGTAAGTATTGAATTAAGAGAACTAAAATGGAACCTGGCAATACACGTATAGCCTCCAAGAAGGAACAGCTATCACATATCCTTTGCAAATCCGCCAGGCAAAGAACAGAACTCCCCCACGCGGAAGGCTGGCAACGTATGGATGAAACGGCACTTGTTGTTTCTTTACTACCCCCACGGCTATCTCCTGAGTAGTAACTCCTGCCCAAGCTGATAGCAGATGGCCTCCCTCTAAGGCTCCCACATAAGCCTAGTTTCCCACGTTGTGCTGCTCATGCGATAACAGCCCAGCTCGCGTTTTTCCAGTGGCCACGACTTACAGACCAGCGTCTGCTCAAGTGCTGAGTATCTGTGGCACGGCTTCTACAAGGGTGGCAAGGTATGATAGACTTCACCTCTACCTATTGCTGTCCGCAATGTCACACTCCAGAATYAGTCACATCCGATGAAGGYTGTGCTCTGGACCTTTGTGCAGGCCTTCTTCCAACAAAATCAGAAATTAAGAATACCTCCAATGTCAAATCGCACCCTCAGTGTGCTTCCAATAAATCTGAAATTAACCTCMAGCTACAGTCGAACAGTCAGGAGTAAAATTCAATTGATTATAAGCCAGCAATCAATTGATTATTAATTCAAGGAAGAATCAGTCTTCCAGAATTAATTTGACCCTTTTAAATCAGCAAGGGCTCAGAAAGATGAGAATAAGTCTCGAAACCAAGGGTTTAATAAAAGATAATCGATATTCAATAGCTCCCTTTACTTCACAAATGAGCCTGTATTTATAACTCCTTGGTCTCCAAAGTTGCCCAAAAACTATCATCAGTTAACTGCCCTTCATAATGTAAACTTCAAATCATTATAATAATAATAAAGTATTATTATTATAATATCGCCTTATTATTAATTAATAACATATTGTTATTAATTAATATAATTAATTATCCAACATAAATCTGATGATAATTCCTGCAACACTGACCAACATGCTCATCACTGCACTGCCAAAAATGGCAACTACCAGAAATAGGCTTACTATAAATAGTAAGTCCTCAGCCCAAGAAACTGCACCACTGAATAACGTCTGGAGAATTGACACTGTCAATACTGCCCTGCCAGGAAACTGACCGACTTACTGAAAATAGTAAGTCCAGATTCGCGACAACGACAAATCTGAACGCTAAGACCCTCCAATCATCTGGTCAATTCACGAGAATCCTGCTGATGAGTTGATCGAGTTCAGGCTCCCAGAACCTGCTAAACTGGGGACATCACAGTCCACCCTCCCCAAGCAATCACCAGAACAAGGAACCCCACAATCCACCTAGGTCCCACAAGAAAAAGTATACCCTGCTACTGACATAAACTATAGCCTCCTGTAGCATCACCCAAACTGCTAAACAGATAACTCCGTAGAGAGACCCCAAACAACCTCTTACCCGAACTCCCGCACTGAATCTATCTCTGCCCGGATCCCAAAAGAAGTGTACTTCAAGATCATCAAAACCCAAGATGTATGGGAGACTCGGATCATGTGGAGACTCGGATCATGTGCACCCTGAACTCCCCCTGCACACCCAACTGGCTCGTATGGAGTGTGTAGACCATCTGCACAACAGTGATGAATACCCCTGAGCAAAGCTGTAACTGAACCCGAATATCCACACACTGTATAATCCCTGCAGTCACCATAACTCTGCAAGTCACCTGCTATTGACTTGCAGCCAGAACTCCCATCAACTGCTGATGATGAGAACCCGTCCCCAAAAAGATGATAAGGACTCAGAGCCAACCCCCACCTATGTGCCATCAACTCATCAATATGGGGGTCAATTGAAAACTGATGAGCGCTCCTCACTGTATAGTACTGGTGAAAAACTCCGTTCCCTGCCCGAGGTTCATCAATCCCCAGTCGTGAACCCAAAGATGGCTCCGCTTTTGAATTCTGCAAAACTGGTTGGACAGGGTCCTGGGTGACCCTCTCAGCAAATCCAACCTCAAAATCTCTGTGAGGGAGCATCGTAGTCAAGGTACCTATAATCTCTCTCACCAAACGTCAGATCGCGCCAGCACCCCGAATGATAACACCCTCAGAAGCTCGGTAGGATCCCTCCTGCAAATCTGAACTCTCAAGAAGGTGATCCAAGAAAGACTTGGTGCAGTAAAAATTATAAGTGGAAGCATCAACCTACTTCCCTGCAACCCACAGCTGATCCTCCTGTAGATGGGGCACTGCCAACTGTCTACTGTCACCGGCTGTATGTAAAGTGGTAATAGATTCGCTTCCCGTAGCCGATAGTAAATCATCACGAGAGCTCGCCCCTACTGATGCCCTCTCCCCTTCTGCCTCCATAACTCGGCCAGATGTGTCAGCCACATCGTCACATTCTACATCTCCAAACGTAGAAGTAAACCCACAACCAACCACCTCAATGTGCAACTGAACTGGGTCTGGGGTTGGTGTGGACCGAACATGATCCAACTCTAAGGTTACTTCCTCAAATCGGGACTGTGACTCCTGTAAAGCCCACTGAGTGCTCTCCAAAACCCCAGAAGTCATCGTGAGCTCCTGAGTAAGCTCACTCACCTCATCCTCTCTATCCAAGACTGCCTCATAGGCTGTACTTCCCCACTCTACAAGGTGATCACGATCGGCTACCAGCTGAAGGTAATCACGTCTCAGAATCCTGACAGCCTCCCGTAAGGAATGAATCTCTGCAAGGGCCAAGTAACAACCACCAAGCTCATCATCCATAGGAGAACCCCATCCATGAACAGCTAGCAGTTGTCGAGCAGCATCGAAATGCTCAACTGTGGTAACGATGTTGCGCTCGCTAACTCTCAACTGGCTAGTCACATGATGACTATGAATGGTCGGTCCTCTATGCAACACCTCTGGCATGTTGTCCATACTGCAAGTAGACGTGGCATCCAAGGTGCTCCTCTCAGCAACACTATCTCCCAATGAACAATCCACTGAGCTCTGTGAACTGATAGCTGAGCTCATGTCCTCCAACGGAGTATCAGCATCTGACACGTCTCCGTCGAACTCCTCTGTACATGAAGCTGCTATAGAATCCATCTCCTCAACACTCTCAGCTACCTCATCCTCTGTAACCTCTGGGTAATCCAGATCCTGGGACTGATCTGTATTCTCCAATAACTCGGAGTCCTCTCCCAGGGTCTGCTGCAGACATGACACACTACTGGTGAAGTCATCCTCAAGAGTCACATAAGAGGTATCTGAAGCAACCCCAGATGCTAGCAACGGCTCTACTTCTTCAGGTGTCCCTGAAGGAACCTCAACTGACTCCGTACTAACCCCTAAATCTGGGTCATGCTGGCATGAGTCTGTATCTACTGTCTCGAACTCAGTACTAGCATCATCACATGTGGCCTTTGTACTCACATCCCTCATACAGGAGGAAACTGGCATCTCCTGTACCAACCCCATCATATGACTATTGCTATCCCGAGCTGTACAATCTGTCTCCATCCCCTCAAGGCAATCCTCAAAGGTGGTATCCTCCTGGACAACTGAACTAGAGTCACTGTCTGACTAGCTAATACAATCGGGTGTAGTAATGACATCCACTGCAGTCGTCATCTCCTGCTGTATCACCGGATCGTCAACATCACAACCAGATAGCTCCATGCTCTCGCCTATCCCATCTGAGAGGTGTGTTGCCTCTCGCTCCGGTGCTACACTACGATAGCTGATATATACATCTCCGATGACAAGTCCATCCTCAAGAGCAACTGGACCATCAGAGGCAACTACTACATCAATTGTATCTGCATCTACTGCAGCAACTACACGAAAAGCCTCAACCTGCTGAAGCCCAGTCCTGCAGTCTACCACTGGTACTGGCACGTCCACCTGTCTATGTGTGGAGTGTCTATCATCAGCTCCATGAATAGGTGTCGTATTATATACGAGTGGGTCTACATCTCGGACACCTGTCGAGGAAAGCTCAAGCTTCCTACCCTGTAATCTCGATGACGGCCTACGGAAAGCAGAAACCATGTACCTGGCTGCCCTATCCACTGTCTCTGGATCTGACAGACTGTCTGCTAGCCTCTGCTGATGAAGTCTCAGTCTCTCCATCAATGTATCTATCCTGTCAGTACTCCGTGTACAGCTGCGCCGGCTCTCCGAACTGAGCCGCCTGTATCTATCCATCTCAGGAGTGCTGATCACTCTAAATATAATAGCAAATCTGCATTCAAGTATATCTTCCTACCCCACAGGATGGCAAGAAAATAGCTCTGATACCACTGTGATGAGCCTAAGTTGGCCTCATCATTAACGCATGGAATTTTAATCAATTTACCATGCAAATCCTAAATTTGACATTTTGTCAAATTGTTGGCAGGCAAGTTCTAGTACCACTGTGTTGAACTTGACTGGCTCTATCAAATAAATCAACTGTAGACTCTATCAAATACTCTAGTTTGATAATACCTTTTCTTTTTAAAACATTACAATAACTAGCCAAGATGGATTATTTTATTAATCAACAAACAAATTACTTCTCAGAACTGCTTATTCTCTTTATTTCCAGAATTATTATTTATTGCAGACAAGTCTGGATAAAATTCATACATGTAAGTATTGAATTAAGAGAACTAAAATGGAACCTGGCAATACATGTATAGCCTCCAAGAAGGAACAGCTATCACATATCCTTCGCAAATACACCAGGCAAAGAACAGAACTCCCCCACGCGGAAGGCTGGCAATGTATGGATGAAACGACACTTGCTGTTGTTTCTTTACTACCCCCGCGGCTATCTCCTGAGTAGTAACTCCTGCCCAAGCTGATAGCAGATGGCCTCCCTCTAAGGCTCCCACATAAGCCTAGTCTCCCACGTTGTGCTGCTCATGCGATAGCAGCCCAGCTCGCGTTTTTCCAGTGGCCACGACTTACAGACCAGCGTCTGCTCAAGTGCTGAGTATCTGTGGCACGGCTTCTACAAGGGTGGCAAGGTATGATAGACTTCACCTCTACCTATTGCTGTCCGCAATGTCACACTCCAGAATYAGTCACATCCGATGAAGGYTGTGCTCTGGACCTTTGTGCAGGCCTTCTTCCAACAAAATCAGAAATTAAGAATACCTCCAATGTCAAATCGCACCCTCAGTGTGCTTCCAATAAATCTGAAATTAACCTCMAGCTACAGTCGAACAGTCAGGAGTAAAATTCAATTGATTATAAGCCAGCAATCAATTGATTATTAATTCAAGGAAGAATCAGTCTTCCAGAATTAATTTGACCCTTTTAAATCAGCAAGGGCTCAGAAAGATGAGAATAAGTCTCGAAACCAAGGGTTTAATAAAAGATAATCGATATTCAATAGCTCCCTTTACTTCACAAATGAGCCTGTATTTATAACTCCTTGGTCTCCAAAGTTGCCCAAAAACTATCATCAATTAACTGCCCTTCATAATGTAAACTTCTAATCATTATAATAATAATAAAGTATTATTATTATTATAATATCGCCTTATTATTAATTAATAACATATTGTTATTAATTAATATAATTAATTATCCAACATAAATCTGATGATAATTCCTGCAACACTTGTCATGCTGACTGACCAACATGCTCATCACTGCACTGCCAAAAATGGCAACTGCCAGAAATAGGCTTACTATAAATAGTAAGTCCTCAGCCCAAGAAACTGCACCACTGAATAACGTCTGGAGAATTGACACTGTCAATACTGCCCTGTCAGGAAACTGACCAACTGACTTACTGAAAATAGTAAGTCTGGAAATAGTAAGTCCAAATTCGCGACAACGACAAATCTAAACGTTGAGACCCTCCAATCATCTGGTCAATTCACGAGGATCCTACTGATGATTTGATCGAGTTCAGGCTCCCAGAACCTGCTAAATTGGGGACATCACAATATGTTATATTTAATATTCATATTCATCTTCATCACGATCTTAGGCATCAAGGTCAGCATTTGGTTCAAGTTCAATTGAACTACACTCCATGTCGGGTACTATTAGGCATAGAGTGTGGTCATACCCATGTTACCATAGTAATAAGTTAGAAGCGCAATACTCATAAATCCATAATTGCTAATAAAATTATAAATAAAATATCACAAGTATCATATTCATAAATTGCAAAAGTCTAAAAATGTATTTTCAAATGGATTTTTGGGGGCACAAAAAAGTATTTTAATGCATGTGGGGCCCTTTTTTGCACCCATAGCCACGGGTGCACCCGGATTTGGCTGGGCACCCGGTTCCGACATCAGGAACCCAATTTGAACTCATAGGAGAACCAAACTGAAACCAAAACCAAAACTACAACCGGAACTTGGCCTCAAACAAGGGAACCCGATTACTTAGATTGAAATGATTTGTTGATATAAAATAATCATAGTCATCTAGAGACGGGGAAACTTGGAGGTCTCTGGTACTGGTACGACAAATTTTCAAAAATAGGAGATAGGGGTGGGTACTTGGAGATGGCAAAAAAAAATTTAATATCATAACATAGAGCTTTGAAATCAGAAAACAAGAACAATGGAAATTTTTAGGTATGAACATTAAAAATTTAAAAGCATTGAATCAAAACACGATATATCATATAGTTTACTGTCTAATAGTAATGTCATTTACTCATTTAATATTGTTTCATATAGAGTCAAATAGATCAAAACTCACACTGCATGTCTGATTTTTGAGTATCACATTAGCATATGATCATATCAGATTATGATTTATCATTACATATTAAAATTTGAAATTCAAAAAAAAAATTGTTTTTAATGTGCTTTTTCCTCCAGAGATGCGCGAGAGACTTCAAATTTTGTAGCGGGAGACTAGGAGACTTCGGGAGACTTCATGTTGAAGTCTCCGCTCAAATTTGAAGACACTGGAGTTGTGCAAGGTCTTGGAGACGCGTCTCGGAGTGGGGGCGACACGTCTCCCGGTGACTATGAAAATAATTTAAACTAATTTCTGACAACTTAATTATTTAAATTTACTATTTCCCTTTTCTGATGTTCATTAGCTTATGGGAAAATATGGGAAATAAGCGAATAGCCAAAAATACGGGTAGTTGTGTAATGTCCCTTGTCGAGATTATGGATTATGATCATCAAATTTCGATGTTTTGATGTCACTTGTAAAGTCTCATTATGAGAACCCTTAAACTATGGGGCCTATGCATGTATATTTGATTGCAAGAGACTTCTTTTAAACAAAATACTTTTCTATAAACAGAGTATAAGACCTTGATACTTTGCAAGAATTATATAGTTGATAGTGCTTATAGAATGATGATGATTTATGCTCAATTCATTGAATGAACCTTCATTTGCAACTGATATGTATGTATGCACTCTAATCTGATGTACAAGAAGAGTTTGACTATGAATCTAGTATCATGCAAGGTTTAAGGATTTTATCAATACCAAAATATCACATGAATCTTCGCTCAATGTGAATGATGGTCTAGTGATATCCCAGTCTAAACTTTATAGGTCTGATGATTATCTTGAGTAATTATGAAGATGGCTGTTCTATTCCATGTATATATATTTGATAACTCGTGTCGAATATGAATATTAAAGTATATGCAAAAATGGATGTTCTTTCCTGAAGTTGATCCTATTGTATTTATCCTGATTTCTTCTCAGAACCTAAGTGCTTACTTGAATATACGCAATCTATTTTGTTTTTAACATGTTATACTCCTTCCAGCCGATTTAATCCGAGATACAAATAAGAGTTTTAAAATGTTCAATCCCCTCTTCTCGTCTCAGCGTTTGGCCATTGATTCCATCAAAGGAATAGACATTGCTTGATGTTTATTTCCATCCAATCTAGGGGTTATAATCCTCTTCACATACTTTGACAATTGACTCGAATGAGGACTGCCTATATTACTCTTTCGTATCTTATTCTCTTTCCACGGGTGATGAATGAGGAAGTATGTTGTTTGATGCCAAGCAAACCAATTATCAGATTGAAGTGAATTGAACCATGCAATATATGTCTTCAAGTTCAGACGACAGCATATTCTTCACAGTCGCTTACCATAAATTCAACTGTATATAGGGGAACATTGAGATATTTATGTGAGAGATTGCTCTGCACAGATTATTCACTCATTAAATATGAATAGGTTGGAGTTTCTAATGTCCGGAATATTCCTCCTAATGCGATGCTCTCCCAAATATATTTATACTATTTCTCTGAAAATCTTTACTTGTTTGCTAAATGTTATCTCCATGGTGCCCCTATTGTAATCTACTCAAATTGTCCCTTATACCTTTCCTTTCCAAAGGTCGTGCTCTTTGGAATAATGTATTATATAATACATTATGTTAACAATAGTTTATAATATATTATTATTATTTTATCTATTAATATTATATATCATTATTACCTAAGTTGTTTTATAATATCATTATATATATTCATTAGGATATCATATTATATTATATTATATCAATTATATCCTTTATTTGATTTTATTTATTTATTTAATATTACCATTTATTTATTAAGATATCTCAAATTATTATTTATTTTGTATTTATGTATTAAAATATTATTACTTATTTATAATTATATTATATTACAATATTTATTTTTATATATTTGTTCATGAAATTCTCTTTCATTATTATTCTTTATTTAATAAAAACCTAATGTTTAATTATTATTTATTATTAAATCCTATTTCAAACGGGGTCATCACAAGCTGAAATAGAAAAATATTTCATTTGTCTTCCTCATTTGGTGTAGGTTTTTGTTTATACCAACTAAAAAAAGTTGCATGATGAAGTTTGTTTTAAATTAAGGAAGATTTATGTCAAATTTTGAAAAAATCAAATCACATAGTTTTTGGTACTAATAAAAATTTAAGGATTTTTGGGCACATGTGAGTACGGAATCCGATGTGTATCCATGCCATATCATATCTGTATCCGATACGAATACAGATACAGATATGGGGATACATGTGCCCAAGGAGGGGCGGAGGAGTTTCTGGCTACTCTGATCAGCATCGCTCCTATGACCATGATAACTTTGTTTAAATATCAAATATAAGCGGCAAATTAGGTGCTGCAAACAGTGGTGCATTGTGTATCTTCCTTATCAATTCTTCTGAAACATTATAGCCTTAACCCCAAACAAATGACCTAATACATGGTTGCAAGGTACAAAGCAATGCTGCCATTTTGGAGAAATGGGCTATGCAATTTCATAGATACTGCAGCACATATAAAATGCCTTATTTCCATAACAATGGCGGCATTGGCCACTCCAATATGGCCTCTATCTTGGTTGGAATTCTTGATAAACCTGCTATCACAAAATCTAGAATTATTAGTAATTGTGGGGAAAATGAAACTTCTTCAAATTTAATTAATGTTTATTCTTTTCCAGAGTCTCGGATACTTTAAATGATGCACACACTCTTTACAGGTGCAACCAAAAATGAGGATTCCATCCAACTAGAGAATTACAAATGAATCTCAGATAGGACACAATATATTATTCATCAACCTCAAGAAAGTAGCTCCAGAGTCACTTGGAACAAAAGAAGTACTATATACTAGTACCCAATTTTCAAATCCAAGTCAGGAAAAACGTCAAATAATGCAACTAGTCACGTAGATGGTTAATCTAATGCAGAGAATTCTATTCTTAACAGTAGTTTTATTAAATATCTCATTCAACAACATACACTATCCACATGCCCATTTCTTGAGTATCAACTCAATTGACAATCCACAAAGGAATGATCAAGGCCTTATCACCGAGCCCTAATTGTGTCTTGACTTCTTCAAGCTTTCTTCAATGTTCTCTTCCAGAAATGTTTTCATCAGCTTCCAAGCTTCTCCAATACAATAAAGAAAACCCACCCCTCTCCCTCTCTCCCCACTCAGAAATCTTTTCACACAATCTTAACCATTTCCACCCTACATGCATGCTCCACTTTTTACGGCTAGTAATATTTAAAAGTCAATATCCCCAAGTACTATTGCCTCCCCCACAAGGAGATGCCTCGAGAAGCACTAAATACCACCAAAATTCTTCTCACATCACATATCTCATAGTATCCAGCAATGCCTAGGCACTAATCCCAATTCCAATAAGTACCAAAAACCATTAATTAGCTTCCCAGTGAAAATATTTTTCGACCTGCTACATTAAGTTGGAACACAATTTCTTTCAAACCATATACCGCGATGGAATCCACTATATTCTCAAATGGTCGAATTCTCATCTCAAGGGCACACATTTATATTACAGAATCCATTACTCATCTTTCTCTGATTTGTGAATATTTGCAGATTGTTCAGACTTCAGACCATGGTGGATTTTGGCATCTTCCATGGTTTCACTAATGTAGTTACTAGATTTGGTATGCTAGGTTAAGCACCCCGATTGCCCTCCCTTCATTCTATAAATGCTCATTATTCCAATGCTTGAGGTCTCAAAGGGAACCAAAACCAATTCACACTCCAGCTGCTGGCCAAAACATTCTTAGTAAATGACTGCCATGCAACAATCCTCACAAAAGGGCATTGCTGACTGCATTATCTGCCATGGTCACTCTTCTGAACCATCACAACCAGCCTATGATTGTGATCAGTTGCCAACAGGAGGTCCTAAGGATGATTTGAATTTTAAACAATGTCAGTGAATGGATATCACCTCCAACATGTATGCATATTCCCATAGATTAATTTAGTGGCATTGCCTTTCCCTCATTTTACAAATGCTCCCTATCCCCACATTCTAGGTCGTGGGGGTGAAAGATACCAGTTGGTTTACTGTCAAGCTATGAGAAAATCTCTCAATTTTCAATGACTTCCGTACAACTGCAACAATCCCCAAAGAAAGATTTTGCCAGTTGCATTGTCCACCATAGATACTCAAGACAATAGCAACCAATAGCCCATAACAGTGGCTGAATGCCAGCAGCGGCTCCTAAGGATGGTTAAAATAATGCCAGGTAACTCATCCCAACAAGTATGCCTATTCCCAGTCATATCCCTACCAGACTGAAAATTTATGTTTTTCAAGTCTGACAATGGCTTACTACAATGCTGTGCTTGTTCAAGAATCCTATGCTGCCACTTTACAGAAATTCATCCAGTAAATAGTTCGTCTGCCTACATCCCCATGATCCATTCAAAAATATTATCAATGATACACACCCAGACTTGCTCAATCATTTTCACACAACTGACAGCCATTTGTTCACCGATCCTCAAACACCCGTTAATGTTCTCAAACACTGTCAGTAAATACCCTCCAACAGGTATGCCTATTACCACTCATATCCCAACTGAGCCATGTGAAAATATCTGTCTTTCAAAGTTCAAACCCCACATTGTCTGTATGCTAAATTATCCTTCTTTAAGAATCAGTTTGGCTATTTAACAAAAAGAGATATTATAAAAAGGTCATCCCCACATGCCCTATTCACAAAATGGTATCAATGGGAACTCCATACCCTCACATATCCATACCAGCAATTTCATGACCCTTGTCACCAAATTTTCAAACATCCTTGAAGGTTCATGCAGCCAAAAATTGACTTTTACTCCCCATAACATCAATGCTATCACCACTGTGGAAACTGATCTATCATATGCAGGGTGTCTACCTCGTTGTTGAACCCTGAAAGCAGAATTTCTACTCCATGATATGAATGCCCAAATGACTAAAGAGTGCACCTATTTTGACTATTTACAGATGCAACTGGGCAACTACACAATCAAAATTCTGCTCAAATATGTTATAACTGATCCTGCTCCAAATGAGCTAGAATCCTTCATAGAGAACACACCTATTGCATCACCTCCTATACTTCCTCAATTCATGTCCCATGGATTCCCTATACACAGTTCATGTGCTCCCACCACCACAACATGGGATTCTTCCCAGTCGACCCAGGTGAGACCCTCAAATTATCTACCATTGGAACAAATACACAGGAGGAAAAAGGTGGACATTGTTGTGAATATATCTGTAGCAATTTTTTGACAATCTCAACCACCAAGGCTGGCAAAAAGACTGCCTCTGGACAGGATACTTAATCCTTTTTTCAGTTGTGCTTTATAGAGATGACAATTTCAAACCATGCAAATTCGCACCTTGATTCCAATCTTGATCTTCCATTTACATGTTCCTTGAGTAGCTCATAGTTTTTATCTCCACTACTTGACATGCAATTCTCTGTTCTGTCTATCAGTTCATTGTCACATGAATTTCTCCTTTTGTACTTTAACTTAATTCAAACTAGATATATGATTTTTATCCTAATTTGTTTAAATAAAAAAGAAAACAGAATAAGAAAGTCAACACTTACAGCGCCTTTTCTTCCCAGTGCTAATGCCGCCTGGAATACAACCTCCATAGCGTCTGGCATCTCTGAACTTCCTGTTCTCCAAACATAAAATACCCTTCACATTGTAAGAATAGTTATATGGAACTGCAATATCTTTTTGCTTCCATTATTTATCAATTCCTAACATCAAACTGTAGCAGTGCACCTACGATATTACCCTCAATCTAATTCTCCTGAGATTCAAAGCTCAAAATAACTCTACAGTCCTACTGTTTCTTCAGAAACAACTGATTAGAAGCATACCATCCAATAGCCCTAGATGCCTTGCAAGTTGCTCAGCAACCTCAACAGCTACAAGAAACTCCTGTTCTATACGCGAACAAGCAGAAGCTGCAGCCTCAAAGTCTTCTTCCTGAGGCATGTATTCACTATTGCCAGTTCCTGTTTTGTGAACCCCACCATCACTGGGAAGCCTATCCTGGGAAGAACTTCTCCCTGCAAATGAAGAAGCCCAACTATGGCTTACATGTAGGGCCTTCTTCCATATTGCTAAGCATAACAACTGAATTGAAAATGCCTCTATCTGACTTCCTGCTTCAAGCTGTCATCCAAAACGTACATTTATTAGGACAGCCGACAGATAACCTAGGAACAACTTTGTCAAAATAAACAAAATATTCAACAACAAGAACTTGACCATGAAAACAAAAGCATAGAAAAAGAAATCTAGATTGAAATGTATATACCAAGCATAAGCTTTTAATTGTGGCAAAAGCATAGCACCAGTTTTCAAAGTTAAATAAATATAAGGGGGTAGGGGAAGGCACAAGTCCAGAATTTTTAAAAATTCTTCATTTTTTTGGAAATCAGGTAAAAAAATAGAAGCACGTGTAACTATACATATCACTGAGACCACAAATAAAATTATATGGAAGATGATTACGCAAAACTGCTAAAAACATATTTTAATCATCATTCATATGAATTGTGAATCACAAAATTTTAAAATTAAATACAATTTTTGGAGTGGCACTAGCTGCCTCTCACAAAGTAAACATCTACAAAATCAAACCCTGTTAATAGAAAAAACAAAAAGGAGGCATCAGGAAGAAAGGGGAACCTGCAGCAAAAGTAAATCTTCTCAAGCAAACTCACATTTGATCCTCAAAATGAAATTTGGTTTGGAGTCTAGATACACAAAACATTTGGACTTGCCATCAGATTGGTTACTTCCTTATTATATCTACTATGTCAAAACCATAATATTAAATGGTGTTGGACACAAACCAGATTATAAACCCACATGGAGGGCCAGTAGCTTAGTGGCAGTCAAGCCATAATATTAAATGGACTGTTGGAGACAAACCACGTTATAAACCCATATTGAGGACCACTAGCTTAGTGGTAGTCAAGCCAAGCCAATTATAGGATCTCTGATCTCCTGTGCTTGATTCCTATCCGGCCCATGCAGACTTAACATGGCATCATAGCCAAATTAGGATACCCAAAAACAGAAATGTAACTTGAGGGGTTTCGTTGGAAGCAACTCATATTCAAACCAAATAAAGAAAGAATAGCTTAAAAATTTAAAAGTAAAATAACCAAGCACCTTGTGGGAGGTCCTAGGTTGGAGTCTTAGCTAATCCATGTAAGTTAACATGGTACCAAAGCAAGCTTAGATCCCCAAGCACAGATATGTGACTTGAGATGAGGTTCTGGAAACAAATCCCTGCAAATGTTCAATATCTCAATGGAAGTGCAGCCCAGCTATGTCATATCCCCCTAGGGACCTCGTTAATTTTCATGCACAACCCCTAGCGGCTAGCCCTGTGGTAATTTGGACTAAGGGTGAGATTTATGACCATACTATGATAAAGTGAACCTATGATATGATTATGACCATATTATGTTAAGTGATCATTATAAACTTTAATGTGAATACTAATGATTGTTACAATTAACGTTATCATTATCATGTATCTGTTAAATGTTATGAGTCATAACTAACCCGAACTTATCAATTGGTTGCTGAGCTTGTGTGAGAATTGTGGTTGGTATCAGGGGTGCAAGGCAAAGCGGATTCCATAATCCAACGATAAGAGACAGACAAAAAATGTCATTTTAGCATGTAGATCAGTGTTACACATGAATGTGTCGCCCCTGACAATCCCTGTGTTTCTGGGACAGGGATGTCTCCAGGATGTAGATATAGAGATTGGGTGCTCCCCGCCATTCCTCCACCATTGCCCAGTGAAGCAAAATGTCCCCGAGACGCTTGGAACACCGATGCACCTTTGAGACGTCTTTGGGGACGTCGGGATGTCCATTGAGCATCCTGAGGAAGCCACGGAGTCTCCTGCGTTGGGGACAGCAAAATGTAACTTTAAAAAAAATGGTTTAAGTGCCTAGGGCTGAACCTTGAAGGCACTACAAAACACAAAAATCCTCTCATTTTGTCACTCTTGGTTTTCTGTTTTTAACTTTTTTGCAACAGCTAGGTCAAGAAAAGAGAAAAGAGTGAGTGGAGTGAAGGAGAGGGACTGAGTTTTGGCAAGTGCAAGAGAGGTGACAAGGAGCAATAAAAATACGAGAAAGTGGTTTCTACTCCAACTTGGAGGGATTTATCAACCACAAGGCAGGTTTCTTCGACTTTAAGTTTTTTCTGATTGTTTTGTTTTTTGTTTTGCTCCTTTTTGTAAGTTTTATTTTCAAAATCTGATTTGAATCATTTAGTGTTGAATGTTGATGACAAAATGAAAAATGACATGAATCTATGAATATGCATTTGCAGCCATTGAAAAAGAATAGAAAGTGGTTTCCACACCAACTTGGAGGAATTTAACAAGCACAAGGTAGGTTTCTATAACTGTTTTTTCTTTTTCTTTTGTTCTTTTTTTTTAAGTTTCATTTTCAAAATCTGATTTGAATCATTTGATGTTGAATGTTGATGAAAAAATGAAAAATGAAGAAAGCAATGAAATGAATCCATGAATACACATTTGTAACCATTAGAATGGCTGCAAATGCATATTCATGTATTCATTTCGTTGTTTATTCTTCATTTTTCATTTTGTCATCAACATTCAACATCAAATGATTCGTTTTTTTTTTTTTTCATTAAACTAGGCTGAAAGTAGGCACTTACAGAATTTATATTGTTTATTGCAATGTCACAATGAGCTCTCATGATATGAGTAAGGATGAGGTAGAGGTTCAATCTCATAGTGAAACTGAATTTGAATATGAACCTGAGGCTGAGAGGGTGACCATGGGGTCAATCCTGTAGCCCAAACTAGTTCCATGGAAAGTGCAACAGGAAGTCATCGTATAGAGTGCCCCTACGCATTGCTGCCACAGTATGCGAAGGGTCCATTTGATTGTAAGTCTCCTCTGAAACAGCTTGCAACAAAAGTATTACTACTAGGCAAGTCGGGGTCAAGTGATGGCACAAGGACGTGGAAATGCAACCATTTTGGTGTAGAATGGTATGGCAACATTACTAGAGTTAATGCACACCTGTTTATTCTAGGAAAAGGTGTGGGAAGATCAGGCCAAGAAATAGCTTGTAGTATGTTGAAAGAGTCTAAGAAGAATGATTTATTTTGGAGAGAGGATGTCCATACTGCTGTTTACATTCAGAATAGGTAGCTGATTAGAGAAAAGCACAAAAAAATTCCATATGAACTTTGGAAAGGTAAGATTGTTTTAGTTAAATATTTCAAAAATTTTGGTAGTCCTTGTTATATTAAGAGGGATGAAGACAACCTTGGGATGTTCGATCCCAGTGCTGATGAAGGGATTTTCTTAGGACACTCTTCTAAAAGTAAAGCTTATAGATATTTTAACAAAAAATTACACAAGATTGTTGAAAGTGCTAATGTGAAGGCTCATGAAGACATCAACATTCATAACAAGATGCAAGATGATGCCGGTAGTTGTCAAGTAGATGAAAAAAGTGTTGCTCAACAAACACCTTCAAATATACAACGTGGGACAGCAGATGTAAATTCTGGAAATACACCCTCAAGTGTTCAACATGGAACAGCAGATGTAACTACAGAAAATACACCTACAAATGACTAAGGTAAGAACACATTTAGGACCTTTTTGAAGACTTCATCAAATTGTGTTAAAAGAAATCATCCTATTGATCAGATTTTGCAAGACGATAGACCAAGGGCCACAAGAAGAAATGTTAACCATTCTGAAGATGAAAATATCTCCTTGCTATCCAAGATTGAGCCTAAAAGGTTTGAGGAGGCAGCAGAAGATAAACATTGGGTAGCAGCCGTGGAAGAAGAGCTTGATCAGATTCAGAAAAGTGAAACTTGGGAACTTGTCCCAAAGCCCAAAGACAAGAATGTGATTGGTACAAAGTGGATGTACAGGAATAAGTTGAATAAAGATGGTCAATTGAGAAACAAAGCAAGACTTGTATGCAAAGCTTATGCATAGGTTGAATTTATTGATTTTGAAGAAACTTTTTCTCTTGTTGCATGCTTGCAAGCTATTAGAATTTTCTTATCCTTTGCTTCTTTTAAAAGTTTCAAAATATTTCAATTGGATGTCAAATCCACTTTTCTGAATGGTAATTCGGATGAAGAAGTTTATATAAAACAGCCTAGTGGGTTTGTTGTATTAGAAAATCAGAACTATGTATGCAAGTTGAAAAAAGCACTTTATGGTCTTAAACAAGTCCCACGTGCTTGGCATGCTAAAACTAGACAGTTATTTGCAGCAGCAAGGATTCATAAAAGGGATAGCGGACAGCAATCTGTATGTAAGAGAAGGTAATCATATCCTGATTGTTGTAGTTTAGTTTATGTTGATGATCTGATTTTTAATAGCAACCGTGAAGAGACGAGTCAAGTTTTTGCTACTAATATGAAGGAGTTCAAAATGTCCATGCTTGGTGAGTTGTCATTTTTTCTTGGTTTGCAAATTCATTAGTCTAATTGAGGCATTTTCATTTCTCAAACAAAGTATATTAGAGAGATGTTGAAAAGGTTTAGAATGGAGGATTGCAATCTTGTTTGTACTCCAATGGTGACAGAATGTAAGTTAAGTAAAAATGATGAGTCTTCAGATGCTAATCAAACTTTGTACAGGTCTATGATAGGAAGTGTATTATATGTTGCAGCTACTAGACCTGACATTATGCAAGCAATTCATTATGTTGCTAGATTTCAGGCTACTTCTAAGGATACTAGTGTTCATGCAGTTAAAAGGATCTTAGAGTATCTTAAGGGTACTGTGGATTATGGGTTATGGTATCCTAAAGGTAATGATTTTACACTCAGCTTTTACAAATGCGAATCACGGTGGTTTTGTTGATGATAGAAACAACACAAGTAGAGGTGCATTCTTTCTAGGAGGTTGTCTTGTATCTTGGTTGAACAAAAAGCAAGATTCTATTTCATTATCTACAATGGAAGCATAGTACATTGCAATAATGTCTTGTTGTACACAAGTTCTATGGATGAAGCAAGTGTTGAAGGACATTAAGGTAGAGTATGTCCGTTCTATATCTATCTTTTGTGGCAACGCAAGTGCTATTAATATCTCTAAGAATCTAGTTATGCACTCTAGGACTATACATGCTACTAAGTATCATTTCCTGAGAGAACAAGTTAGTAATCAGCAAGTTAAGTTGGAATATCTTTCTACTAAAGAGAAGATTGTAGATTTATTTACCAAGCCTCTATCAAAGAAAACTTTTGAATTATGAGGGAGAAGTTGGGAGTGATTTCACTTCATATTTGAATTATTGATTTGACCCAGGGGGAGTTTTCATTGCCATAATCTATCAGTCTCATTTCAGTTATGCAGGTTGATATTGGTCATTGATGTCAAAGGGGCAATAGTGAGTCAATGGGAGCAGCATTATTTCAAAACATTTTTTGTTTCAGTTTGATTCCAGACGGAGTTGCCATCAATGACAAAGAGATAGATTGTTGAATATTTTTTTATTGATATCAAAGGTATATTGTTTTCTATGCTTGGCATTTTGAAAAGAGAAATGGAATGAAATGAAAATCACAAGTTGTTGATTATTCATTAGATCTTCATCAACTACTTGATTGTTGTCAGCTAGTTTACTTTTTTATGCCAAGTCAGATTGCCATGTCATTGTTTGAATTTTCAAAAGGTTGAAAATATTATGGTAAAATAATAAAATGTGTTATTAAACAATGACCATGAATGATCAATATATACAAGTACATAAGAGAATGTTTCTATTACGAACAGGAGAGAGGAAATAGAAACATCATGTAGAGAGAAAGAGAAAGTTTCCATAACGAACAGAAGGAGTTTATAGAAACATTACAAAAAGGAGTGACCATTAGAAAAAGACGGAAGAGAGAGTATATTAGAAACTATCTAATATCTATTATCGTAATACCCTTCCTTAATGGTCAATCTATCTTCAAAAAACGGAAATTTACATGTCCTCAAAAAGCGTAAAAGGCAGCCTCGGGTTGATCAGATAGGTCTGCAGGTTTTGCAATGTTGGCCTGTGGCTGGGATTTGAGGCAGCTGATCATCAGTAACTGAAAGCTTGACGAGCATAACCGCTTCATGATTACGATCATCAAACTAGACTTGAGTCGCATCGACAGTGGTAGGACAACTCTCGATACCCTGAACAAGCACCTCAAGGCGACGGTACTCAAAAATTGTCAACATGCGTTGCTTCCAGGTGTTGTAGTTCTTGCCGTTGAAACACTGACTGCCTTCCAACATCAAGTTGGTGAGAGATGTCATTGCATGTTTTTCAATGACAAAGCGTGAAAACACAGAGATGGCACAAAGTTCGAGGCAGATTGACGGAAGACCCAAAAAATTTGAAAAGACACCCAGAGAAGAGAACAAAAAACCCAGATAGAATATGTTGTCAAATTCTAAATCTGTTGGCTCGGAAAATGAGACACGGAAAACGATGCACCCATAAAAAAGCAAGACTGACCCAGTTGAGATCTGCAAGAACCCACCAAGAATCTACAATTCATTTTTCAAGATGCCATAGAATCTGAGAGTTTTGAATGAAACCCTAGCCGCTGAAAAAAAACAGAAAAATTGCAGAGATGTGTGTAAAAAAGGGCAGATTTAGTGTAGGGTGCCACCATACAGAGGGTTGTTTTTGCCAAGGAGCAGCTCAGGAGTCAAAACGACCTTGATAGAGGTCGAAAAAATGCTGGAGAAGGTCTAAGTCGTGAAAAATGACCTACAGAAAACACAAACATGAGTGTTTGTAGCGCGATTTGCAGCAAAAAAATTCAACAAAAAACACCACGAATCTTCCACGATTTGCAGTAAAAGCAATGTCACCGAAAACCCTAGTCAGGTTCTGCAAAAAATAAATGACACTGAAACCCTAGATGGGTTTGTGAGGAAAGAAAAATATGCAAATTTTGAACACTCAGGGCAAAAAGCTTCGAAAATCTTGAGCTAGTAATTTCAAAAAGAAATTAAAGATTTCCAAAGAGGCCAGGAATTTGCTCTGATACCATATTATGGTAAAATAATGAATGTGTTATTAAACAATGACCATGAATGATCAATATATACAAGTACATAAGAGAATGTTTCTATTACAAACAGGAGAGAGGAAATAGAAACATTCTGTAGAGAGAAAGAGAGTTTCCATAACGAACAGAAGGAGTTTATAGAAACATTACAAAAAGGAGTGACCATTAGAAAAAGACGGAAGAGAGAGTAAATTAGAAACTATCTAATATCTATTATCGTAATAGAAAAGTCTATAGTCATATTCTAGAGTGATTTTCTTAATTAGTGGTGGCTTCTATGTAATGAATTAATCTTTTTTTGGTGCGACAGCTTTTTGTGTATGGCAGCTGCACATGCTCTAATAGCATCAAAATTTGATGGTTGGCAGCTTCATTTGAAATCGATTTTTTAATTTATTAATCCTTTTTGAGCAATGGCTTCAGATTCTTCTATCGATTGTGAGTGGCGCAGCTCATTTATGGCAACGGTTGTGTAATGTTTTGCATTAAAAAAGGGAATACTTTTGAATTCTAAACTAATTGATAAATACTTCAGCCATTCCTTCCTTATATAGAGTTCATGGAGTCGAGCATGCATGAGAATGCTGCAAATGTTTTTCTTCCTATTATTTCACTATCTTCTTGGCATGGAATATGTTTTGGTGGTCTTTTTCAACATGCTGGTTACAAGTAGTCAAGAACTATTTTTCAGATTTTAGCGCATTTTTTGAGGTTGTGTGAAAACTAAAGTTCGTGCTTCAACTGAACGTAGTTGGTGCTTTGAAGAGGGTTGGTGCTCTCTATGGGTTGGTGTAATATCCCTTTTTTCTAGATTACAGGACATTAGGAGTCTGATTCCCTTATTTTTCACTTATTATGTCAAAAGATGTTTATGAAGCAAGTGATGGAAGATAATCTAATTCACAATGTGTTATAACAAGTCTGAAAGCAAGTAATGAAAGATAATTCTTCAATTCACTTTATTTATATACAATTTCTGATTATAATGCCGCAATGAAATGAAATATAATTGTTCAGTCTTATGTTGTTTCTGATATAACAATAGTATTATGAAATGATGGATCTGTGTGGTAATTCTTGTAATCTCTCAAGAAGGTAAATAATTGCAATCTCTTAGTAAGAGACTTAATTACTCACAGGCTGAAGATGTTGTGTCTAATGTATCCTTTAGCAATATGCAATAATAACTCCAGCGTACAATTGTTGTTTCTGATTAATGCTTTCTATTCACACAATGGAGTATGAATTGCTGATCCAGATATTACGAATTGTCCTTGCAATTTGGTGTTGTCTCTGATTGGGCAATTTGTGATGAACCCTGCTGGTTCAACCCTATCCAACATGTATCTATCTGTGATTTTGATTTGGTTTTTGCAGAGTTTCTACCATTTTTGGTTTCTTTGAGAATATATGTTTTTTTATGAATTTTTTGGAAACAATCGACGATATCAATAAAGTTGCATGAAAGTAAATTGAGACTAATTTTTCAGAACACTAAACTGGAGGTGATTCTTATTACTTCACCAATAGTTGCAGCACTCGCCAAGTTTTTTTAGACCTCGAGAGTTAATCAGCGAAAAACTCGCAACTCGGCCCTCACCGAGTTTTAATGAAAAACTCGCCGATTACTCAGCGAGTTTTTCAGTAAAACTCGGCGAGTTTTAAAGAAAAACTCGGCCTTGGTTTTATTCCTGCATTAAACAGCCAAAAAACATCTTTTTCATTCTTATTTTCACATTTGCAGCAGTTGGGTTTGAGTTTCCAGCTTTGCAGTTCAGGGGCGGAAGGATTTATACAAATATAACATTTAAGTATAAGTCTGATTTAATTTCTTATATTTTAAGTTATATTTGTATAAATACTTTCCAGGATGTTTGAGATAGGTTCCAGCTTCATAGGAGTTAAGATGCAGATTCTAGATTTTGAGGGTTCTCGAAAAATTCCAGACTTAGCCAAATTTCAGGATTCAACAAGCTTCAGTAGGGTTACCTCCCACAATCCATCATGGCTTTCTAAGGTCAAATGAAGCTGGCAAAAGGATTCTCAAAGGGTTTTAACTCGTTTTATCACAAATCACTTGGTTTCGACCCCATCTCTATGACAAACTTAGCTTAGCTCTCGCCCAAATCCCAAACAGACATGACTTACCAACAGGCCAAAATCACTCAAACCTCATTTGCCGGACCTAGGGACTTGAAAACAGCCACCAACAAAGACTACCTAAGAGCTAGTTATGAAGACTTTGACATTTGGCATTGATAAATGATCAAGCATCATAGATTCATACTATGAAATACCAGGATGGAGAGCGAGTCACACACATCATCAGAGATACTGAGCGAGGAGTCACAGTCACGCCCAGTGCAGGGTTCTACTACTAGGACTAGACCTTCTAGTTCCTCTCATATTTGTTAGTAGAGCTGGGAAGACGAAGATGTAATTGTGATGATGTATTTACTTCTAGTTTTGTAGAAACTATTTAGTACTATTTTGCTTCTAGCCATCAGCATCCCGCATGAGAATGCGATTTTGTACCCACTTTGTATTTATATGTATCTAAACTCAACTAGTTTCTTTTGTGTTCTCATTAATAAACTGATTGGATGCATCCTCTCATTGAATTTTGCAAAAAAAATGCATTTCTAATTAAAATTAAGCTGTTTTTTAAGTTCCCGAGTTTTTTGCCAAGTTTTTTCAAAAAACTGGCCGAGTTTTTCCCAAATTTTGTTTTTCAGGCCTTGGCGAGTTTTAGCCGAGTGAGAGTCTTGCAACTTTGGATACAATGCAAGAAAATGCATTTATTAATTTCTTGAAATTAATATTGCAGCCAAATTAAAAAAACTTGGATCCAAATGCCTAGCCTGAAATTTGATGGAGATCCTCCCAAAATCATATGCAAACCGTGATCAATACATGATAATAAATAAGCACCGTGAGTTAATAAAAGACTAAACCAATAGTCTGAGAATCTTTAATGCTACAGATGGTGTACCATAGATGAACGACGTGAGCAACTCATAAATTACTAATTGAAGACAATGGAAACATCACTATTGGTCGACTTAACAATTGATTTACTAATCAACCATTGAATCCTCTCAGCACCAAATAAATTCAATTAACCTGGTACACAGAAGGATTAATAGCAAGTTAACAACAAACATAGGCATGATGATAACTAATTGACAAAGATTACTATATGTCCAAAGACTAAGTATGAAGAATGATAATTAATAAAAGGCAGCATTAAGCGATATAACAAAGAAAATTAATTATCAATTAATTGTAGTGTTCGATTAGTTGAGAGAACTGGTTTGATTATGAAGTGGAACGATTGGAAGAGATCTGATTCTACAGCATCAAAAGTGTACAACCCCTTCACCAAGTAGGATAAAAAGGGCAAATCAAACTCACTCCATAAGGATCATTGGACATTTTCTTCTTTATTATATATCAAGTATTGGATCTTCTTTCTTGGGCACATTGCCTCTTGGCAAATCAGTGGCATATATTACTGAGATTGTTAATCAGACACAACCATCATATTGCACATTCTTCAAGACTAGAACAAACACAACAATACTATCGCTATAAACGATAATTGAAGACATTATAGGCACATAAAGCATTAATCAGATATAGCAGTCATTACTAGAGTTGCAAGTATATAAATACATATCAGAAACAACATATCACTATTAAAGTGATATCGATATATAGCATATTTCAGATTGATAAATTAGATAAAACAAGCAAATTGCTAAAAGCAATGCTTATCGATCACACAAGCATATCGACTATCAGACATTGCATCTATACCTGTCACCATAGTTGGCGAATTCGGACTCACCTCAGACTTGGAAGACCCAAAAATTGGACTCAGACTCGGACTCGGCAAGGACTCGGCAAAAGAAAAAAACTGTAGCTATACAAAAAAAACAAAAACAATCTAATGCATTTAGAGAACATAAGAGCCATAATTGAAACATTATTAAAATTTCATCATAGTTTCAAACTTTAAAATGTATAACAGCACCATTACATATAATGATATGTCCAAATGTGAATAACAGAAAAATAAAGACTACATCTTCCTCTTCCCTCTCCTAATATAACTCAATTTTTCAGGCCTTGAACTAGTAGGTATTTAGGTATCGCCTTTGTCATCCTCCATATCATCGGAATCATCCAATGTTGCTGAATCTGCTTCTTCTATTGTTCCTGTCTCTAATTCTGCAAGATCTTCAGTAAGGAGGACATCATCGCCATCATCTTGTTCATTGATGGTTTAATCACCATATGGATCAATTGCGTCCAATTCAATGGACTCGTGAAACACCCTCCACCTTTCTAGTGTGAAGGCAAAGGTTGTACCGAATGAAGACAAGATCATTGAGTCTCTTCTGGGTCAACCTATTTCACTTCTTCGTGTGAATAATCTCAAATAAACTCCGATTCTGTTCACACCCAAAAGCACTACATGACTGGGACAAAATACAGATGGCTATCTTTCGAAGATTAGGAATGCCAGCACCATATTTCTCCCACCATAAATCTACAAAAAAACATTTAGAAATATTAGAAATTTAGAATTGAGTAAAAAAAATAAGTTTGTAACAATCATTATCAAGTTTCTAATTTTTTCTTCTAGTATTGAACAAAATGTTTAACCTAGTTGTTTTTCTCTCCTGTCAATTGCTTGTTGTGAAGAGAAAAGTCTCCCCTCTCACCCTTGTAGATCTTGAGCAATGAACATTTCCAAATTCATAAATAAGAATTGTCAAACTCAACAACGAACATTACCAAATTCATAAATAAGATATAGCAAATGTCAAATCTCACTTCCAACTCATCAAGAACCTTGTCTCTCAAGTCACGGTCAGGAGCCATCTTATCAATGCATGTAACAAACCTTGCCATGACCTCCTCATCAGCCCTAAATGAATCAAAGAAGTAGAATTTCAGGTTCAAGAAATACACCAAGGCATGTATCGGTTGGTGGAGTTGGTTTGTCCACCTACGATTAATGATGTGCCAAAGGATTTCATATTTTTTTGAATTTCTGCCATAGTAATGTGAAATGGCCTCTTTGGCCCTATCTGTGGCCTCATAAATGAAAGCCATTGGCATGCCCTCTCCATCCACCATACGAAGAACCCTTGCCAAAGGTTCTGTCACCCAAATAAATGAAAAAAAAATTAAATTATTACCAATTAACCTCACAATAAAAGAAAACAAGTAGATTATCTTGTATAAAGTTTATATTTGTATTTGTTACTTACCTTGATCAACTCGTCTCCACTTTTGCTGAATCCATCATCAAAAACAACACTTACTATCTTCTCTGCCTAAGATTTTTTGGAGTATGCAAACTCCAGCCAAGCATCAGACACAAACATCTGCTTAAGATGAGGAATGGCACCAAGAATGCTTTGCAATGTGAGGAAATGGCTAGCAAATCGTGTCACTCTTGGTCGCACAAGCTCCTTTATGATTGTGTGTTTTCTCATCAAAGAGAGGACCCAAGTATGGTTGTAGATGAATTTGGTGACACTTTTAGCATCTTCAACCACCCTTTTCACCCATCCAATCTTCCCAATGTCCTCTAACAAAAAGTCCAAGCAGTGTGCAGCACAAGGACTCCATGTAATTGTGGGATGCCTTTCCATAAGCATTCTACCTGCAACTACATATGCAGCTGCATTGTCCATGATAGTTAGGACAACATTCTCAACTCCAAATTCCTAGATCACCCCATCTAACAAATTGCACAAAGTTTCAACGTATTTTATTTCATTGAGGCATCTATAGACTTGAGGAACACCATTACACCATTAGAAGCCAGAAAGAAGTTGAGGAGATTCTTATTATGTCCATCTGTCCATCCATCGAATAAGATGCTACATATCTTTCTCCTCCAAAAAAAATTCTCATCATCAACCACAACTAGTGTATTTTTCACAACTTTCTCTAGCAATTGCCCACTAAAGTCTATAGTTGTTGGGGCCTTAAACCCCTTGTCTGCAACTACAAATGTGGTAACCAAACCTTCCCAATATGGGTTGTTCGCCGCATTGAAAAGGCAAATTGTTGTAGTAACAAAAAAATTTTTGTTGCTATCTTTGCTTGCTCATGTTTTTAATTATTTCATACCGTACCTTCAAGTGAAGGTTGTTCTCCTAGAACATGCGTGGAACAAAAAAAAATGGGTTTGATGTAAGAGGATTCCGAGTCCTTGTAACCTCAACCTCATTTTCACCAATAGATGAATTTAGTTGATAGATGCTTGCACTTCTGCAAGTACGACCAAGGGAAGCAGAAGTGGACACATTCAAATTCATTGCAGCTCTAATGGCTTCTTTTGTTTTTCCCTTTCTTCTTTTTGCATTTCATATTCAGCAAGAAGGGCCTTCTTGTGTCTAACAATCTCCTGAGTTGTTTTGGGGCAACCTTTCACATTTTGTCTAGGTATTTTGGCAAGGTGGTATTTTAATCTGTTCGCTCCACCTGTCATCCATTTGCCACATTCCATGCTAGTCACCTCTCCCTTTTTATTTTCCTTTATTCCATACTGTTGATGTTTTGTAAAGCTATGGTGAGGGTCATAAGTGTTGACATAGGAGACCACTACACATTTTGTTTGATCTTCCTCCCTAGCTAAGACGGAGTGTTAATGTTTGTAGCTTCAGTCGTATGATCATTAGAACACATATAATATATGTTGATTAATAATAATATATTATATATGTTATATTATTATTAATCATATGAAATTTAATATTCAATATTAAATTATTATATTATTCTTAATTAATAATTGATTGATGAAACATTATAAGATTGATTAAATTATAATTAATGGGAAGAGGCATGTCATTTCTTATAAATAATAATGAATAAACATGTCCCATGAAGGGACATGTCTCTCCTAGCCTCATTCCCAATATAAATGAAAGAGAGATTGTTGGATTTGGAAAACACATACAAAATAGAGTGTTATTACATTTGCAGCTATCCTAAAAATTTAACACATACTTCCATGCCTCATCTTTTTTTCTTCCTGATTTTGGGGCTGCCTTTCTAGTTGATGTTGACATTGCTGTTATAACATGAAAAAAATAAAATCAATAGGGTTTTATGGAAAATCAACAAAAAATTGATAATGAATCATTTGATAAAAATAGCATTCGAAAACAAGATAAAAATGCAAGGAAATAAGTTAAAAAGCGAAATGGAAAAAATTTTGCCAACATTTCCCCTTGTTTTTCAAGATTTTCTTGATTTATAATAGATGGAAATGAAAAAAATAGACGAAAAATCCTTTACCTGGATCTCTTTTTATGCTTTGATGTTGTTTCCTCAACTTCTCCAAACCCTAAAACCCTGTTTTGAGAAGCAAACAACAAATGAATAAAAAAGTGGAAAAAAATGAAGTTAAAACATGACTAGCCATCTAGAGGTTGCGGCGAGAGTCCATCAGAAGAACTCACGAGTCCTAATGAAGGACTCACCCGAGTCCATGTAAAACACTCACAAGTCCAACAGGATGACTCGTCTAAACTCAACTCTCAAGTCCATGGCGAGTCGACTCGGCTTGCCATTGGACTCACGAGTCTGTCCGAGTCCGGGGCAAGTTAGAAGATTTTTCTAACTATGCCTAAGTGATAAGGTGATAGAAACATCTAGCTTCCCACCGCGACGTTTTAGATGGGCCACCGACCGGTGAGGTACCAGCAGCAAATCCATCAAAGGAAGCGGCATAGGCATAGGCACAGGCATAAATGACCTAGCTGCAGGAGATGGAGCCCTACAATTCTATGGGTGATGGTCGTTCAATCGAGAATAGTCGGGGCCTCCCCCCGCCTAAAGAAACAATAGGCACTCGACTGCGTTATAATACATATAGATATAGTGAAATACCTTTCTTCATTCTATGTCAGTAGGTGTGCCCGTTCCAACAATAGAAGGGGAGGGGCCTCTCCATTCTAAGTATCTCCATTCTAAGGTACACCCCACTATTGGCCCTTCTAACTACTATTGGCGTACGGCTCGCACCCTTCCTTTTTTGCTCCGTACGGCGTACAGCATACGGCGTGGTTGCAGTCCGTACTTCTTTGCTCCGTACGGCGTACGATTTTGTTGCAGTCTGTACTGTCCGTACGTCACTGGTTGTGCACTGTACGACCCTTCGACAATGTACGGACCCTCCCTTCTTCGCTGAGCTTTTGTCTTCGTACCGCATACAGTTCTCTTGCCGCCCGTACGTACTCTCTCCACCTCTGTATGTGCTCCCGTACGGTCACCTTGCGTGGGCTGCACTCTTGCCTTCGTACGCCTTCCGTACGCTCCTTATATAGAGCTCCCATACAGTCACCTTGCGCGGGCTGCACTTCTGCCTCCGTATGGCCTTCCGTATGTTTTGTATCCTCAGTTTGCTCGAGTTCCAAGCTTGTACCTTCTTTTGACAAGGTGGTGTGGGTTGTAATGCCGCTTCCAAGTCTTCTATAAGATCTATGGGTATTAGGGTTCCCTTCTTTTATTTCCCCCATCCAGTTTTCCTTTGCTTTTTCTTTTATTTCTTTTATTATGTCTAAGTGACATATGGGATGTATCTCTATTCTTTGATTATAAAGTCTTAGCTTCGATCCATTTACGAAGTCTTTTAAGGGATTATTATCCAATGTGGATAATTTTATAGCTCCATTATCCCTTGCCTCCATAACTCTATAGGGTCCCAACCAACGTATTTTGAACTTGCATGGTTTAATTTCATTTTTACCGTTGTACTTGAGTACCAACTGACCTGGTTTAAAATTCATTTTCTTCAAATGTTTGTCATGCCAGAATTTTCGTCGCTCTTGTGTGGCCCATTGGGCGAGTGTCCTCCTTTCATCTAGTTTTATTAAAGTACTAAGTCTTTCCTTGAGACTTTCCGTGTCTCCCAATCTGTGCTCCACTGCTATTCTCAAGCTGGGTACTCCATATTCCATAGGCATCATTGCCTCTTGCCCGTACATTAAATGAAAGGGTGTGTGTTCTGTGGTGCCTTTGTAAGTGGTCCGATATGCCCACAGAACTGCTGGTAGTCTTTCCCCCCAATCTCCTTTTTCCACTCCACAAGTCTTATATAGGATTGATACTGATATTTTGTTTGTGGCCTCTGCTTGGTCATTTGCCCGTGGGTAGTACAGACTGGAAAATGAGTGAAAGATTTTGTACTTATTTGTCATTGTTCTGATTGTCTCGTTCACAAAATGCACCCCCTGTCGCTCGTAAGCTGTAGTGGTATGCCAAATCTTGTTATTATCTGCTCATAGAGAAATTTTGCAATACTCAGAGTTGTATTGTCTCAGAGTGCACATGCCTCGGCCCATTTGGTAAGGTATTCTGTTGCTACTACTATGTATCTCCATCTGTGATTATTGCTAACAGGGAGGGGCCGTACAAAGTCCAACCCCCAGCACTCAAACAATTCTTGTGGTTGGGATGGAAACAACGGCATGAAGTCAGAACCCATTCCCGAGCATCTGCATGCACTGTGGGCCACCAGAGTCCTGCCAATAGTACTTTCCGCGTTGTTGCATCAGGTCCCATATGGCCTCCGGCCAGTCCTTCATGTGATTCCCTCAGGACTCCCGAGATTTCTTCCTCCATCACACATCTCCTTAAGATCCCGTCTGGCCCCATCTTGTATAGTAATCCCTCTATTAACTGAAATGTCCCGCTTTTGAGTGCAATCTTTCTCCTTTCTGCGACTGACATTTCTCTTGGAAATGTAGCTGTTGACAAGTACTGTCCTATCCCTTCATACCATTGGGGTAATATAGCAATTTGAAATAGGTGGGCATCAGGGAAATCCTCATTTATTCCACTTCCTGAAGCTTCCCCCGACCTGATACTTGATAATTGGTCTGCGATTACATGACTTTTTCCAGGCCGGAGTATGATTTTAAAAGTAAATTCTTGCAGGAGGATTAGCCATCTACTGACTCTCCCTTGGATTATAGGCTTATTTACGAGATACACGAGTGCTTGATGGTCACCAAAAAATTTAAAAGGCGTAGCTAATAGGTAATGTCTAAATTTCTAAATTGCATAAACCATACCTAGTGCTTCTCTTTCCGTGGTACTGTAATTCCACTCTGCTTTTGATAATAGCCTGCTTGCAAAGTACACTGGATGGTCTAGTCTATCCTTCCCCATTTGTGCCAAGGTGGCTCCTATTGCATAGTTAGAAGCATCCACATGGACGTGAAAGTCCTTGTCCCAATCCGGGTATGTGAGGATTGGAGCACCTACTAGTCTCTTCTTTAGTTCCTGAAAGGCCTCCTCATATTCCTTCTCCCAGCAGAACCGCTCTCTTTTCCTCGTAAGTTTCTCTAAGAATAGAGATATTCCAACAAATCCTTTTATAAATTTTCTGTAGTACTCCACATGTCCCAAGGACTTTACTCCACTAACATCGGATGGAGCTTCCATCTCCACGATTACCCTGATCTTGTCTGGATCTGTTTTCAATCCTTACACACTATATGGCCTAGGAGTCTGCCTTGTGGAACCATGAATCTGCATTTTTTTGGATTCAAGGCTAGTCGGGCCCTTCTGCATCGATCCATGCATTCACCAATCATCTTGAGGTGGTGCTCCTTTTTGCTATACACTGACCAGTCATCCAGAAAAGCCTTGAAATTCCCCATAGACATGCCATGAAAGATATGCAGTATGATTCTTTGGAAGGTGGCTGGTGTTTATGTAAGATAGATCGAAGAATACCATAATCTTTATTGATCATTCGTAACTTGAGTACATTTACAATAGTCACTCTCCTATATTATATCTCTGAAGAGAAAGTACATTGCTTATATAAACCCGAAGGGGTGTGACCGAACGTCACCACCGATTCCCCACTGTCGTTCGGTAGTAACTAAGTACCGTCGGCTACACATAATATAACTAACAAAACATAATGTAAACTCTACGGCTAACATCATCCCCCCTAAAGAAAAGTCGTCTCCGGACGACAACAAAATGTCCGGGACAGAACAAGATAGGAATGATGAACCACAACGTACAAGAACCAAAACATGTTGCTCAGTCTCAACCTCTACCAAGTGTTACAAATCTGTTGCTCAAATGATACTGCCTCCGTAGCCAAACTGTCCTCAATAGCCATGCTGCCTTCTCCACACCCAACTACTGGGTACATTGAGCCAAGTCTTGCTCTACTGCCTCCAACCTGGTGGTCAGCTCCTCCCAAGCTCTCTGTGCCTCCACCACGGCAGCCTCATGTCCAGCCAAGACATACTCCTCAAAGTGTAGTACCTTGCTACCTCTCTCGCCACCACTGGCACGCGAACAATCAATGCCTGCAGCATCTCTGGGTCTCATCTGCTCAACTCTATGTGCACAACCTCCAGATCCGTCTCCCTCGACGGCTTATGGTTTCCCCTCTGACGCTTAGCTTCACACTGCTTTCTCACTATGAAGAACAAACCCAACACTTACCTTGACGGCACTGGTACCCCAAACTCTAGGTTGTAGTGTGCCTCAAAAATAAAATGGGGGTCGAGGGGCAGCGCCCCCGCCGCCAAGACCAATTTAGCACCTTCAAACCCACACAAAAGTCCATGGCGCACACCGTTTTTGTGATTTTCGTCCGATGCCATACTCTTTCTACCAACCGCTTACGGTGCCTATGCAAATGGCCAATAACGGTATGTTCTTCACTACCTACTTATGTCCTTCCCTTCAGTGCCATACGCTATTGCACAATCCAAAGGGCATTCTATTATAAGCGTACACCCCATCTTCCACTACAAAGGTGGTTTTTAGCTTATCCTCCTCAGCAATGCTAATCTGGTTATAGCCTAAAAACCCGTCCATGAAGGACTATATTTCATGGCTGGCTACCTCTTCTAGGATACTATCAGTAAAAGGAATAGGAAAGGGATCTTTTATAGTTACCGTATTCAAGCACCTGAAGTCCACGCATATCCGGATTTGGATCCCATCCTTCTTCAGTGATATGACTATAGGAGACACCCAATCACTGGATTGTACCTTAAATATGATTCCTGCTTCCAGCATTTTTGTAATTTCCTCTTGAACCTTGGCAGCATAGTTCTTATTCATTCGATAAGGTCGCTTGCGCACAGGTCTTGCCCTTGGTATCAATGGTATCCAATGGACACACACTTCTGGTGGTACTCCTTTTAGGTCTTTATATGTCCACGCGAATACATCCTTGTACTCAAGAATGATTTTCAATGTTGCTCCCTTCAATACTAGGTCCCAGTCATCCCCTATAAAGATTTCCTTGGGTTCATCCTTCTCGCCCAAGTTTATTGTTTGCAGTTTGGCCTCTTTGTATTCTATCTTTCCATCAAATGTGTGTGCTGGTTTGTTATTGATGGTTGTCGTGCCCTCCTTGTATTCCTTATACCCCTCGGGGTAGCTCTCCTCTAAATCTGCTTCTTGGATCTGCAACATATTGCACTCTGGCTGGAATACCTCATAGTCTCCCATCTGCCAGTGAAACAGGCCGTTCAGGGAACTAGTTTCGTCTTCTGAACATTCCCCTAGCCGGAGCACTCCCTCTTCGTCTGGTTCCACTCCTTCCTTGTATTCTCCTTCTGAGTCGGAGGCGAGATCCTGACTCACACACTGATTCCTCAGATCTATTGTGTACTTTCTACCGTCTACCTCTATGGATAGGATATTCCTTTTCCAATTATGGGTGGCCTTGGCTGCCACCAGCCAACCTCTCCCTAATAATGCATCGTACCCCTTCTTTTCTAGAGTAATTACCACAAAGTCGAGGAGGAACTGTTGTGTACCAATCATTACCTTTTGCCCCATTAAGGTTCCTATTGGCTTGATTCCGTGTTGATCTACTCCTACCAATTGAAATGTGGGTGGCCAAAGGGTGGGCTTCCCTAGTGCCTTCCAAGTCTCCTCCGGTAAGACATTCACACCGGACCCTCCGTCTACAATAGTATTAGATAGTTTGCACCCCATTATCTCCATTTCTACTACTGCAAGTATCTTTCCTGTCCCTATAGTGAAAAGAGTATCCGTCTTTTCTGCTGATTTTTCTTCTTTCTCCTCCCCCTTAATGGTTTCTTCTTGGCTATTTATTCCTTGTGATATTGCTACCCGTAGCTGAGGTAAAGTTTCTAATAGATCAATAATTTTTACAGGAATAGTGGTTTCCAGTACTTGTTTCATGATGCTAGGTACTAGCCGGTTATTTGGGGATTTCGTGGCACTTCCTCTTCCTCCCTCTGAAATGTCATTCCTCGCTTCTTGGAACCTTTCTTTCTCTGTAGCTATGTCGGGGTATGCAAGTTGTCTGGACTACATTCTCGTTATGGCGAAAACTTCCTTCTCTGATTCTGCAATGTTGAGCATGTTTACCCCCTTTTGTCTAGGACAAATGGCATCCTCATGATTTCCCAGTCCACACCATTTACATAACATCCCTTTATTCTGTCCTCCCTCGTTCTGGCAATCCCGACCAAAGTGTCCCCATTCGTTACATCGCCTACATTGAATCATGGGTCTTCCTTTAAAATCGTACTGGATTGCTCTCCGGGGTGTGTTGTTATTGTTGTTATTATTACTATTGTTGTTGCTCCCCCGTCTATTGTTTCGGTACCCTCCAGGTGAAGCTTCTGTGTTTGTGTTATGTGGAGGGGTGGCGGGTGGTGTGGATTGTTCTCCTATGAAGAATACTTGAGCACTCCTTGCCTTTAGATTGTAGGGGCAATCTTTGATTGTGTGGCCTAACACCTGACAGATATCACAGAAGGCTTTGCGCGGGCGAGTTCCTTTTGTATGTCCCTCCTCACTATCTGTACACCAGACTTCCCTCCCCTCTCTTTTTTCCTCCTTACTTCCAGTAACTTCCTTCACCAACCGCATCATGTCTTTTCTCAAGGCCTAGATGGTCTTGGACTCATCCCCACTTTCTTCTGAACTCTCGCTCTCGCTTCTGTGCTTCTTAGCTTTGGAAGTTTTATTTTCACTTTCGATGTCCATGGCTCGGGTGCATGCCTCTCCAAAGGATGATGGTGGAACTATCTTCATTTTCCGTTTCAAGGACAGGGTTAGCCCTTCAATGAACCATCTTTTTTTCAATCCGTCAGCAGGTTTGTTATCCAATTTTCCTATCAATTCCTTAAGTCTCCTAGTATAACCCCTAACTGACTCGTTTTTTCCTTGCCTAGTATTATAGATTTCCGTAACTATCTCGTCGTCATCACGTAGGAGTCTGAATTCCTCCTCAAAGGCAGTACGGAGGTCCTTCCATGTGGTTTTCTTGGCAGCATCCAAGTTTGTGTACCAATCAATAGCGATCCCTCTTAGTGTGGCAGGGAAGGCTTTTAACAATTCATATGTATCATTTTATGCATTGGCCTGCCATATAGTGATACATGTTTTACAGTGTCGGGCCGGGTCATCCGACCCTTCTCCAGTAAATCTAGGAAGTTTCTTCTTGACTACTGCCATTCTTTTGCCTCCTGCCGAGACACTTCCTCCTGCTGCAACGTGGACACTTACTCCTGCCGGGATGCTCCCTCCTACCGGGACGCTCCCTCCTACCGGGACGTGGACACTTCCTCCTACCGGGATGCTTCCTCCTGCCGGGATGCTTCCTTGAGAACTCGTGCTTTCTCCTTCTCCTTGAGATTCCTTTGTGTGGGCGGAGTGTTGTTCCTCCCGGTACTCTCTTCGAGTAGGGGTTTCAGGGTTCTCCCCTCCTCCCTTCAATGTTTCTGAAATGGCCAAGTTGGCTATTCCTTCTATGGTGTTTTCGATCAGCCTTTCCTCAAGTTGTCCTTGGCTTAGAGACTGGTTCCCCAATCCTCTCAAGCAGCGACGTCTTTCTTCTTGTTGTTGTAGGCCAATGATCCGCAGGGCGGCTTCTTCTTCAGTTTCTTCTCCAGGCCTGCGCTTAGGATATTTGTTTGGAAGCAGGGGCATGAATTTATTTAGTGGAATAAATGTCTAGCCAGGAGTCGAGGACTTCCGCAAAGTAGATCCTACACTGCTGGTGGTACCGAAATTTGTCCGTACCATGCTTCTGTGGAACCACTCTCTCTCGGCTTCCCTTCGCACATACCGGCACTTCCCAAGCCACCACCAGATCGTGTCACTTGATCTTCCCTTGGTATTCCCTCCTCTTTTCTATGACCTCCAAGTCCAGACTTAGGCAGCGGTGCCAAAATGTAGAATGGTTATTATTCCAAAATGTACAGAACAATACAACATATATTCAGTAGAACAGTACAATAGATATATATTCAGTGATACCAACCAATACCATTAACAAATATTACCAATACCAATGAAATGCACAGAGTACCATACCAGAATACCAAGATGGCGAGGAAATGTTTATTTCTATATTTATTACCAGCAAAAACCATCACCTCAACACAATAAACCAAAGTACTTATATAATAGTCGGTTGGTTGGGGAAACCAACGGACGCATCTCCTCCCTCCTAACTACCCTCCCGACAAAACATAACTAAGTCTAATACAAAATGACTTTATTTCATACTACAGAGGCTCCTGCCTTGCTGAATCCTGATTTCAGTAAGGACTTCATTCTATATGCTTATGGAGGCTCTGATGCCATATGTGCAATGTTAACTCAACAGAACTCTGAAGGATTGGAGCAACCTATTGCTTTCTTTAGCAAAGGTTTGGAAGAGTACGAACAGAGGTACTCTTTTGTTGAGAAACATGTACTTGTTGTGGTAAAAAGCCTTAAGAAATTCAGACATTTACTAACCCACAGCAAGGTACAATTGAGAGTCACTCATCCGAGTGTCAAGAAGTTTCTGCTTTCTAAGGACCTAAATGAGAAAAGAGCTGGTTGAATCACCAGTCATGGAATATGATATTGTTATCCAAGTGACCAAGCTAGTCAGAGGAAGAGGTCTTTGTGAACAATTGACTGAGGATGAAACTCTGAAAGACCAAGAGCAAACGAATGCATCCTTAGTGGTGCATTCAACAGAGGAACATGCCAAGGCAGCAGGTTGGTTGCCTAACATGGTTCATTTTTTAAAGACAGGAGAAAGCCTTGCAAATTTGGATTCAGCAAAAAGAAGGTATTATAGGTTGCAATCTATCCCCTTTGTGTTGATTAATGAGATCGTTTTTAGAAAGGATCATAATGGTGCTCTCTTAAGATGCCTTGATTCAGAACAAGTAGCAGATGTCCTAAATGAATTTCTTGATGGACCTTCTAAAGGTCATTTCTCTCCTAGAAATACTGCTTTCAAGATTATGAGGGCTGGATACTATTGGCCATCTATCTTTAAGTATAGTCATGATCATGTAAGAAAATGCATGAAATGTGCCATGTTTGCAGGTAAGGAAAGGCTTGCAGCTCTGCCCCTCCAACCAATCAGAACAGACCAACCTTTTATGAAGTGGGGCATTGACTTCATAGGCCTAATTAACCCCCCATCCAGTGCAAGCCACAAGTGGATAATCACTGCAACTGATTATTTCACCAGATGGACTGAGGCCATTGCACTAAAGGAAGCAAATGAGAGTGTTGTCCTCGGCTTTTATGATGACATAATTCATAGGTTTGGGACCCCAGACTCTATTATATCAGTTAATGCACTTGCTTTCACAGGTTTAATAGTCACTGAATGGGCAATTAAGAATGGTGTTTACCTGAACACAAGCTCCACTTATTACCCCCAGGGTAATGGTTTAGCAGAATCTACAAAAAAGAACCTAATCAGGATAGTCAAAAAGATTGCAAGAAAATCAGAGGGATTGGCACTCTAAACTGAAGTCTGCCTTATGGTTAGATAGGATCACTCCCAAGAAGATCATTGGGAACTCTCCATACATGCTAGTCTATGGCAGGGAAGCTAAATTGTCCATTTCAACTGAATTACCAACTTTGGACCTTGCTACCCAACTTGTCCTCTTTGAAGAAGGAGACCCTTTGCAGGTACACTATACTCAGCTCATGGAGTTGGAGGAAAGCAGGGACAAGGCTATGTGAACCATGGAGTTCCAACAGATGCGAATCAAGAAGAGCTTTGATAGGAGAGCCAGATCAAGAAACTTCAATGTTGGGGATATAGTCCTCAAATGGGATGAATTTAGATCCAGGCCTAGCAAACATACCAAGTTTGACTCCTTTTGGGGAGGTCCATTTGTGATCACTGAGTGCAAGGAGCATAATGCTTTTCAGCTGTCAACTCTTGAAGGAGAAGCCTTGCCAATTTCCGCCAATTTCCGTCAATGGATTTCACCTAAAGCCTTGTTTTGAGGTTTGTCCAGCTTTGTAATTAAGTTTCCTGCTATTTGTTTTTCTTTCTAGGTTAGTTTTTCCTGCTTTCCTCAAAGTGCTTGTGCACGGTTAGTTGTTTCTGCCTGTACAGTCCTTTTCCCTGTTTTGGTTCGTTGTCCCTCCTAGTTTCAATCCTCCTTCCTTCCCAGAAGTTTTTGTGTGCTCAAATGCAGACTCCTATGCCCAATGGAATGTCATAAGGCCACTCGTTTTATATGTCTACCAGGCTGACATTCAGCACAAATCGCAAAAATGTTACCTAAATTTCCCATTCTGTCAATTTTTGCTACAAGTGGAGTAAATGAGGCTCCCACAAGGGTAGAGCCCAACTTGTATGAATTCTGCATTTTTTCCTTGACTTGGTCTTGCTCTCTGCATTTTGCTAGGTCTTTGGTTTACCCTTGTTCATGTTTAAAGACCTAAGTGCAAGAAACCCTTTGAAATTCATATTAAACCCTAACTCGTTCATGACTTCTTCTATTTTTGATTTACTTTTCCGAGTGACTTAAGTGATTTATTAGCCATATGCGCATTGACATCTCCTTGTTTATGCCTTAGTCGCATGATCGCCAGATGGTCTTGGGGTTAAATAAAAGATTCAGAGATTGCACCCGGGCCATTGATCTGGATCAGATCCTGTGGTTTGCGCTAAATCTCAAGACAGTCAAAAGTCAGCAAAGATTCAGAGATTATGCGCAGATCGTTGATTCAGAGATGATCATGTGGCTAGCGTGAAATCTCATGATAAGCCTGGGGTTAGCAAGATCATCTCGCTACTTCGAGTTTTCTTCAGTCGCTCAATCTCTGAATAAACCCGAGTCAAGGAAGTTAAGTAAAGTTAAAGTTCAGAGTTAGTTCCGGATGAGATCGTGGTCGTTGATCAAGATCTAATCTTATGGCTTGCGTGAAATCTCAGAATGAACCCAAAGTTAGGCCAGATGCTTGGAGACTCAGAGATACGCTCAGTCGCGTGATCTCGGAATGAATCAGAGTTAGGTAAATTTAAAGTCAGCTTATCATCTGAGTCGTTGATCGTGTTTTGATCTTGTGGTTCTCTCATGATCTCGCAATGAAATGGAATATTCTTCTATGGTCGGGAGATTAAGCACGGATCGTTGATCTTAGGTTCAATCTTGTGGTTCTCATGAAATCTCGTGATAAACTCAGAGTTAAGCAAATGATCTCGTGACTTGGAGACATAAAGAAGTTCGGTTACCCAGGGTTAAAGATAAGTTAAAGCTGGGTTAGGGCTAAGATCAAAGATAAAGATAAAGATCGAGCAAGTCTCATTTGATCAAGTGGATGGCATAAAGCCTCAATGACAAAGTGCTCGAAATCTATCCATTAAGGCATCACGCCTTGAAGACATGTGTCCATGGCGGGTCAGGCTGAGCAAAGCATAACTAAACTTAAAAACCGATCGAGTTCAGTTTGATCGGACGGACTGCGTAAAGCCTCAATGCAAAAGTGTTCGACATCTAATGATCAAGGCATTGCGCCAAGATGACATATGGCACTAATGACGTCATGGGTCCCGGGTTGAAAAGATAAAGGACACAGCAAGTAAAGAAAATTGAACGGCGGGCGTAAAGGCTTGATAATAAAGATGAAGATGTTTAATCTTTGAGGCATTGCGCCAGGTGGCCACGTGTCTGTGATCAGATCTGAACTCAAAGACATGAAAAGATAAAGATAAAGATCAACGGTTGTGTTTTAAAAAGAAATCAAGTCTTTAAATTCGCACCACCTGCGACCTTTTATATTCAAATATTTAAATGTTGTTCTCAAGGTTTTCATGGTCGTGGCAACATTTTCAACTTGCAGACTGGGTAGATGGATAAGCCGACTTCTCTGATCAAATTAATGGCGATGGGAGATGCATTCATGGCCATATCTCATCTTCTGAGATATTTCCCAAGCGCATTGATGAGCAGACTTGAGTGGTTTAGGGTTTCTGCATTGTTTATTGAATATCTATTGTAACCCTAATTTTGCCCTAACTGATCAGATGGATTGACTCCTAAGCTTGTGTGCTAGGGGAGGTCGTATATAAGTAGTTTTAGAAGTTTTTTTTAGGGAGGTTTTTCAGCTTATGCAAGATTTTGTGTGGCATTCTCTCTGCCCTCAGGTCTTCATTTTGTTGTAATTTCTCATTGATTTCCAGATTATGCAAAGGTTTTCTGTGGCATTTTCTTTGTCCTCAAGCTTTTCCCTTGTCTGTATTTCTCTTATCTGAGGCCTAATATAGTGGTTAACATTAGAGAAAATCTTGGAGTTCTTGAGCCTTCTTTCTTTCTGCATCTTTGTGCACTGTTGCGGATAATCTGATTTAGATGATCTTGTAGATTTTGTTCATCCCTTGTCATTTCGTCTCATTCCTGTGCCTATTTGCTAGAGTGAATGTTTGTTTGCAAGTCACAGTCTATGTCTATTTCCTTGCGAAAGCTATTGTTTGTGAAATCGCTTCTTTCCTTGAATAACCTCTTTTCCATTTCTGACCTCTCTGTGAAATATTTATGCAAGCCTATTCAGGAAGTTGTGTTCTACTAGATCTAGGAACTTTCATGCTAGTTTTGGTCACTGTTTTATGATTCAAGTTACCTTCGGTGCATCACCTAGTAGGTTAAATTTGCTTTTCAGTCATTTCCCTTCAGTTATCCTTCTATACCTTTTCCTTCCAAGTTTACTTTTCATGTTAAAAGAGCAAATAAGGTGATTATCCAAGAGGAACTGGCCTAGAATCCAGAGGCTTCACTTCAGTTAGCAGAGGTCCCACAACCTAGAAGTGATTCCCATGTTATACTAGATTGTTAGGCTCAAGCGCTTAGGAGGGTGCAAAATTTAGTGTATAACAATTATATAGTCAAGTACTTGGTTGCTTTTGAAGGCGCTTGCTAATTTCCATATAATTTTTGCTGACTTAAGCCATGCATTTAAATATCAATTCAAGGATGAAAGCCCTTGGATTTAAGAGATTGAAGGATGAAAACCGTTGGATCCTCTGAAGGCAATCTCATCCAAAGGTTGTGATTTGTGCTGAAGATTGTGGATTGTCTTTCTAGCAGGTATTTATTTGAAACATTTCAATATATGTGAAAAATGATATTCAGTCCCAGCTTTTCATTGTGAATGTTTTCACGGTTTATGCAATCTCTTGTGAAATTATTTAGCTGTAGTTCATTACACAAAAAGATCAGCAAACCTATTTTTTTCTATGATACAAATTTACCCCTAAAGAAGGATAGAAGTAAGGCCTAAAATGTTTGTGAAGTTAAGTGGATTGAACAGAATTGTATCCATATTCTGTTTTGGAAAATATGTAGAGTGATAGTTTAGTTAGCAGTGATATAGGATAAACCAGTCTCCCACACAATCACTGGGTGCATATTGAGAGGGTTCAGTAGCAACCTATCGTGTTTCAGTATATGAAACATTACAAACAGTCTTTAAGTGGATTATTCAAGCCTAGTTTATCTCCCAACCCCTCCACAGCAAGAGTATATTCAGGGCTTCTTTATCCTAATACCCAAATTCCTAGGTGTTTCATCATCATGTCTAGAGAGACCCATTCTTGACACTTTGTTCTTCATGGCAGATTCTCTCTTTAGGTGTCCATCACCATCAATGCTTTTCTGTATTACACGACCAATTTTCTTCTTCAGTCTATTCATATTGACATCACCATTGGCTCAAAACAAGCCATCAATTCGTGTAATTCTAAGACCCATCATCTATATTCCCTCATAAAGGTGGAAAATGGGAAGCATTTTATTTTGAAGTGCATATTCTAATATGAAATTCAGGGAGGTATCACTATCCATGCAAAGATTCCCACCCATATTCTTTCACTGCCCAGATCACATGTTCATTATTAGCCCTGGCCCCTGGACATTATTAGGCCTTACATTAGCTCTTTTGTGATAGTGAATGATCATGTTGCTCATCCTTATAGCCCAGGCTATTCTACAAATGTGTGATAGCACTAGTTTCTAGTCTACAGCTCCAACTCTAGTATTGGTCTTCATCACCTCTGAGCTTCATTGAGGGGTACATCCAAAGCATGTCTCTTTGGACTTCCAATTTAATTATATGATTTGGGGTTTAACTACTTTAGATTTACCCACAAAATCACGTTTACATATAGATGCACTTATTATGTTAATGTTGCGGTGTTTACTTGATTTTTACCACCTACCCTAGCACTTTTCTATACTGTTGATTTTGTTCATCTATTCTAATTTCTGGCCATTTATTGGAATTAATATCGCTTCATTTTATTTCATTAGGAAAACATATTAGCCAAGAATTTAAACCTAAGGATTGAGGTATTGAATCTTGATCATATCCAAGAGATGTCACTTAAACCTTATATTTTGTCAAATCCAGATAGTTGAAATAACTTCAAGTTATTGTTTGTCTATCAGCACTCTCAGCAGAATGTCTAAGAATTTTCTCTTCTACATGCAATCTCAAAATCTTCAAACACAGTTTATTCTGCAGAAAAAAAAAAAAAAATTTCTTTTAGGCCCTTTATGCGCACAACGTTCCTGACAACATCCATAGATAGTTCTACAAAATCTGGTGGACATATGGAAATATTTACTATCCATTATAATTTATATCTTACAATAATTTATTAACTTCCCATCTGTCCATTAAATTAGGTGTGAAGTGCTTAGTGCAGGAGACTGGGTGAGAAACAAACATACCTTCTCATTAACCAGCTCAGTGATCAAATGAGCACACCTTTGCAATGATTGAAGCCTTCTTGGAGGATGACTGGATGGTCTGTCCAACATATCATTTGCATCAATTGAGGTTTGATAAGTTCTTGAGGGTATTGACATTTGACTTCCAAGACTTTCAACACCAGATACAGAACCCACATCTGCCCCAAAAATTTGCATTGGTGAACTTACGCCCTTTTGAATATTTGAGACAGAAGCAGCAATTTTACTTTGTGAATGATCTAGCCCAGAAGCACAGAGTGAAGAAGAAAGTGTCTCTGTTGAAGCAGAATGAACATTGACAAGAACATACTCCTGCTCAATGCATTCCAAGGAATCAACTACTGCAAGAAAATAGAAGAGAAGCTAATTAGTAGAGAAATGTAGAACACCATGGACATGTTGTATAAAAAAATTACTCTATATTGAAGACTTTGTGGTTAGCTAAGGCTGACCTCCTCTTGAAGAAGTTACATGATGTTCTTGTCCTATGTTGGCTGGTTGAAAGACTTCAAATGTTGACTTTTGGTTGTGTTCACTTTCAAATGACCTTTGAAAATCATAACTACTAGTAGATGCTTCGAGATTAGTACCAGTAAGTGCATTATCAGAGTACACTTCTTTACCTTTTGAAGAATTCTTAGCAGAAACAGTTTTTCTGCCAACTGCATTACCATCTCTGTAACTAGTCAAGTTAGAGCTCATGGATATGCTTTTTGTGGACGCAAAAAATGAACTATCGTGATGTATGTCCTCATCCAAATTGAAAGGTATACAATCATCTTGTGGACCCACTGCACTTTCTATAACTGGACTCTCTCTTGGCCCTGTTAAGGTATTCTCAAGACCACCAATAGGCCTGAAAGAGTGCTTAGCTATTAATTAGTCTGCAACTGGGAAAGAATCTTACATCCACAATCAGTTGCACAAAACAACGGTAAAAGAAGGAACTGTGCACCCTCAATTCATGTGGGCAATGCCAACCAAACAACTCACATAAGAAGTGTACTTTAACATGGAACAATGTACTAATTAGCTCAATCGGATTAAATAGCATGAAAAAATTAATTTGAACAGGAAACTAACCTTGCCTGAACCATAAAGTTGTGATTGAAGAACTCCTCAAATGACAATCGCTCAACTGAAAAACAGTTTTTGTTATTATTCAATAACTGTTAAAATACACTATTTTAAGCATATTGTTAAATTTTTTCACCGCTCTAAAAAGGAGGGGTGCTCCTCTAGAGCTTGCATACAGAAAAAGTCATGAAATAATGCAAAATGAACAGAACCATGTTGTACTTCATGCAATTAAAAAGCAAGTTTCAATGAAACTGAAATGTAACCGAGGTAACTTAAACAAGAGGTGTCATCAACAAACTGAATATGCAAATGGTTTCGTATTCTAGAAAGTAAAATGCATGACCACAAATAACTTTAAATAAAAAAGACGAATTGATCAGTTTCATGAACTATACAATGTCACATGAGATTCCTCTTTTGATGTTCTGCATCTTTCAAGTTCAACTAAATCAATTTCTCCTCTAGGTGTTAACTGTTTACAGCAAACAGACGATGAGAAACCTATATTAGCTTTAAAGATCAAATAGTGTAGGATATGAAATGCCACACAAAAACAACCCTCATATTTGAATTTGACAAACACGAATAACATATTCACTTCTTCACAAGTATCGAATGAGATTTAAAATAAATTTCTACAATGATTATAAAAAATGTGCTTATTGATATAAGTCAGATTAACTTTTCAACTTTATAGGACCTTTCATCTGATTAGAAGGGAAAGCTAATTGTCTATCAAGTTTCAATCCAGAAAAAATATTCAGGAATAAACTTGAGGCATCACGTGTTATTGAATCTCAGAGTTCTAGAAACTAGAATGCTTATTTTCTTATTGCTTGGATTCCCCTAATGCTGGAATAGAGACTAGCTATCCAGCTACACAGGTGAAGTATAGAATTCCTCCACACAGTGAATATATACAGCACTCCTAATTGAGACACCTCTCATAAACAACTCCACATACAAATTCATTGAGCAGTGTGATAATTAAGCAAATCACATGCATAGAAGAAAAGTAGATAAAAGTTCAAATTTCATCATCAACCATAATTTAACATGTCTGATAGTGTCCCTCCAAAGAGATGCTCTCTGCCACAAGCTGTGGGATAAGATAAGATAAGATAAATCTATTAATGTCCAACAAAACACCACAATGCGGGTCCACGGGACTGCCGAGAACAATACAAGGGACCGGCCCAAAGCAGGAACACCAAACGGTGTCCAAAAAAGAACAGCAGAGACAAACAAACAACGACAGAAGACGAAAAGAGAGAGAACAAGAGAGTGGGAGAAAGGGGGACTCCAACAGGGAGAACCCAAACCCCAAACCCCCACTACAAAAGTTGTATTGCCGAAAAGAACCTCCAGAAAGAAGGATAACCCGAAGAGAACTTCCTACACTTCCCCGGAGGAGAGGAGGAAGGAGAGGACTACTGAATAATAGACCTCATCCGGGGGTTTGCTGGCCGAGAATAGCTGGAAGAGGGGTCTAGCTAACACTTAGAACCACACCTAGAGTGAACCTCCGTGAAGGAGGTGATAAGCTGATAGGACTGTGTGGTGGCATGACATTGGTGATAATGTTGATGTTGATGTTGCAGTGAGTGGTCTCAAAGTCTAGTAGCCTCCTCAATGTAAAAAGCGAGGCACCTCTGATCGATGAATCTAAAAAATTTGGCGAGGGACTGAACATCCCTGAAAAGGCAATAAAACCTACCTCTAATCTCATAATATATAGGGCATCGAAAAATGAAACGCTCCTCAGTCTCAACCTCATCCATGTTGCATAACTGGCAAATCCCGTGCTCCCTAACCAGATGGTGGTCAGTCTCAATGTGAAGACGATGCGAGCCAACTCTGAAGGAACCAGGAGGGATCCGTAGGGCATGTGCCCAGTAGTGAGATAAGTAAGAGGGACGAACAATGAGCCTGTCCTCCAACTCTAAATAGTGCTCAGCATAGAATGCCATCTTTGGGCGAAGACCTAAGTTGCCGATTCGGGTTCGGGGACGGATTCGGGCTCGCGAATCCGGTTCGTGGATTCGTGAAAAAAAAATTTTGCCGTTTGGGTTCGTAGGGATTCGTGAGTGTATATATATATATATATATAT
>MU227750.1:80433-95152 GCA_018584345.1 Thuja plicata
CAAAAGGAAATATTTGAAACTTAAGATAAGTATTCCATGTTTTATTAATGCACATGAATTGTTGAGTTTGAAATTTATGCTATAATATTGGCTAGTAAAATCTTGTATGCTTCTATCTTTGGTATTTTTGTATGAGATAGTTTAGTTTATAAGCTATTTGTAATCTCTCTGACATACCTTCAGGACAGAAGCACAAGAAATTGTTTTCAGAGGGAGTCTGACTCTTCAGAGGTAACTTTGGACGAGGAGCTAAGAAGATTGATATCGGACTCAGAGGGAGTATGAAAGTTCATCTTAAGCAATCTTGGATGAGCAACAGATTGATATCTGCTCAATGAGTTCTTCTCTGTGAGAGAAGTTCGAGATGAAATCCTTTGATTTCACCCTCTGCGCTGAGGCATGATGGATGTCATGTGTGTGACTCCATATTTTTAATGGGCCTGCCCCCTATGTACATCATGAGGAAGTGACGACTTCCAAATGATTATCACTTGTATTTGTAAGAGTTATTGAAAGGTGACAATCTTACAATAACTTGACCTTCTATTGTGATAGACATCGTGTGATGGCTGAAACAGATCACAATAGATGATTTCCTACATGGTGGATTCAGATCCTTAAAGAGACCATTGACCTTCTATTGTGATAGACATCTTGTGATGGCTGAAACAGATCACAATAGATAGAACTTCTGGATAGAATCGCCGATTGAGGCAATCCACATTAAAGTTTGAGAAGCTTGTGGATAAAATCGTTGATTGAGGCAATCTACCCGGGAACTTGTGAATAGAATCGCCGATGGAGGTAATCCACTCTAAAGCTCGTGAGTTTGTGGATAGAATCGCCTCCACGAGAAATTGTGGACAGAATCGCCAATGGAGGCAATCCACTCTAAAGCTCGTGAGTTTGTGGATAGAACAGCCGATGGAGGCAATCCACTCTAAAGCTCGTGAGTTTGTGGATAGAGTCGCCGATGGAGGCAATCCACTCTAAAGCTCGTGAGTTTGTAGATAGAATCGCCGATGGAGGCAATCCACACGAGAGCTTGTGGATAGAATCGTCAATGGAGGCAATCCACCAGAGAGCTTGTGGATAGAATTGTCGATGGAGGCAATCCACCTGAGAGCTTGTGGATAGAATCGTCGATGGAAGCAATCCACATCTTGAGACTATGTTTCTATTGATTACATCATGAGGATGATGCTTTTATTGCTTACATCATATGATTGATGTTGTCAAGTGTCACATAAGTGTTGACATGGGATTGATTTATCCTCCCTAGCTAAGAGGGAGTGTTGATGTTTTGTATAGCTATGGTGAGGGTCATTAGTGTTGACACAGGAGACCACTACACATTTTGTTTGATCATCCTCCCTAGCTAAGAGGGAGCGTTAATGTCTGTAGCTTCAGTCGTATGATCATTAGAATACATTTAATATATGTTGATTAATAATAATATAATATATATGTTATATTATTATTAATCATATGAAATTTAATATTCAATATTAAATTATTATATTATTCTTAATAATAATTGATTGATGAAACATTATAAGATTGATTAAATTATAATTAATGGGAAGAGGCATGTCCTTTCTTATAAAATTATAAATAATAATGAATAGACATGTCCCATGAAGGGACATGTCTCTCCTAGCTTCATTCCCAATATAAATGAAAGAGAGATTGTTGCATTTGGAAAACACATACAACATAGAGTGCTATTACATTTGCAGCTATCCTAAAACTTAACAAATAGAATACAATTTCATATTGTATAAATCCATTGCCATTATCATACTATGGGCTTTATAATATATCAGTTCAGTCATTATTAGATCACTGTTATTGCATATATTATCAGAGAAATACATAGTGTTTACATTATCTTCCATTACTTGCTTCATATATTATCAATTGACATAGTAAGGAAAGACAAATTGAAGTAGCAGTCCCGGCATTCTCATTATAGCCAAAAAGGGGACATTACATTAGTGTCTTATCATGTTAGTCAATTGATATTGTTGATCTAAGAGTGACATTGAATGATATTGTAAAATCTGAGGATGTCTTTGTAAAGTCTGAAAGTGAGTTTATTCTGTCTGATTTCTATCAATCATAAAGTTGAGAGAAATGTATTGTATTACATCTGCAAGCTAGAGAGGTCTGAATTAGCAAAGAGATTTGTAAAAGAAGATTGTAATATCCAGAAGGTTGGTGTGTAAAGGGTGCTGATTTGGTGCTCAATCTGAGAAGTTGGTGCTTCTACTGGAGTTGGTGCTCTCGAGCAAAGAATTTGCTGATTCCTTAGGGTTAGTGCCCTTAAAGCATTGTACACATTTTTATTTGTGAGGCTGGATTAGACAGTGGATCTTGTTAGAAAATTTAAAAAAGGTTCTGTCAACTACTATAGTTGAACAAATTGCACATATATCGCATAAATCATGATATATCGCAAGGCATACAGCAAGACGATTTTATTGCTCATAAACTCATGGGCGATTTATAAAATCGCAGAGTTATTTTCAGCAAAAAATTGCAGAAATGTGTGACAAATTTCCCAAAAAATCGGCGGCAAAAAAATGTAACCCATGACTTTTTTTCCTACCCGTGTTTTACCTTCTAGGGTTACATTTTTTATGCAGCGTGAACGACGACGGGAAGGAAGAGAAAACGTGACGGGAAGAGTGAAGAAAAAATGCATTACCAAGTGTCGTAGGGTTTATGAAACACAGTGAAATGCAGTGAAAGTTTGAGGTTGAATTTGTTGTGCGTTTCAAAATACATTGTGCCAAATTCCAATCGCCTTCAAAATACATTGTGCCATTGCTGTCCATTTCAAAATACATGTTGAGACGTGAGGCTACAAGTAAGTTAAGAAAATCATTTTAATATTTAAAATTTCTAAATACATTTATAGTAATTATCGAAATCAATTATTTACTATAATACTAATACAGTAATTTTATACCATTGTAAAATGTAAATTATAGCGTTGTAAATTTATACCATTGTAAAATGTAAATTATAGCGTTGTAATCTAATACAGTAATTTTGTTTTTCTAGAAACATTTATACAATAATTTTATTTTTCCAGTAATTTTAGTTTTTAGTATATACCATTGTAATATAATACAGTATTTTATAGTATTAGAATTAAATATTACTGTATTACAATAATACAGTATACATGGTACACCGTATTACCATAATACAGTAATATTTAATTTTAATATTATAAAATATTGTTATTGATGGAGGGTACTCCCCTTACACACTCAACACAAGCTCTAATACCACTTGATGAACGGTACTCCCCTTACAAAGTCAACACATGCTCTGATGCCACTTGATGAAGGGCCACACCACCCTTACAAACCCATATCCAAACACAAAACATAAAGACAAAGAATAAGAATGCTTCACAAAGCATAGATTGAAAATACTTGGTGATGCTTACAATGCTCCCAAATGCTTAAGGATGATATCCTTTAACCTTCCGACTAAATGAGATCACCACAACCTCTTACAAGAAGAGATCATTACAACATTTACAAGATGAGATCATTACAGCCTCTACAAGATAAGACCATTACTACAACTTCTTGAAGAAGAGAGCTCCTTACAAATGCTCATATGCCTTGCTTATATAGGCACTTACCATCCAAGAGATTACAATCACAACCGATGTAAGATAAATTTTGGAAAGAGTAGATATAACTACCCTGCTACAAATATTAAATGCAAAAAGCAAAATATTAAATGACAACTAATATGATCCTATGAACTTTAAGTAAATGATAAGTTACAATAAGTAACTTCATGATTTTTATTTTATTTTTAAAAATCGCCTTTTTTTGCTTTTTCCCTATTTTTCAGGATTCCCTACTTTTTCGGACCACTATTTTTTCGGGAACTTTATTTTCTCTTTCTTTTTTTTGTTGATGCAAGATTGCTCTTACACCCTGGATGCTTGTGCATCAATTATTAGAAATTATAATTATTAAAAAATACTTATTACAATATTACAAAAATGTAATAATATATAAACACGCCCAACAACTTATAATTTGAATTTTTTCACTTTTTGAGTCATTTGCTCTTTGTGCTTGCTCAAAACAAGGTTTTAGGGTGACACTGATGAAATGGAGGATGACGAAGACAAGGACTTTGATGATGAAGAAAAAGAATTAACTCCTCATTTAAATACCTCAACACCTACTAGTTCAAGGCCTGAAAATTTGAGTTATTTTAGGAGAGGGAAAAGGAAGATGCAGTCTTTAGTTTGTTGTTTTTCACATTTGGACATATCACTATATGTCATTTTGTAAACATTTTTAAACTTATGCTGCTGATATACATTTTAAAGTTTGAAACTATGATGAAATATCAAATATTGAGTGTTTGGGATTCATATGGCATGTGTAATGTTTCAATTATCGCTCTTATATTCTCTAAATGCATTAATTTCTTCTTTTTTTGGTTAAACTACAAATTTTTTCTTTTATCGAGTCCTTGCCGAGACCTTTCCTGAGTCTTTTCCGAGTCCGAGTCCGAATCCAATTTTTTGGTCTTCCGAGTCCGAGGCGAGTCCGAGTTTTTCAACTATGGCTGCCACTACTTTAGCACCACCCACCCAGTGGCAACAATCTCTTTTGAGCTTTAGTCGTAGATGCAATTTATGATTTCTAGTTTCCATTGAAACTGAATCTTGAACTTAATATGTATTCAGAAGTTGTAGATGTTTTATGGAGTTTGACTTCGATATGCATTGAACTCAATTTTATTCAGATGTTGCACTTGTTTTTTGGTATATGATTCTATGGTAATTTGCTCCAACACAGAATCGCTTACTTTTTCTTACCAAAAAAATGCTCTCCCAACATAACAATAGACTCTCTCTTGCGATTATCACAGAAACCCATTAAGGACGATTCCCATGACTATACAAGATAAGGCAGTTACAAATACAAACAGTCCCTTCAGTAAATGAAGTGAAGCATACATAAAGAAAAAGGTGTCGATGAAGATATGAAACGACGAAGATAGGAAAACCGTCGACATCATTAATACAAACATTAACCAACATACCACGATACCAAAATGGTAAACTACAATGAAGCATGTCAGCAGCAACGATGCCATGTCAGCATCCACATGGGGTCCAAGTAAGAAGAATGCGAACATAATAAAATGAAGGAGGAGCCACGATGCCAGCAAGGCAAGATGCCTTATACACACGATGCCAGAAATGCTACGCACGAACAGAAATAAGGAAATACACTGAAGTCTCCAAAGGATATGAAACTCTTCCATATTACAAGACTGCGAACACAACAGGAGCAGTATAGAACAGAGACAATGCACAGCAGCAACAGAGGAACGCAATGAGAGGAAACAGAGGACATCAATAGGAACCAAAAAATGCAGAGGCGATCATCATAGGTAAGATCTATCTCGCAGTTACCAAAGAATTCAACATCTCGTATTCAAGAACCATTGTATTATTTGTCTGGAAATAGTTGAGTAGTGTATCCATCATCATTTGCTGCATTGGCGAACTGTTCTTTTCAATGACATTTGCCAAAAAGACTTCTCACAAAAAAATTCAACATATATAGCATAAGTTAGAGCCATATTCTGTCTGTTGGGACCAAGGTTCGCTTGTACGTGCACTTGTTTAATGGTATGGATGTTTGAATTCTCTATACATTTACATCTGACACAATAAAAGAGATTATCTCAGCACAAGCTCTTCATGCATCAAGCCCTTTTTGTTCTCTTTTATGTATTTTACTTCCATTGAATTTTGTGTTATTTCCAGTGAGAGCATTGCATATTTTGTTTGTTGAAGTATTAAGCTTACAGTTAGAAATGCTTTCACTCATGATCTACTTGTTTTAGAGATAACCAAGGAAATTAGGGTTTCTCTGAGATTGTTATTTGTTTTGAGGTTGTTTCAGACAAATAGTATTTTAGGGTTTTTTTCATAAAACATGACTGACTTGGAAAAATTGCTAGTCAAACTTTATCTTTGAATATTTGATCTTGAAAAATGTATAACAGCTGGCTTAACCCTAGATTTTAATAACTTGTCTTCTCACTAATATAAACAAAAGGAAGACGTATTCATCTTTCAAATGTTTAAAGTCAGATTATAAATTGAGGGAAGACTGGAACTTTTAGAAATTTGCAAGCTAATTTATATGTGGTCTTTTCCACAGACTTGTATTAATGTCCTTGTTCTAAATTATTAAGGTTTTTGTTTGCTACAAGATGAATTTAAGCATGCTATTTTGAATTAACGTTTCATTAAAGCTGTATAAATTTTTAAATGCAGATTCTTTTTTAAGATGCTCAGACTCCTCAAATTTTTGCTCATTGATTTCCTTGATGGCTACAATGTAGCCTGTTTCATCACAGACCTTTTCTATTAGTGGCCACACCTCATAATCTCCTATGGAAATGCCTCATGATTTCAGATTCATCAAGCAATGTGACAAGTATCTAACTTTTGCTTAGGTGGTGATACCAATTCTTGTGATTTATTGCAAATTTTTTTATTAATTTGATCTTGTAGACAACTAGTTTTAATTTAAAACTTTTGTAAGTGTTCGGATTTGTGCTTTTTACCCTTTCAAATTGTTGAATTTGTAAAAGCCTGTTGTGGCATAATCTTGGAACTATCTACTGAATCTGCATTTTCCTCCATTATTTTATGGACTATTTTTACTTACTCTTCAATTTGCTTTAACCAACTAATATATTTGTAGACTCCTTATATGTTCAATAGATGCACAAAGATTGGTCTTCAAAATCACATTGTTCCTCTGTTCAATTGAAATTAAAATAATCTGTTAATACTATAACTAGCTTGGTGATTTGATTCTAATGGTAAGTAGATATAATAATAGTAGGGACACTGAAAATTCTTTTCCATCTGTTTAACAGAAAAATCCAAAAAGTAAATGAATTTACACTTGACTTGTATGGTGTTCAAAGATTGAGATGATATCACTCTCCCATATACCAAAATCAATCACAAGAGCTGTCATGTTGGCATCCAACAGCACATTCCTAAATTTTAAAGCAGCATATTTAAGCATTGAAAAATTAAGTCAGGGCTGTTTGGCTGTACAGTTAAAGAATTTTTGAAACAGAGAGCACTTTGTTTCAAATTTCGAATTACATTAAATTCATAGCTAGAAATCTTTACTTCACAGGCTTCAAATTTTGATCTCATTTAATTCATAAACTTAGCTAATAATTAAACTCAGACATAGACTTTCTATGTTTGGTCTTCTTCTACAGTATTAAGTTATTAACTGCTCAAAACATCAAGACATCAGCCCAACAAAGTAGTCATGCCTTTAAACTTTCTTGTTGCCTTTCTCAAACTATACTATAAAATCATTTCAATGAGGTGGGTCCAGCCATAAACGACTGAACAAAAATGTTTTTGGGGATTTGAATCTTGATCATAATGCCCACGTCAAAAAGGCTTTGCATAGAACATCAATCTTGGGTACAACGAAGGTTAAATGCAACTGGTGTAAGGGTGAAATCAATGGTGAGATTTATCACTTCAAATGGCATTTGGCAAAAGAAGCAGGAAATAACACCACCACTTGCATAAAATGCCCTACAGATGTCACATATCAGGCAAAACAAGTCCTTGACATGATTTTTGAAGTTAAGGCAAAAAAGGGAAGAATCAGGATTGAAATAGCTTCTAATTCCACAGAGGCTACAAGTAATTGCTTGGATGGGAAAGATGGTGCACATGAGTATTTCAAAGAATCTGGGTCAGCACCTTCTTCTACAACAAGTAGCCCAAACACAAGTGGAGAAAACATTAATTCTTTCTTCACAACTCGTACTACACTAAGATCACAGAACACTATGTACAAGATGGAGGAAGAATGTCCATGAACAAACAAAGAAGGCGATTGCAAATTTTGGTTCCATGTTGTCGGATCTGCATATTTGCAAGGTATGGTGGATGATATTGCAATTGAGGTCATGGGTTTCAAACCCCTTCTTACGAGACATTGAGAGTTGGTATGCTCAATGATGTAGTATAAGATATTAAGGATGTTGTTAGAAAATCAATTAGAGAGTTAAATAGTGGTTTCACCATTATGTAAGATGGATGGACAGATAGAAGGAACTAAACCCTCATCCATTTACTTGTCTCTAGTGATATTGGCACGATATTTTTGAAATCTATGGATGCATCAAATATGATCATATCTGCAACTGGATTGTTCGCGATGTATGACGTAGTGGTCAAAGATTTAGGGCCAGGAAATATGGTTCAGTTTATTACATGCAATGTCGTTGCCTGTGTTGCTGCTACAAGACTCTTGACGAAAAAATACCCCTCTATGCTTTTTACCCAATGTGTGGAGCCTTGATCTAACCCTCAAGGACATTGGAAGACTTGCTTAGGTTAAGAATATATTGCAAAAGGCTTGCACAGTTACCATATTTATCTGTGACCGCATGAGGGTCTTGTCCATGTTGCAAGATACTACCTCAATCCAAAATTGTTCTATAACTATTTGTTCAGACATGATGATGCTGTGATCACACAAGGTTTATTCATGTGCATAAAAAATATGTTGTCTATCACAAAATAATTGCAGGCAGTTATGGCAGAGTTGCCAATGTAGAAGCAAAGCAAGGGATTTTCTCTCATCTAATGCTGCCACAGAAAGCAAAAAGACCTTCCAACAAGTTTACTACAAATTTTATATATTTTTTAAATATTAGCCGAATTCCGAAATTCAACCATAAAGTTTGGTGAACCCTGTGACATAGTGTGTGTGTGTGTGTGAAATCTGCATTCAATAAACCAGTGATCTAGGAAGTAATTGATATGCAATGTGATTGTTTGATAGATGTTCTATTTTGTATTTTAATTTAAGATTCTACTGGAATTATTAATCTGTTTAGACTTTCTTTAATTATCAATTTAATATTTCTATTTTTCCTACAATCATATATGGATTAATAAGTAAGCACATAACGAGTGTGAAGGAGACCTAATTTTTGAAGAAATTATGGCCTCCATTTGTAACATATGTGCAAGACTTGATGATATTATTTGCTGACAAATAGGACTGAGGTGGATCTGCAAGCAAAACAAAATTACTAAAAAGCTTTGGCGTATGAAGATATGATAGACGGTGAGGAGAAATTTGAATTGCAAACAAAGCAATTAACATATTACACCCAATCAGCATGCACTCATATTTGAAAACGATGACTTTCCAATATACTCAGCAATATTAAGGATGCCGATAAAAACAGAATGGGGCTCTATATAAGCAATGATTTGGTATCTACAGCAAATATATATATAGCGGTAATGTTTAGCAGAAAACACTAAATATGTTTGATAAATATATTATTAAAGCCATGTCAGCATATATACGAACAAGTTATTCGAGAAGGCGTGACTCGAAAATACAAACAATTGCATGCGAAGACAGTTTGCTTCTCATAAGTCGAATGAGTAAACATCCATACCAAGCACTGGCAGAAATATATTACATCACAGTGATAACCTGGAAGTTCTTTCAATGCCCATCCCTAAAGTTCGTGGATAACGTGAAGGGAATTTACTACCAAATTCTGATCTGGCTCAATTCGAGAGCATAGTAAGGAACGTGGCTCACTGTATACGGCAATCGACACAGAGTATATACGCGTCTCCATGTGCGTCAATGGTATGTGCAGAGTCTAGAACAAACAAGAGTCAACGGAATGAGCCAGCATGAAATTAATATACGCCAACAATAGGGAGGTGTATTAAAATCTGAGTGGATATTTCGAACTTGTCTTATAGCCAAAGCGAACAACAGTTCCAGTCGTGCGTTGAATAATTGGTTGGGTGCCATTTTGTCTTGGCACAGAACGATACCAAATTTGAGGGCCTCGTCACATGTTATAAGCAATTGCCACAAATCAATATCAATAAAACTCATTTGCAAAAAGGATTATTAACGTCTAAGTATATTCTATAGACATGCATTGATAATTAAATTTGCTAACATATAAATCAGTTAACGAAGATAATTAGTTTCTTTTTTGAAAGGACGTAATGATTTGGAAGATACTTTCCAGTCATTTACTAGCATATAAATAATAGATGCAAAAAGAAATAATAAGACATTCGAAGAAGCATGAGAATTCAATGAGAAAGATTCAGCTTTTATAAGGAGGAATAAGGAGTGTGAAGGATGGCTTTGTAATATAAATTCCAAAAATTATATTTTAATAATAAATTAAAAGTTCTTTTGTTTATTTTTATTTGAGGCAAAGAGATTACAATTAGAGTGTGGATCCGTCCTTTATGATCAATAAAAAGATTATTGAATTATTCCAACAAGGCTTTTTAACATTGGATATTTTCCACATTCTTTGTTTGACAATCAGAGATATTGTGAAATAAATAGGTGTTTCCTTGTCTGTGTCTAATTGGACTTCCCACCAAAGAAGATAATACCCTTTTGGACTAACAGAGAATTGCATATAAGATTTGTCTGTTGCAGAGCTCATGGGTAATTGATGATATTTAAAATAAATATTGTCTCATAGAGTTGTACATAATAATCTTCATAATAGTTGACTATGTTGCCCGAATAAACTAAGGCACTGGTCTTTTAAAATCATTAGAATATAACTATTGGAGTTATTAAATGAAGTGAGAAATCTACATACTTCCTTCTTGCAAGCATCTAATCAATTATTAACAAATATTATACAAAACATTCAAACATTCAGCATTCAACTATATTTTGATCGAGTTCAAGGATTTTGCCGACCGGAGAACTCACAAGCTTAAATTCGCTATAGAAAAGCTTTGAACCAGGTGATCAGGTTTGAAGTAAAGGTTCACCTGCCTAGGTGCAGTGAACCCTAAAGTGCAGGGGAATCAAGGTCATTCCCGTTCGTTGGCCAGAATTGATTGAGGAGTCCTACTAGAGAATTGGCAAAGCTCTTGGATTTCCAATCTATGGTTTTGGGAACCAACAGATTGGCGACTCTACTGGGGAGAGTTGCTCACAACATATGTTGTGAAGTTACCCAAAATTTCAGATTCCGCAGATCAGAATCAGAAAGCAATTGAATCAATTTGTTTGGAAGTGTACTCTGCTGGAAGCAAGAACCCAGAAGATCAGCAAATCAATACATTCCTCGAAAGAGGTGGCGACTTTATTCAATAAGATTTCAGTTGGTAACTCTGCTGAGGGAGAAGACTCAGAAGGAGATGGTAGATAGTTTTATTTCAAATGTATCAATCATTTCAAAGAAGGCCTTTTATTCCATATGGCATCAGGTCGTTGGATCTGAGAAGATTTGATTGTGAACCTAACAAGTTATTCCCGAAGCTCTCAAAACTTGTACCAAAGTTCCATGGAGAATGGGATGAATCGGCACTTCAACATTTGGATGCATTTTACATATTTATAGAAGATTATGAGATTTGTGCAGAGGATCAAGTGATGAAGCTATTTGTTAGGACATTAAAAGACAATGTGAGGCAAGCTTATGAATCACTACCTACTCAAAGTATCTCATGTTGGAAGGAATTTGAACAATGGTTCTTACATGAATTTCATGATGCAAGTGAGGAAGATAGCTTATGTTATGAACGAGATGAAAGTCAAAATTGCAGCATGGAAGAAGATCCTAATATGTCTCTATTTGATGACTTTTTCAGTTTAGAGAGATTTGAAGGGGTCTTTTGCACACTTATTCATGAGGATGGTAAATATGTATCAGAGGATACCTGTAAACATTATACCTTCACAAAAAGAATTCATGAGAAAGGTCAAAAAATTGGGAATCTCGCTAGATGACCCTGATTTGAAGCTTCTTTTTCAGATATTAGAAGAAGATGATGAAGACAAAGAAGAGGAGGCTTATGATCAGATTGAACAAGGCCTTGTGCTTGATGGCAATCTCACTGATGATGAAGAAGATCCAAGCTACATATCCCCTTTGGACGCATTTTTGAACTTAGAGAAACAAGAAGAATTTGCAATACAATTCTTCATGAGGATGTTTAATGTCCGTCAAGAAATACCTTCAGAATGCAGACCTCCATTCTCAGATCTTTTCAACAGAATGCATAGACTAGGCCTCTCACATGATCCACAGCTGCTTATCCTTCTCAAGCATATAAATGATGAATTGATAGCAGAAGAGAATGAGTGCAAAAATGAAGTAACACGAGTTAAATGGAATTCCAAATGAAGAAGAAAGTTTGGAACAAATTGAAGATAAACCGTCCATGATGAGACTTATGTAGAAATGGAAACCAATGAGTGTCATGGTCAGGAAGAAACTTTTCTCAGCACAGATGAAATTTCATTCTTGTTAGACATGGAATATAAGAAACATGTTGAGAGAAATGGTCCAAAAATTTTCTCAATCCACCACAATAAACAAGTTAATTGATCGATACATATTCAGGGAGTACTAGATGAAGGAGATGATAATTCCCAAGAATCAAATAGTGAAGCTGAATTAAAAATGCATACTGTATATAAACAGGAAGAAGTATCAGGAGAAAATGTTTATGAAGATATCAGTCTTGTTGACCAAACAGATGGTGATTCTCAAAAGGATGAATTTAGTATACAATTTGCTGATATCTTGTGTAATGGAACACCTGGTGATTTAGATAAAAACTCTCATGAAGGTATGCCTGAATTCTCTATGTTCTTGAATCCATTGTTTGAGGAGGAAGCGGATGAAGATATGTCTGAGTTATCTATGTTCTTGAATCCATTATTTGAAGAGGATTTTCTATGCAATCAAGTCCATCAGCATCATAATGAAGATAGCAGGCTTAGTAACAACATTGAAAATGATGAAACTCACGATATGTGTGGAGAGGGGTGTTCAGAAAGTGAGACATGCATTAGTTCATCCCATGAGCAGAAATTATATCAAACATGTGAGAATAAGGTGATGACAAGAAAGCACAATGATGAGTGTGTTGGAGAATAGTTCTGAAAATTTTCCAAATTTTTTGTCTCATCAGATTCTTGATAAAAGAGAAGAAATATTTCTTGAACATAAACTATCTTCAAAACCCTTTTGTGAGGAGCAACAATATTTGGACTATGGAGATGGGGCAGATTGTGTACAAGGAGATATCCAAGCAGAAAAACTTGATTTAGATACTTGTATGACTTATCAAATGCATAGGGCTCCTCCATCCAGCAAAGAACACAATGCACCTGATGAATTCTCAAAGGAAAAACATAAGTCAGATACCAAAGACTGTATTGATGAAGCAGAAGCAATGAGTATTGTCCATAAGGATGATGCACCAAATACAGCTAGGGATCAGATGTTGGGGCTAAATAATTCTGAAATTTGTCTATTTTCAAATACTCTTGTTGATAAGGAAAAGGAACGATATAATATCATATATAGGAGATTCAAAATGTTGCATGATCAGAATCAGGTGTTCGACAGAGGAAAGGATCAAGGTTCACTTTTGGGCGGCCTGGGGCCACCCAATTTCATTTTGCATCAGATTAAGCAAGGATACTCGGTCTGCTTCTCTAGAGATAGCTGGAATCTCATTATGCCCACAAGGAGCATATGTCCCCAATAAGAGCCACTGATGGAGCCCTAATTTTCAAAGAAATTATGGCCTCAATTTGTAACATATGCGGAAGACTTGATGATATTATTTGCTGACAAATAGGCCTGAGGTGGATCTGCAAGCAAAACAAAATTACTAAAAAGCTTTGGTGTATGAAGATATGATAGACGGTGAGGAGAAATTTGAATTGCAAACAAAGCAATTAACATATTACACCCAATCACCATGCACTCATATTTGAAAATGATGACTTTTCCAATATACTCGGCAATATTAAGGATGCCGATAAAAACAGAATGGGGCTCTATATAAGCAATGATTTGGTATCTACAACAAATATATATATATATAGTGGAAATGTTTAGCAGAAAACACTAAATATGTTTGATAAATATATTATTAAAGCCATGTCAGCATATATACAAACAAGTTATTGGAGAAGACGTGACTCGAAAATAAAAACAATTGCATGGAAAGGCAATTTGCTTCTCATCAGTCGAATGAGTAAACATCCATACCAAGCACTAGCAGAAATATATTACATCGCAGTGATAACCTGGAAGTTCTTTCGATGCCCATCCCTAAAGTTCGTGGATAACGTGAAGGGGATTTACTACCAAATTCTGATCTGGCTCAATTCGAGAGCATAGTAAGGAACGTGGCTCACTGTATACGGCAATCAACACAAAGTATTATGTGTCTCCATGTGCGTCGATGGTATGTGCAGAGTCTAGAACAAACAAGAGTCAACGGAATGAGCCAGCATGAAATTAATATACGCCAACAATAGGGATGTGTATTGAAATCTGAGTGGATATTTCGATCTTGTCTTATAGCCAAAGCGAACAATAGTTCCAGTCGTGCGTTGAATAATTGGTTGGGTGCAGTTTTGTCTTGGCACAGAACGATACCAAATTTGAGGCCTCATCACATGTTAAAAGCAATTGCCACAAATCGATATCAATAAAACTCATTTGCAAAAAGGATTATTAATGTCTAAGTATATTCTATAGACAGGCATTGATAATTAAATTTGCTAACATATAAATCAGTTAACAAAGATAATTAATTTCTTTTTGAAAG
>MU227750.1:95202-114929 GCA_018584345.1 Thuja plicata
TAAATTTGCTAACATATAAATCAGTTAACAAAGATAATTAATTTCTTTTTGAAAGGACGCAATGATTTGGAAGATACTTTCCAGTCATTTACTAGCATATAAATAATAGATGCAAAAAGAAATAATAAGACATTCCAAGAAGCATGAGAAGTCAATGAGAAAGCTTCAGCTTTTGCAAGGAAGAATAAGGAGTGTGAAGGATGGCTTTGTAATATAAATTCCAAAAATTATATTTTAATAATGAATAAAAAGTTCTTTTTTTTTTTTTTTTTGAGGCAAAGAGATTACAATTAGAGTGTGGATCCGTCCTTTATGATCAATAAAAAGATTATTGAATTATTCCAACAAGGCTTTTTAGCATTGAATATTTTCTGCATTCTTTGTTCGACAATCAGAGATATTGTGAAATAAATAGGTGTTTCCTTGTCTGTGTCTAATTGGACTTCCCACCAAAGAAGATAATACCCTTTTGGACTAACAGAGAATTGCATATAAGATTTGTCTGTTGCAGAGCTCATGGGTAATTGATGATATTTAAAATAAATATTGTCTCATAGAGTTGTCCATAATAATCTTCATAATAGTTGACTATGTTGCCCGAATAAACTAAGGCACTGATCTTTTAAAATCATCAGAATATAATTATTGGAGTTATTAAATGAAGTCAGAAATCTACATACTTCCTTCTTGCAAGCATCTAATCAATTATTAACAAATATTATACAAAACATTTAATCAATTCAAACATTCAGCATTCAACTTTATTTTGATCGAGTTCAAGGATTTTGCCGAACAGAGAACTCACAAGCTTAAATTCGCTATAGAAGAGCTTTGAACCAGGTGATCAGATTTGAAGTAAAGGTTCACCCGCCTAGATGTAGCGAAGCCTGAAGTGCAGGGGAATCAAGGTCATTCCCGTTCGTTGGCCAGAATTGATTGAGGAGTCCTACTAGAGAATTGGCAAACCTCTTGGAGTTCCAATCTGTGGTTTTGGGAACCAACAGAGTGTTCCCACAATGTAAGCACACTGCCCCACATTGGATAAAATTATCTTGGTTGGATGTTCCTACACTCGTGAGACCAAGGGTTTGAATTGTCTTGGGTGGATGTTTCACACCCTTGGGCTTAGTTGTGTAGCAAACTGGTTCCCACAATGTAAGCACACCACCCCAAGTTGGATGGAACTGTCTTGGTTAGATGTTCCTATCACTCGTGACACAAAGGGATCAAATTGTCTCGGTTGGATGTTGTGCACCCTTGGGCTTAGTTGTGTCAAACCGTTTGCGGACACACTCTCATGTTTTTCCCAATCCATAGTATGGTTGCTTGTTGGAAGAGAAATTAGAGAGTTCAGTTGATATTACATGATTTGGATATAGAATACCATGTAATTATTAGTGCGATAGATTTAATGCATTTATAAGTTATTGGTATCCTAATCCTTATGGAAATAATTGACCTTATGCATTATATTTCAAATCTTGACTAACATTATTGCAGGGTTTAAACCAAAATTTATGTTGGAAAAACAATTGTTAATTGGTAAGTTTGTATTATAATGAGCAATATCTCTTATTTTAATTGAACTTGTGATTTCAGGGCAAATTTTACATGTATCCCAAAAGGGGACATTACATTGTGGACATGTAAATTAATAAAGTTAAAATTTTAAGATATTCTTACATTTTATTATCTCCATATAATGTGTTTTACAACACAATTGCAAGATTTTTTATCACGTAACCAAAAAAGGAGTCCAATTAGTGTCCCCGTGATATTTAAACGACTTGAGAGAGGCTCTTGCCCAGGAACTTCAACATCAAGACTTGTAGTCCTCTAGCATAGCTCTATTTGTAGTAGCAAGAGTCATTGGCTTTTGGAACTGATTACTTAGGTTATAGGTTGACTTGTAAATAGTTAAAAACTATATTGTAATTCACATTTTGTCAGCTTTCACCTTCTAGTTATTATTTATGCACTATGAAGTATGCTTGTGCAATGCAATGTAATCATCGAGATGAATATAAACAAGAAGAATCTATTTTCTACAATTCTTGGGTTAAACTCTTTATTTTATTTTCTCTCTATATCTCTATGCTATAGAAATATCCTTAAATTTCAAAAAACTTAGTTTTGGTATCTTTTTCTACAATTGCTTATGTTATATTTTCAAATCCGATTGCTCCCCGCTTTCTTCAAAAAATCTTAAAATTTTGGTTTCAAATTTTCTCTCCAAACATTTTTGCTGCTATTCTTTTCATAATCTTTCCATCATTTCTTTTTATTATAATACTTAATTATCTTATTCTCACTAATTTATCATTTCCTTTATCATATTTTACAATTCTGTAGCTTATGTAGTTATATTAGAGGTGTTTTATAGCTATTTAAGTGGAATATAATGGATAAATGGGTCTAGAAGTGACCCAAGCTAAATTTGTGGTGCCTCACAACCTTCTATAATTTGCCAACACTTATCAGTTCTATATTTGGGTTGTTTTTTGTGGGCTCCTTTGGCTTTGTTCTTTTTTGTGATTCAGTTACTTCAGTTGGATAAGCCCATAACAGGCTATCTTGTTCATGACATTGTCACTCTCATACTTCTAGAGTAGAATCTTTTATATTTTTGACTGATGTGTGTTCACCTCCTTTGGTTTTACTTCCTCGATATTTGTTTTTAAAATCTACGGATGAGAGACCCCAATAGAACCTTCCTTTACAAATCAAAATAAAACAAGGCTCAAAAAATTAAGTATTTTTTACAAATGCTAAAGAATGGACAAAAATCCCCAAAACATAATTCTCATGGTTTTTTATAAACCATACAAAGATGACTTATTGAACTGAATATGATCTGGCAAAGATAACAAACCTGGATTTTTGCGCAAAAGTCTACGACATAAGTCAATGCAATCTGGATGGAGACCTCCAACAACATCAGGTGGGAAGTATAGTTCATTTGATTTTAAAATATTTTGTAGTAGCTGGAAAGAATATAGCAAATGTATCATCATAACCCAATATAGATCTCACCATGGAATGGACATAATTTAAATATCAAACAATAAAATCTAGATGGAAAGCATATAATTATGTTACATGCTTATTCAAACCTGAAGTTGACTGTTCCCAGAATATGGTGGAACCCCTGTCACGAGTTGAAAGAGAATAGCACCAACACTCCATAAATCCGCCTGCATGTGCAAACACAAAGATGAATATAAGGCATCTTGGGCTATGGTGGATAACCAAAATACTAAAAAAATTTAAACCAGTTTCAGATTACACCACCTTTGCATTATACTTTTGAAATTGCATAATCTCTGGAGCCATGTACAAAGGGGAGCCACAAAGAGTTTCAGCTAACCCTTGTGGTTGTAAGGATCTGCAGTTGCACAAAATGCATGGACACCAAAAGGATCAGTTGTAATTGGATTTATAGCTTAGCACACATAAAAGGATAGGAAAAAATTATCAGTATCTTTGTTGAATAAATTGTATACTGCTTTCTTCTTCAATAAGGGCTGAATGCAGGATAAATAGCACTCGTGTTTCTCCTTTCAAACCAAATAAACAAGACTTCTGTTCTACTGAATTAAAGGCCAACCAAAGGCCTTCAGAACTTGACAAAGTCTATCTGTATTACATATATTAAACGTCATCTAATCCTTCACCACTGTCTGCATGATATGTTGGAAAAAGTGTATCATACACCTTGCATAATGTTATTAGAAAGGTGTGTTGTACACCTTGTGTGTTGGTAAGATGTGGTTCTCATGGTATGGGTCACCACACTTGGTTGTTAGGTTTATCTCTCCAAATGTATTGTTGTCTGAGACACTAGAATTGCAAACATAGACAACCAATTAGACAATTTGACAAAGCATGGAAAGGTGAAAGGTCACATGTGACAAGGAAAACCACATGTGATGCCTTGGAATGTTTAGAAACTCTTGGGTATACCAAGAGTCACACATGAGCATTTAAATTCAAATGTGCTAAGTCCATGGTCACATGTAGCACATTAGATGTATGAAATATGAAGAGCCCATAGTCAACAGCTTTGTACCCATTGTATTGTTAAACTACTTGATGGTTTCTTATTAGTTTTGAGCCTATAAATGCAAGGTTGTGGCATTTTAAAAACAAATATGGAGATTATAGGCTACATATTACTGTGACAAAATCCTCAGAAGACATGACAATAGATGCATGATTACATGGCGCTGCAGCAGGTTTTTGAATGTTTATTGGACTGATCACAAGGAAAGCCACTCATAAAGTTCATTGAGAAGTAATTATTTGAGAGTGCATGTTGCATTGAAGACAACTTCTTTGAAGGTGCATGTTGTCAGCTTTGACAGATTGAAGAAATTGTTTGACCACAAGTGAAAATCCTTGTATATTGTAATCTTGTTCTTTTGATAATATATCACTGTTGCGCCTTGCACTCACACCCCTTTTTGCCACATGGAAAAACAGGGACCCCCCCCCCTTTTCTTTAGTTCACCAAGCAGTTTTGTCACCCCTAGCATCCTTTCTATTTTCCCTTTGTCCCTTTATCTTTTATTTTGGGAACTGTCAGAGGTCAAACCTCGGACTTTTGTTCTTCTTCTTTTTCTTTAGGAATAGGGGATGCCCAATCCCCACTTTTTCTCTCCCTTGTCTTCTTTTGTGTTGTTGGTCGAACATTGGGGGTGACCTGTTTCATTTTCAAAAAATGGAACACCTGAACCTTGATGCCCAAACCCTTGTCTTCCATTTTCCCCCTTTGGGAATCAGACGTCAACGATTCCTTGTTCGATTGATTAAAGTCCTACAGTGGGAGCTCAACTCTCAAACTCTGTTGTCTTCTCTATCCAACCTACAATCCTCAACTCCAACCCAAGCACATCACATTATTGACCATGGGTGGCATGCTGTAACATACACCCCTACCTACAAAATGCCACCATTTTGACTATTCTAAATGCAATAGGAGATCATGTAAGCACTTTGCAATCAACTATTACCACCACTCTGTGGCCTAGCTGCAATTACACTCAGATTGTGAAGCCCTAGCGCCATAGTTGTTGAAAAACTTCACCTATGGTACTCAAAGATGGTGTTTCACAATCGGCAAGTTGGTTTTCTTCTCTCTTTTTGTCTTTCTTGCTTGTTTTGGTTGTTTGTTGTTTGTTTTGGGTTTGGTCTTGTGGTTTTTGGCGTTGTGGTTGTGTTTTGCCCTTTTGGGCTCGTTTCCCATACTTTTGGTCCATACCCTAAACTCAAACCTCGTCCTTCCTCGAGACTGGATGATGGTTGTTATGAAAACTTTATTTCTTCCAACTATCATTTCGACCCCCAGCATGCCCCATGTCACATCATGAGAGTCGCCCCTTAGGGTTTTGCCTAAAACCCTTATAAGTAAAATAAAATTTCAATGTACACCCCTTTGAGTTTGAACAATATTAGGGTTTCAAACCTAGAAAATAAATTCCTAGGGTTTTTTCTAAGTAAACTTCTGAGTTTTGTTGTTGTCCTCAAATCCATTGTATCCTTATTGCTGACTTGTTAGACTGATTTGAGGCCCATTCCAAGGCCATTGGAAGTCTGAAACACATTAATCTTCAGGATAAAATCTGAAGTGTCTGAAACAGGGGTGATTTTGAAGAAATTTCTTATAATTCACTAACTCATCCAATCGCATAGAGGGTTGTTGTTGAGTCTTTGGGAAGTATTTTTGTGCAAGAAACACCAAGTTTGAGGACTTAATGCATCCGGAAAGGGGTAAATTGCAGGGTTGTCCTCAGAAAATCAGAGTTTGTCATCATGGAGAAAAAGGGGTTTATTCCCATGGCTGGTTTGCAATTTCATTCTTAATTCGTAATAGAACTATGGATTATGATTTATGATGAATTTAACACGGTGTTAGGACTGATTTTAACTTGTCTTCAGACTAATCATGAATTGTCCTCAGAAAATCAGAATCTTTCTTTATTGATAGAGGCCTGATTTTATCATTCTAATGGTTAAGTTTGATCATTTTCATTGTCCTAAGACTCTAATTCACATCCATGTTCCATTTGCAACCTTCTATGGATAAAATTTCTAAGTCATTCTATTGAATTCAAGGATTAAATCAAGGATCTAAAGTTTGATTTATTATTTTTGTTTATGTCCCTTAAGACCATACTGACTTCGAGCTTCAAGTAGGGATATAGCGGAAGGTAAAGGGATTGCTGCGAGAACGGTGCTGATAAGGAAACTATCCAAAGGATTTTATCCTCGGTCCTCGATGGTTTCTAAGTGGAGAAAAGTTGCGGGTACAAATATGGAGTATATAGATATGAAGAAATTAAATAGAAGAATGTTTGGAACTAGAGATCGTCTACCATCAGACATAGCAGTACGCACTATGAGGAGTGGCCTCTATCATGCATCTGCATTTCCATCAGCTATTCAATGTAATGAACTCTTGGTAGAGTGTGCAAAGAATTACGATCTAGATACCAAGACAATCAGAGCCAAAGAGAAGGTGTTTGCATTCCTAAGTGAGGAGGCAGTGAGAGAGACTTTTGGGATTCCATTTTATCCAAGGATGCAAATCAGAACTAAGGAGGAAGGTCAAGCATTGTATGACAAGAGGCCTGACACTTGTATGGACATCATCAATAAGAACTGGATCAACGAACTAAGGAAACACCATTTGAAGTTACCTAAGAAGTTGGTGAGTGTGGATTTCAAGGAAGAGTATAGAGATTTGATCTTTATGCTAAACAGAATCATGGGGACACCTTAAGGAGCTTTCTTTGATACTTGGATGTATTACTTCATTGAGGAGATATCAGCAGGAAATGTGATGATAAATTGGGCAGGATGATTAGTAATAATCTAGATACCCAACTAAGGAACTTAGTGAAAATGGCGCAATTCTATATGAGTTACTATGTGATCCATTTGCTAGCAAGAAATATTGAGTATCCAGGTCTCAAATACAGAGGCATGATTGGAAATGGTAAAGGACAATTCAAAGTATATGATTGTTATCCGGAGTTACAATTGCATGAGAGAGCAAATTATAGGAGGATTAATGATATCTTCACCATGAATATCACACGCACACTTCAGGATGGATTACATAAGAGATTATCCAGAGAGGCCATGGTATTAATCGAGAAGTATGGATATTGGTACATCAAATTCCCTACTTTCACTTACATCAGGATCCAAGGTTTTTCTCAAAGCCTCACAAAATTCCTAGGTATCCCAGATAAGATGGTCTTGTTGGAGGTGGTCAGGCAACTATTAGAGTTTGATTTTTGGCAGAAGGAGAAACACAAACAATGAATGTCTTCCTCTATCACATCGGGAAAGATGTTTGAGTCGTGTCCTTCATTACAGGCAGCTGAGACAACAAGTATGGAATTGCACTTTTATCATCTTGGGGTCTACAAAGCAAGGAAAGAATTCGATCCATTCCAGAAGATCCATACTTACAATGGAAGGAGATACAGACACGGGACTGACATTGAGGACTATTGGGCAAATCTGGTGGATGAATATGTTATAAGGAGAAAGATGCGGTCTAGGATATCAGTTGATTTCATGAGGAAATGTAGCATTTTCCCTATTCCTCATCAGGTTAGAGATGGTGGAAATCACATTCATCCTTACTATGAACATGAAAAGGACAAGCCAGTCGAACCACCCAATTGGTCACAGAAAGAAGAGCTTACAGAATTGGGCATCTTGATGAGAAAAGTGATGAATAAGTCAAGAGCATGGGTTGATAAGAAGATAAATAAGTTAAGGAAACAAGGCGCCGCCTTCACACATGTAAAGATGCAAAGTGAGGAGTCTTCCTCAAAAGGAGATGACAGAACTATCAACACTTCAGGATTGCACAATGAGGATGAAGGACAAACTTCAAAGAAAGGGGGCGATGTGGCAGAAGCAACACAAGCAGCAAGTGATAAAACTATTTGTAAGGAGCCTGCAAGCAAAAGGCATAAGTCCACCACACATACTCTCACTGCCAATTCTTCATCAGCAAAGGAAATAGAGGCATGGGATATGGATTATGATTAAATACAGGGTGGAGATACAGGGATCCTACCTCAAGAGAGTCAGGAGGCAGCTTCATCCACACAGTCAATGCAACAGGGCACAGAGATATTGTCAACATCTCCTAATGTGCAGTTGGCAGTTGATTTGGGACATGATATGAGACAGCCTAGTCTCAACACTTGGGAGAGGGATGATGAGATCATTTCAACGCTAAAAGGACTTAATAAAGATGAGAAAATGGAAGATGGTATTGATTTATCCACTCCTCTTGAATGGTTGAGGGAGAGTATGAAGAAAAGAAGAAGAGTAGAGGAAGTACTCCCCATGGATGACATTAATAACTTCTTGAATAGGATTGGCAGAGTGAAAGAACCTAAACCAGCAAAGAAAATTCATAAAATTACTAGAGATGAGTCAGGCTCTCGCACTCTGCATATGGTTGTCCCAGTTGGTGACAAGACTAGAGATGAGATCACTCCTAACGACTGCCACATCTCCTCATTTGACATTGGGCCAACAACTAAGAAACAAGAATTTCGGGAATTGAGAGGTACTATAGATGCAATTGAAGAAAGGATGGATAAGCTGAAAAGGGAAAAGGATGAACAAGAATTGGAGAAGATGGTGATGGAGGTCATAAACAAGCATATGAGTCCATCAAGACAAGAGGGTGCTCCACTTATTCCATATATCCCCAGATCTCATAATACTAGTGACATGGTAAAGGAATGGGCAAGTGATATCAAGAAACAAGCAGAGGATTTCCTTACTAAGATAGTTCAATCATACAAGAGGACTACAATGTTGATGAATAAAGTGCAAGGATTAGAAGAGACGTGGAAGGAATTTCAGCCCATTAAAGACAAGATGATTCCTCGTCTCAAGGCACTGAAGAGTGTCCCTAAATCACTTCTGACTCAAGGGGGAGTAAGTGATAGAGGAAGTGCATATGACTTTGATCATTGGTACCTTTCATTGTCCATGACGAGGTCTATATACTAGCATTTGCACCTAGAGGAGGTTCAAGGGATAAGCCGATAGGAAATTATTCATAGAATTTTAATATATTTTATATTGCATAATTAATTGTATAATGTAATATAAATCTATATAATTTGATAAGTTTGCAAGCAATTAATGACGGCCAGATATGCAAGGAGATAATTGAAGGATCAAGTGCCAGATTTTTATAATGCACTATGTATCAGGGGACTGTTGTCATAAAGTATGTCTCATTTGCTTTTAAAGAGATAGATTTTAATATAAGTATAATTTTATTCTATAATAATTAAAATATCAATAAAAAAATAAGTTTAATATATTTTATTATTATTTATAATTTTATAAGAATACATAAATAATCAAATAATTCTTAAAATTAATAAAAAAATAATCCTTTAAAAGGAAGACGAAGAAGAATTAGAATAAAGCTATTTTTTCCTTTTTAATATTTTTTTCTTCACTTTTCAGAACATAAAAATAGAAAATCTTAAACAATGTAAGATAGTATTGAAAGGTATTCTTATTAGAAAACTTGATAATAATAGAATACAGATTTTTCGCATTCTTTTTCTTATTGATAATATTCAAATATATATGTTTTTTTTAAATACAGAATGCACAAGTGGTTTTTTTTTCAGAGCAAAAAAAAAATGGGAATAAAACAAATGTATGAGTTTTTAAAGTCTGATGACTAAATTAGACTAAAAATAAAGCACAAATAAAGAAGACCAATGGATAGATTTGTTGTAAAGAGGTTTGCCGTGAAGAAGTTTGGCGGTTTGGGAAAACTTGATTTGTGGTTATTTTGGGTAGTTTTATAATGTGAGACAAGTTTCATAAAAGTACAAGGGCAAGCCCACAATTAAAAGCCTATCGGCTAATGAGCATGCACAGTCAGATTGTCTGGATGTTGAGGGTCCTATCATGGAGATACACTCGAAGGTCCTTGCTGCAATCAAGGAATTGCTTGGTCTTGACATTGAAGCTTCCAATGAGTTAGATTTGGATGAGCTGAAAGAAAAGATGGAATCAGTCTATTTCGGAGACATGGACTCTCTTAATAAGAGTCAACTGAATGGATTTCTCTCACTTATGATTTCCATAAATGATTTGCAGAGGCACACTTTAGATTAGGATAGCACTTTGGATACTTGCATGGAGAAGTTAGAGATCGTTGAGTTACAACATAGCAACTTTCCTCATATTGCCATGGACGAACTTAGTGCGATTTTGGTCAAGTTCATTGAGTTTGCTAAAAGGGAGTGCATATCTTTGATGATGAGTTGTATGATGACTAAGCGGCTTCCTTGTTTCTTATTGGTCCTCAAGCCTTTGAATTTTCTCATTGGCTCATTTTTTGGTGCTTCAATCTCATTGGCTATTTGTGGTTGCCCTTATTAGGGTTTGTAATGGATTAATCTAGGCCATTGATTTTGTTTTAATCTTGGCCATTCAATGTAAATGGGGCTTCTATATAAATCCCACTCCTCTCATTTGTAAGGGAGATTGTTAGAGAATTGTTGCTAATATGCTGCCAAATTTGCTCTACTATTCATTGTTGTGTTTTGCATGGTGATTAATTGTGATCTTGTTTGGAGTATTGCATGGTTATCTACATTCCTCACTTGGAATAGATTTGATTTCAAGTAGTTAGTTAGAATTTCCTTTAAGTAATTTAGTGGGATAAGAGTAATTGTGAATGCATCCTTGCCTAACTCGAACATAGACCAAACCAGTAGCTGCTTACTGATTGTAAGTTTTGTCTTTTGTGGTTAAATGGCATTTAAATGTACTTAACTTCAATCTGTACTTGATCTTTGATTTGCATCCCTGGATGGGATTAAGGAAATGGTATTGATTTGAACATCATTTGAATAAGCCTTAGAAGATAGCAGTAGGTGAGTGGAGTCGATGACAAGACTAAATTTAGTAGAGTCCAAGGATATTCACTCTTTCTTGCATCCTTAGGTAGAAGTAGCTCAGATCCTTAAGTTTAAGTTCATTCCATTCCGTAAGTTGGAAGTGGGTATATATTCATTGCACATTGTGAAGCCAAATCATTTGAAATCGAGTTGACAATTGTAGTGAGCTAGCGTAATCCCCTCATGATATCAGCATATCACATTATTTGACAGAGTGAGTATCCGCCATTTGAAGGAACCTTGGAGTCACCTTTATGATCTTTCATTGCAATCTTAGCATAAGGGGTGTCTTTAATCAAGAGAGGATTCAATATTCGGTGTTTTGTTTTGAAACATTGAGTGTTCTATCCCGTATGTTGTAAGGGTATAAAACTCGCATCAATAGGTTCCACTAGCAGATATACAGTTGGATTGTGAAAACAAATATATAATATGGAAGATAAACATTACATTAAAGGTCAAGCAAACAAGGTTGTTGATGCACTAGGATAGAGATCCATGATGGTGCAAGAGATCCAACTCCAAAGTGTAGGGATAGGATGCATTTGCTGTTTGTAGTCAAATTTCAGATGCTTTTCATGGTGAGTTTGCAGATTTGTGTTGCAAGATGGTCTACTATTCACGGGTGCTTAGTTGTGTGTGCCAAAGTGCTCTATGAGAGCCAATTTGATAAGGGAAAAACATTGTGGGAGTCTCGGTGGACACTTTGGGATTGACAAGACATTAGAACAGATTAGAAGGTTCTATTTTTGGCCCAAGATGCAAGTGGATGTAAGGAAATTTGTGGAGAGTTGAATAATCTGTCAAAGAGCCAAAGGAACTGCCTCTAATGCAGTACTTTATCAGCCTTTGCCTATACCAAATAGGCCATGGGCGAGTTTGAGCATGGATTTTGTTTTAGGCATGCCAAGGACTCAAAGGGGGTATGACAGTGTCTTTGTTGTGGTTGATAGGTTCAGCAAGATGGCCCATTTTATTCCTTGCAAGTGTATAAGTGATACCTCTAACATTGCAGGGTTGTTCTACAAAGACATTGTAAGAATTCATGGACTTTCTCTAACCATTGTATCTGAGAGAGATTCTAAGTTCATAGGTCACTTTTGGAAGACCTTGTGGAGAAAATTGGGCACCAACTTGACATTCAGTTCTACCTACCATCCTCAAACGAATGGGCAAACTAAAGTAGTTAATAGGTCACTTGCGAATTGGTTAAGGTGTCGAAGGAGCATGGTCAGCAATAGGATTTGATACTTCTTCAAGCAGAATATGCATATGATGATTCCATTAACCGGAGCATGGGAAAGAGTCCATTTGAGGTAGAATATGGTATGAGCTCAAGAGGGATATATGAACTCAAAGATCTGAAAGGAATGGAGAAGAGGAGTGCAGAGGGAGAGAAGTTTGCCATAGCTATGAAGGACATACATGAAAAAGTAAGAGACAACCTCAAGAAAAGTGTTGAAAAGTATAAAGAGCATGTTGACTTGAAAAGGAGAAATGTTCAGTTGAAGGTTGGGGATTTGGTACTTCCACATCTGAAGGAGAGGTTGTCTAAAAGCAAATACACCAAGCTACTGATGAAGAAAATTGGACCTTGCAACGTGGTTCATAAATTTGGAGAAAATGCATATGAGATAGAACTCCCTCTTGAAGTTGCTATCTCACGCATATTTAATGCTGCCGACTTGTACCCCTTCAAGGGATTTGTGGATGCAGGTACAGGTGTTGATGTTGATGAAGAGTGGGTTAAAGACTCACCACCCAGCCAACCCATGAAGCTTGAGAGCATATTGGACACAAGGGAGATCAAAGAACAAGACACAAGGTATACAATGAGAACTTGGTCAAATGGCATGGCTTACCAAATGAAGATGCTACCTGGATGTCAAAGCATGATATAAAACAGCATGGAGTCTCAGTTCAAGAGCTCTTTTCATCAGGAGAATGAAATCTTTCTCACCCCGGGTGTATGGTGCAAGAGCACCTAGTCAACTATGGTCAACATGATGTACACAAAGGGGTCAAATTGCATTTTTGTTATGAATAAGGTCCATTTGGGACATTTTTGTTGTAATGAAGTCATTTAGGGGCATATGGACAAGTTTTGTTAGCGTTGTCAAAATATTGCAAAAGTTGCAAATTTTGTAACTTGTCAATGTTGTCATTTTGCAGCTTTGTTTCCCAAGGAAGTTGAACGGTCAAAAACTGTTATGGACCATTGGGATTCAATTTGAAAACATGTTAAAAGCCTCAGAATCATCGAGGCAAGGTTGTTGTTCAAGTTTGTAGTGAATTCAATAAAGAACATTCTGATTTCCTATTCAATTTACTGGTTTTTCCGTGTTGCGGAGACCTATACGGTTCCGTACAACAATTTTATGATTGAAAACTTATATGAATCCAAAGTAGAGTGAATCTAGTTTGATTTGGAGTTTGTTTGATCGAAATCCATCAAGGTAGAAGCAAGCTAGAGGGTCTTTGTAAAAACTGTTCTGAAACCCTAAGGAGTAGGGGTTTTGACACTAAAATGAAAGTAACTCTTCATTCCACCATTGTAAAATGCCCAAATTCAGTGGAATGAGAGTTTTGGTAGTCCTTTCAATGATCCTGGAGTTTGGAGAGCAGGGAGTTATGTTTGGTGCAGTTTTGAGGAAGCCCTAGCCTGGCATCTCCATGTGACAGGCTATAAAATAGAGACAGTTTTGGTGAATTTGAAGACCTGTTAAAACCCAGTGTGTTTGGGCACCCAAAACCAGTGGATTTGTTATTTTTGTGATGAATAGGTGGCGTGAGTTTTTGGAGGCGTTGATTTGTTAAACAAGGCTAATTGGTCCTAGAAAACCGTTACCAATCAATTTTTGAGGGAAGTGTTCCAAAACATCATAGGGTGTATTTGTAGTATGTGCATCCAAATGGGTATTCCAAACTGCTCCCATTTGTGTGAAAATCCCAATGTGTAGAAAGTCATGTGCCAAAAAACCCAAAATGAGGGCTACTAGGAATTGACTCTAGTTGTGAAAGAAACCGAATTGGACCATAACAAGGGCAAGTGCTTGGAATTTTATTAAGTTGTTTGGGATGTCTTAAGTCACAAAAGACCCCAATGTCAGTGAGGAATTGCAGTTGGAAGTCTTCCTTACAAAATGTGCTTTGTAGCCCTAATAAGTTGTCATCAAAGAGATAGGTGAATTTGGGGAAAGTTCTCCATTGTCAAAACCAATTTCCTTTGTGTTCATTGGTTAAATTGTGATTTTATTTGCATTACCATTCCCTGCTCTACATCACACAAATAGATAGGTACGGAACTTTCTCAGATTCAAACATGGAATATCCAAAATCTCACCAACATTCCAACAAGATCAACTTCTCCAATTTGCATTAGACTTCAAGCCCTTATTAAATTTACAAGTGTGGCCCAACCATAGGATTGTCATTGTTCAAATACACAATTGCAACAAAGCGCTAACAAACACACACACACACACACACACACAAATGTATACAGTCATACCCAAGAAGAAAAATATTATCATACTAACATACGTGTTGATGGGTGTTTTATGACCACACCAACACAATAAAGTGTCAAAGACACTCTATCCTCTCTTGAACAAAGACACCACGTATGCTAATATTGTAGAGAAGATCATAGAGGCGACTCCAAGGTTCCAATTGCAAACTTGCGACTTTAGTGTGGATGAGATCGTTTGGCTTGATGTATTTTGGTCATGCAAGGGAACTTACGCTATTTCACTCTAAATGTAACAACTTTCTTTGCGAATGAGATGGCAATATAGGTAATTGGATCCTAAACTAACAAAGCTTTGAAATAAATTACAAAGGGATTAAGAATTTAGGAATCCTATTCTAATCCGAGAATGCAAGGGACCATGAATGCTTGCTTTTGTGAACTCTACTAGGCTTAGTTTTGTCATCAACTTCCACCAAGCTAGTGCAATCTTCTAAGGTAAGCAATAGATGTTCAAATCACTACTACAACACCAACACCATCCATTAATTGATATCACTATGTAAGCAATAATTTAAGTTAAGCTTGTATTTTAATTTTAGTTGACCACACAAAGTGACTGACAATCAGCAAGCCACAAGCAGTATGGATTAGACAAGTTTCACTAATATTCATCCACAATTTATTCCATTCAACTAAGTTACTTAAAGCAAATCTAGACTAAATACTTGAAACAAATTCTAAACTAATTTGAGAGATCAAAGAACCACACAACACTTCACAATTTTCACTAAATCACCACTCAGATTTATTCCAATTATTGCAATATCTCAATGACAATTCTCTAAAAACTCCCTTTACAAATGAGAGGACTGGGGTTTATATAAGAGCCCCAAATACAACGAATGACTAGGATCGATTTGAAACCAATGGCCTAGATTAACCCTTAGAAAACCCTAATCAGGATTGCTACAAATATTAAATGCATATGCAATGATAATAAGGCACCACCTTATGGGCCAATGAGAAAATTACATGGTAGAACTAAAGAGAAAAAAGGAAAATGCCTGATCATCAAACACCTCATCATCTAGAAGATCCGCTTATTTTATTTTTTAGCAAGCTCGATGAACCTAGATATAACTGTATCAAGCTCATCCATGGCAATGTCTGACAAGTTGTGTTGTAGCTCCATCACTTCCAATCCCTCCATGCAAGTATCTAGTACGCTGTCCAAATATCAGGTGTGCTTTTGCAAATCACTAATGGAGACCATGAGGGAGAAGGTTGTCCAGCTGACTTTTCTTGATGGAGTCCATCCCCGGGAAGCAAACTCATTCATTTCCTCCTTCAATCCAAATATCAGGTGTGCTTTTGCAAATCACTAATGGAGACCATGAGGGAGAAGGTTGTCCAGCTGACTTTTCTTGATGGAGTCCATCCCCGGGAAGTAAACTCATTCATTTCCTCCTTCAATTCTTCTAAGTTTAATTCACTGGAAACATCAATATCTAGACCTTGTGATTTCTTGATTGTTGTGAGAACCTTCAAATGTATGTCAAGGATAGGTTCCTCAATCTCAAGATAATCCATTTGTGCATGATCAAATGCAGATCTCCTAATGAACAAGGAACAATACCAATAATTGAAATCATATGGTCTTCCCCTTTCAATTAATCTTCTTCAATCTAGTGTTGATATAACAAACTTCTTCAATGGTTTCCGGCGAGGGATCATCTTGTCCTGGATTGGTTGAAACTCTTTCCATATATCCTCCAAACTCTAGACCTTGTTCATGAGCAGCTTAGTTCTTTCATGAGCTTGAACCATCGTGGTAAGAAAATCCTCTACTTGCCTTCTAATATCTTCAATCCATTCCTTCACCTCCTTATGTGTATTCTTCATTGTCTCATAGGTGTCAAAGGATTCCTGAGGAATAGGGATAGGTGGAGCAAGTGTAGTGCCTTCTTCTCATGTTTGATTCATGAGCCTTTTTATGTAATCCTTCTTTGTTCTCAAACTCTAACATCTTCTTTTCTTCAACCTTATACATCCTTTCCTCAATTACACTAGCAGTATCCTTAAGTTCCTAGAATTCTTGTCTCTTGGTTGATGGTCCAAAATCAAAGGTTGCAATCTAATAGTCCATAGGAGCAATTTCTTCTCTTGTTTTGTCAAGCATCAGGATAGCTATATGTAAGGTGTGAGCTCTTGAACCATCTCTAGTAATTTGAGTAAACTTCTTAGCTTGTTCTGGTTCCTTTGCCTTGCCAATTCGAGCTAAAAATGCATCAATACCCTCAATTGGTTGCACCTCCTCTACCTTCTTCATCTTGTTCTTCAACTAATCAAGGACTATAAACAAGTTCATGCCATCCTCAAGCTGATTTTCCTCATTGAGTCCCCTCAAAGCTGAAATAATCTCCTCATCAATCTCTTGTTCATTGGGACTGGGTTGTTTCATGTCTTCCCTCAAATCAACCTCCAACTATATGGTGGGAGATGCTAGTAGTTATTATGTTTCTTGCTACATTAATTATGACAATAGGGACACATCTTGATTTTCTTGAGGTAGTACCTCAGTATCACCACCATGTTCTGATTCTTGTTCCTAATCCTGCATATCCACTTCCCTGACCGATGAGGAACTTGTAATGGATTGGACTATGGTAGACTAATGACTTTTGTGCTTGGACTCCACACTTTCCCTGACCGATGAGGAACTTGTAATGGATTGGAGTATGGTAGACTAATGACTTTTGTGCCTGGACTCCACATTGGTAGTTTCACTTTCCTTATTCCTTGCTTGTGATCCTTTGACTGCACTTTCTCTTTTCTTTGAAATTTGGCCTACCTGATGGTTGTCCAACCCTGAATTGCTAATTGTCCTTTCATCCCCTTTGAAAGAAGACTCCACTTTGCATTTTTCCATATGTGAAAGTGATGCCCTTCCTTCTTAACTTGTTTATTTGTTTATCCACCCATTGCCTTGATCTATCAGTTACCTCCCTCATCAAGATGCTCAACACAGTTAGCTCCTTCACTTGTGACCAATCAGGTGATTGTATTGATTTGTCCTTCTCATGCTCATATTGTGGATGCATATGATTCCCATCATCCTTAACCTGATCAGGAAGGGGGAAGATGTTACACTTCCTCATGAAGTCCACTGACATCCTAGACCACATTTTCCTCCTTATTGCATACTCATTTGTCAAATTAGCCCAGTAGTCTTCTAAGTCCACCTTGTGATTGTATTGTTTCCCTTGTATGTGAGTATCCATTGACATGGATCAAATTGATCCATAGCCTTGTAGTTTCCAAATTGGTAAAACTACAACTTAGTGTTAGTTGTCTCTACTACTAGTGTTGTGGGACACATTTCCAACATTTTGCCAAATGTAATAGGGAAGGTCATGCCTTGCCTATGCTTCTCCTTCTAAATATGATCAAATTCTAATAACTCTCTCACCGCCTCAAGTAACACCAACTTTTCTGTAGGATACCTTGGAAGCTTGTAAATCTGGAAGTGGATTCTTATGTAGGTGAAAGTTGGGAACTAAATGAACCAGGATCCACATGTCCCTACCAATGTCATTTCCTTTTTGGACAACCTCTTATGCAATCCTCCTTATAGCGAGTGTGTCATATGCATGGCAAATGTATCATTAACCCTCCTATGGTGCCCTTTTTCATGAAGTTGAAGCTCAAGATGACAATCATATATCTTAAGTTGTCATTTCTTGTTTCCTACTTCACCCTTGCATATTAGACCTATGTATTTGATGCTCCTTGCCAATTGGTAGACAATGTAAGAGCTCGTATAGAAGGTCTTTTTCCTCTCCAAGTTCCTTAACTGGATGTCCAGATTGTCGCTTATTATCTTAGCCCAATTGATCATCATTGTTCCTACTGAGACTTCCTCTATAAAATAAACCACCCAACTCTCAAACAATGCACCTTGAGGTGCTCCCATGACCCTGTTAGCATGAAAATCATATCATTGTATTTGTCCTTGAAGTCTGTACTTATGAGTTTCTACGGCAACTTGGAGTGATGCTTCCTACGTTCACTAATCCATCCCTTGTTTATGATGTCCATGCAAGCCTCTGGTCTTCTCGAACATGGATTGAGCTTCTTCTTTTGTCATTACTTGCATCCTTGAATGATAAGGGATTCCAAAAGTTTCTCTTACTACTTCCTCACCTAGAAACGCAAGCACTGCTCCTTTGGAAATGTTAACTGTCCTTGACTGTGGATCATAGTGCCTTGCACACTCCACCATGAGTTCATTGAATTGGATAGCCGGTGGGAATCCTGCTGCATGGTAGATTCCACTCTTCATAATGTTAATAGCCATTGGTGAAGGCAACTGATCTTGGATCCAAACATCCTCCACTTCATGCTCTTCATGTTTAAGTGCTCAAAGTTGGTATTACAAATCTTCTTCCACATGGAAGACATTTGGGACTCAGGATAATAGCCTTCCATGATCCTGTTAGCATGAAAATCATATCATTGTATTTGTCCTTGAAGTCTGTACTTATGAGTTTCTATGGTAACTTGGAGTGATGCTTCCTACGTTCACTAATCCATCCCTTGTTTACGATGTTCATGCAAGCCTCTAGTCTCTTCTTGAACATGGATTGAGCTTCTTCTTTTGTCCTTACTTGCATCCTTGAATGATAGGGGATTCCAAAAGTTTCTCTTACTGCTTCCTCACCTTGAAACGCAAGCACTGCGCCTTTGGAAATGTTAACTGTCCTTGACTGTGGATCATAGTGCTTTGCACACTCCACCATGAGTTCATTGAATTGGATAGCCAGTGGGAATCCTGCTGCATGGTAGATTCCACACTTCATAATGTTAATAGCCATTGGTGAAGGCAACTGATCTTGGATCCAAGCATCCTCCACTTCATGCTCTTCATGTTTAAGTGCTCATAGTTGGTATCACTAATCTTCTTCCACATGGAAGACATTTGGGAGTCAAGATAATAGCCTTCCATGATCCTTTTTATCTGCACTTACCTAACTGCCACCCCTCCTTTTGCCTCTGCCATAGCCCTGAATGAAACTCAAAGTTAGCATTTTGCAAAGAAGTATGATTGAGAAAACTAACTTCAGACCCTACTACTCCTGATTTTGCTATTAATTTGTGTTAAGTTTTAGATCAGAATATGTGACTTTTAATTTTTCTTATATAACCTCAATATATGTGATATATTTAATCACAAGATATATATATTATTACTGATATAATAATAGATATATATAAATATGTTA
>MU227750.1:115640-133115 GCA_018584345.1 Thuja plicata
TTAATATTATAAAGAGATAATGTTAAATATGTATATTAATATATATAATAGTAATGACCATTATTATCATATATATATATTAATATATTATTTATCTATTTTCTCATAATATTATGATCATTTTATCTGATCGAAGCTATAAACATCAACAATTTGAAGCATTTTGACTTAGAAAATCAGGGTTTTAAAGTTACAAATGACATTTAAATCTGAAGACATAAGACTGAAAGTCTAAGGACAAGGTCTGAAAATCAAGTCTGCAGACGTCTGAAAACAAGTCCCACAAACTCCAAAAAAAGACTCAAACCCTGCAAAATACAACCTAGGCGCTAATCATAAGGTCTGATAATGAGGACAGCATCTTAAATCTGGCTGGTTCTTTAAGCAAAGTCTGAAGACACTCGAATTTGAAGGTGAAATCTAAATTCCTCATTGTCTAGGACTCAGAAAACTAGAACACCAAAGTCTACAAACCATGAAGTCTGAAAAAGGTCTGAGGACACAAGTCTGAAAATCAAAAGTCTGCAGACTTGGTCTGATTTGTTCTCCGACTCGGGAAATCAGATTATGAAATCGCAAAAACTTGGCTTAGGAGGGACATTTTGAAAATTTGAAAGTGAAAATCATACTTCCCACCACAAAACAAGCTCTGACTTCAGAAGACAAATCTGAATCATGCTCACCTAGATGACTTTCCCTTAAACTGTCTGATTTTGGACCAAGGAAATCAATGTGCTTGCTTGTCCTAGGTTGGATTTGAGAGAGGGCAATATTCTGATATTTCTTTAAAATTGCACCTCTTGGAGGAAGTCTTCAGACTTAAGTCTGAGAATCTTAAGCTTTGCAGCCTCCTCAATCCTTTATATTCGAACGATTTGGATCATGTACCGCACTCTTTGATGCTACTATCTCCAAGATTGCCGCCCTAGGTAGAAGACAATTTCAGACCCTTACTCTGAAGCAATGTGGTTGACAGTCATTTGGTCTGCTGATAATTGTTTCTGAGTTCTTTCTTTAAATCTGCAACATCATCTAATTGGAGATCTAATCTTTAATCCTTGGCACTATTCAAACTCCTTGAAACACTTGATACTTCTGATTTTCTATGATCACCGATTCCTGGGAGGATATTTTCAGACATTAGATCGCTGCCCTTCTGACAATCAGAATCAGAATTTTGGAGATTTGATTCTCAGAGCTTGAATGTCTGATCCTTCCTTCAATATTGTTGGTGATTACTTGCCTTCAACCCTTCCTTGAATGGCCTTGCTCTTGATCAATTGGTTTTAATGTTTCCCCTTTTGACTTTGGTCTTCACTCAGCTCCTTGTATTGTACTTCTCTTGCTACCAGATGGTGTTTAAAAGGGTGTTGGGCTTTGGTTTACATCTTTACAACAAATGTGAGATAAAAGATTTTTGCCTCTTTAAATTTTTTGGCTCTTAAAACATTGGAGCTTGTGCATATTCACTTTTATTTAATTTCCCTTTGATTTGCATTTAATTTCACTTTCAAAAGTTTACTAAGTCCTCAAGGGGAAAATCGATGCTTATAGGGACAATCTCAGTCTTCTTTTAAATCTATCCTCAACCTTTCATAAGTTTTCATGGCGGGAATTCGATATTCAAGCGAACTAATCTTTGTTATCATTTCACTTGTCCCCCAGTGGAGATTCGATCTCTATAAAAGGACAAACCAATCAACAAAAGGGGAAATTCGACCCCTACAAAGACAACACTTTACTTTCACATTCATTGGCCAAGGGGAAAATAGACCCCTATAGGGACAATCTTGATTTTCAACACTTCATCTCTTCATTCACACATCTCAGTCCTCAGAAAGAAAATTGACCCCCGCAAGGACAAATAGAAATTCCATGGATACAAGGACAAGCGGAAATTCTTTGTCCATAAGAACAACTTGGGTCCCTTTACTCTTCAAGTGGAAATATTGGCTTCATAGGAACAAAGTAGAGATTCTATGGTCATAGGGACTGGTTGAAATTCCATGTCCAAAGGACTTTCCACATTCTTTAACTCGAAAAATTTTGAAGTGTCAACCCAATGGAAAAATGACCTTCATAGGGACGAGGTGGAAATTCCTTGTTCATATAGATTTTCCACTTCTACTTGGGTCCCTTTACTCTTCAAGTGGAAATATTGGCTTCATAGGAACAAAGTAGAGATTCTATGGTCATAGGGACTGGTGGAAATTCCATGTCCATAAGGACTTTCCCCATTCTTCAACTCGAAAATTTTTGAAGTGTCAAGCCAATGGAAAAATGACCTTCATAGGGACGAAGTGGAAATTCCTTGTTCATATAGATTTTCCACTTCTACTTTTTCCAAAAAAAAATCTAAGTGTTGGCCTAGTGGAAAAATGACCCTCATAGGGACTATTGCATTTTGACTTTGTTCCTCGTGTCCTGGGGAAATTCGACCTCCACAGAGACAAATGGGATATCCAACATAATTTTCACTTGTTTTTGCTTCCCTGGAGTGGAAATTCGACCCCTATAGGGACTTTTGGCCAAGACCTAGAGGATTTTACTTGTTTTGTCCTCCAAGAGTGGAAAATCGACCCCTATAGGGACTTTGCGTCAAGAATTAGTGGAGAATCAATTTCCGTTGGGGCTTTTGGTCCAAACATGGTGGTAAAATGACTCCCATAAGGACTTTGCACTTCTCTAGCATGATTTCATCATTTTAGTCCAAATCAAAAAGTAAAATGGGGCATAAAAACATCTTGAAGACCATTTGACTAGCCAAAATATCCCAATACTTGGGAATTTTCACCCAGAACATGACAATTGCATAGCTTGACCCTAGCAACCACAAAATTTTATGACTTGTCCACATTTTGCTAATAAAGTATTTAATATTAATAGTCATTTAGATATTTTAGATATTTAGTCTTTTAGGCAAGTTTTAGTGATTTAGTTAATTTCTAAATAATATGGAAACTTTCCTGTTGTCATCTTTTTAGAAAGTATCCATATTGTAATTAATATTTCATGAATATGAATATACATTTCCGTAACATGGTATCAGAGCTTAGGCAGTTTTTCGTGAATTTAATTAAAAAATTCATAGCTTTTACCTAGAATTTTTTTTTCCTAAATATTTTTTTATTTTTCATTAAAAATTGTGGTGTCTTTTAGGGAAATCGTTTGCAAATTTTTGAAGGTTTTTCCGGTTTGCGAATTCGAGGGTTTTCTTCGCTCACTAGTTGTTGGTATTTTTCGTTGAAAGCAACCCGTGCAGCTAGGGTTTCGACCTCCTTTTTCTTTGCGAAGGAGTTGCAGACTGGTTTTGAGCGCCGTGTTTGAGATTTTCAGGCGTTGTTTCTGCTTTTTTCTGTTGCTCATGTATGCGAGGAGATTTTTGGTTTTGTACAATTTTTCAGTCAAAATTGTAAGGTTTTTTTGTGGGTATGTCCAACCTTGGCCTAGGGCTTGCAGATTTTTTGTGAAGATATTTTAAAAAATCGTGGATTTCCTGTTTTTCACATGCTGTTGTTTTCTGGGTTTCTGTGATTAAGTTTTTTTTTGCAGATGTGTTATGGTGCAGCAAGTTCTTGTTTCAGTTGGGGTTTTGAAGAATTTTTTTGACGATTTTTGTATAAAAATCAAGGGTTTTTAGGTTTGCAAAAGGGTTCTTACCATTTTTTCCAAAAAAATAAGTGAAGTTTTGTACTTGGTATGCATTTGTCTTGTGATTTGTACCAGCTCTTTGCTGAAACTTTTTAACTTATTTTTGACAGAAAAATCAGAATTTTGTAAAGCTCGAGTTTGCCTCGTTTTTTGTGCATAGGAAAACGGGAAGGATGGCATCATTGACCAACATCATGTTGGAGGGAAATCAATGGTTCAACAGCAAGAATTACAATACCTGGAAGCAGAGGATGCTTTCGATTTTTGAGTACCAGTGCTTGGACCAACTTGTTCTGGGTAACTCTACTCGCCTTACAGCAATGGGTAAAGATCAGGACAAGTTTGATGAATGTAACTGAGAAGTGATTATGTTGCTAAAGTTATCTGTCACTGATGAGATGCTTCTAGAACTGCCATCTGGCAAGTCTGCAACGGAGATTTGGGCGCACTTGAAAAGTCTCCATGAAACATCAGATAAAAGTCGAGCTTTCTTTTTGAAGAATATGTTGTTTTCTCTTGTAATGGATAAGAAGATGTCTTTGCAGGAGCATCTTATGAAGATTAAGGATATCCGTGATCAACTGGACGTTATTGGTCGCAAGATGGAAGAGGAGGACATGGTAGTGATTACGCTAAAGAGTCTACCACGATCCTACAAACACTTTGCTGAAACGCTCAACATTACCTCCACTAATGTTGACTTGAAATTTGATGAGTTGTGTAATAAGCTATTGCAACAAGATAGGTGAAGGCAGCAGTTTGGTAGTACTAGTCATAGATTAAAATATTGTAGATATATCTGCGATAAGTGAACTTATCATGATAAGTTATCTTTGGAAATAAATTATGTAACTTTCGCGCCAAAACTTACCGCAGATATTTTATGAACTTCTCGGCAATAAGTAGCAAAAATATCGCGATATTTGCCAAACTTATCGGCCGCAATCTAATATAGGTAGTGATGGCCTAGAAAAAGGCAAAACATAATTTTTTTGATTACAAAATCAGATTTGGAGAGAGGGGGTTTGGAGGAGAAAGGTCATTTGCAGCGTTCTAGAACGATTTCTTATGGATTTGAAGCAGATTCAAAGAGAGTATTCAACCAAATTCGGATTCACACATAAGTTTTCAAAATTCTTTTTCTTTTTTTTTAATCATTTTGTCTTGTCTTAGTTGCATCTAAATTTATAAAAACTCTATAATACCATTTCCAATGTACTCTAACTCGCCTTAGAGCGTAATGAACAAGATATAACACCATTTTTTAGCAATTTTTACAAAAAAAATCATAGTTTTCTCAATAATTTCATATTTTCTTAAAAATTTCATAACCTAACACTTTTTTTGTTTTTTTTTCTTTCAAGTTTCAGCTATGTTACAACTTATTTAAAGTTTTGAACTAATTTAGTTTGTTTCTAAATTTCTTTATTAAATTTCTAGATTTGTGCCTTCAATTTGTATGACTATGTATAGGTTGATTCTTCATTAAAATGGCAAATAGGGATACCTCGACAACTAGGTCAGGTAAAGGGTCTGCCAGTACCCTAGTAGACGCATGTCCATCTGGATATGAAGGCACGCGTCCTAAAGGGGCTAGAGACAAGGAACAAAAATATTGCTTTGAAGGACCCAAATCTAACACTGTGATATGCATAAATGTGAAAAACTAATTAGTGGAGGCATATCTCGTTTGAAATACCACCTTGGAGAGATCACAAAGCATGATACAAGGGTTTGTAAGTTCACCACGGAAGAAATAAAGAGACAGATAAATGCCTTGCTCGCTGTCGAAGAAGAGAAAAAGTTGCAAAGGGAAAGGGCCAAATTGGCCATGAAGGCAACCATATCTGAATCGCAAGGTATCTCGCTGTCTCCTTTTTACGAATTATTTATTATTTTCTAATCACCATTATTAGTTTAGATTTTGCTAAAACAATGATCATAATGAAATGTGGGTTGTGACCAGGTGTCCCACCCAACCTTGAAAAAGAAGCAGCACTTGAGGGTATAATGGGCTCTCTTCGTGACCCACGTATCCACAAATCTATCATCCCCACGGCCACCACTTCCACTGGTTCTACTAGACCACCACCATTTGTGCACAGAAACACACCTAGAGCACAACCATCATTGGAGGCTACTAGGTGGAACAACGATGTGCATCGGCAAGTTGACCTTCAATGTTCCGATTTCTAGTATTTCAACAACATCCCCTTCAATGTTGTTGCAAGTCCCTATTGGCTGAATTTTGTGACGGGATTAACTGTGGCAGGAAAGGGCTACAAGGTGCCTTCTCCTACAGACTTGAGTGGGAGGTTAGTTCACCTGCTTTAATTTTTAAATGTTTTACAATTTTACTTATTTTTGTTGAATGTAAGTTATTTTTTAATCAAAATTGTGTACTTAACGTTAATTTTACTCTATACTTGTAGGTTGCTCAAAGTTGCAGTTACTAGGGCCAAAGATGTGGTAGAGGACCAAAAATTACAATGGAAACAATTTGGCTGCACCATTCTTTCAGATGGGTGGATGGATGGAAAAAACCGTACCATCATCAATTTTTTTATTTCTTGCAAGGATGAAGTGGTCTTTTTTAAATCCTTGGATGCCTTCGACAAGGTAAAGACAGCTGAAACTTTGGCTCTAATGTTAGAACAAGTTGTGATGGAGGTGGGGATTGAGAATGTCGTGCAAATCATAACCAACAATGCAGCGAATTATGTGGCAGTAGGTAAGATCCTCCAAGAAAAATATGGTACACTTTTTTGGTCTCCTTGTGCAGCGCATGTCCTTGACCTTCTTTTGGAGGACATAGTAAAATTGGATTGGGTGAGACCAGTTGTAGAGGATGCAAGAAAGATAACAAAATACATCTACAATCACCCTTGGGTTCTCCGCTTGATGAGAGAACACACCCAAGGGAAGGAGTTGGTTAGAGCAGGAGTCACAAGGTTTGCAACGATTTTCTTAACGTTGCAAAGTATTATTACTTCTTTGACCACTTTCAAGCAAATGTTTGTGAGTCAAGCATCGCTAGACTCAAGTTATTCAAAGAAGCCTGATGGAGAAAGTGTTGGATGCATTGTCTTCGACAACCAATTTGCACAAAGTGCTATAGAAATTGTGAAGGTAACTTGCAAACTTCAAAAATTGAATATTTAATTTTTTTGTATTCAAGAATCAAATCTTTCATTATTAATTTGTAACTCTAGTCTCTAATGATTAATAATAATCTTTTTCTACTTTTCAATTGTAGGTGTCGAAGCCCTTGATTAGAGTTCTCCACTTGGTAGATGGGGATCAAACCCAAATGGGGTATCTTTATGAGGCCATGGATAGGGCCAAAGAGGCTATCAGAAATTTCTACATGGGGGACAGCCTCAAATTTGACCCCATATAGGAAATTATTGATAAGAGGTGGAACAATCAGCTCCATCATCCCATTCATGCGGCGATGTACTTCCTCAACCTTCGTTTTCGCTTCTCTCCATGCTACTCGGATCCCAGTGGAGAGGTCATGGAGGGCCTCAATGAATGCATGCAGAGGATGGTACTCAATGTTCAGGTGAGAGACCTCATTGTGGCGAAATTAAATGCATGCAAAAGATGGTACCCGGTGTACTGGTGAGAGACTCTTTAATATTTTATTTTGCAGATGCTTGGTGGCGAAATTGGGGTGGAAATGCACCAAATCTGCAAAGTCTTGTCCTTTGAATCTTATACCAACCTTGCGGTTCATCCAGTTGTGAGTGCAATTGGAGCTTGTTCGAGGCCATCCGCATGAAGAAGAGGAACAAGTTATCACAGAAACACCTCAATGACCTTGTCTTTGTGCAATATAACCTTCGATTGCGCATAAGAAAGGCAGAGGGAACACCAGCTGGTCCACTTGTTTTGGATGACATAGATCCTTACTGTGATTGGACATCACAAGAGAAGCCTCCTTTGTTCGCAAAGAATGAGATCTACGATTTGGAAAGGCAGGCTATGGAGGAGGATGGATTCGCAGCAGGATTGGATGACATTGAGGAGGATTCAGATGATGAGGAGCCATTGTCACCATCAGCACCATCTACATCCAGGATGAAGGTACAGTCACGACGAGTTGTGCAGAGGGAGGAGGCACAGCCACAGCAAACTTCTAGGGCTAGACCCCCTCCCACTCCAATAGTTTTTACTAGAGTTGTTGGGAAGGGGAAGAGGAAGATGTAGAGTCAAACTATTTAGATATTGTACTTGTATTTGCTTATAGTTTTACAAAGACAAATTTCTATTTTTAGTTTGCTTTAGAGTTTAGACTATCAAACTATGGCTACCAGCCATCAGCATTCTACATGAGGATCCGATTTTGTACCCTATTTGCATTTATATATATCTAGATCAGCTTGTTTGGTTTGTTTACTCATTTACTGACTCATTAGATGCATCTCCTTGAATTTTGCAAAAAAAAATGCATTTCTAATTAAATTTAAGCAATTTTTTAAGTTCTCGATGTTTTCCCGATAAGTTTCGGACTTATCTCCGATATTTCTCGATATATATTTTTTTGCCTTCGGCGATAAGTTGCCGATAACAATATTTTGAACTATGGTACTAGTGACATGGTCAGTGCAGAACAGGCATTTTCTGCCATAGATGAAGGCGTGTCCACTCAGCAGAAGGGACAACACACATCTGATGAGGGTTCCAAGAAGATCACTTGTCACTATTGTGGGAATCTTGGTCATATCCAGAGGTTTTGTAGACAGCAGTTGGCTGATCAAAAGACCAACCAAGGAGAATCTCAGCAATAGGGTCATGTGGCATAGCAGTCTGAGGAGAAGAAGGAATCAGCCTTTTATGTGTTTTGATTTGAAAGTTTTATGTCTGGGTAGTTAGTAGAATGACCATTAAGGGAGGGTAATAAAGTATTTATTATTAATCGTCATTTAGATATTTTAGATATTTAGATATTTAGTCTTTTAGGCAAGTTTTAGTTTTTTAGTTACTTTCTAAATAATATGGAAACTTTCCTTTTGTCATCTTTTTAGAAAGTTTTCATTTCTTTTCAGCTATTCTCTATATAATTAAACTTCGTCTCCATATTGTAATTAATCTTTCATGAATATGAATATACATTTTCGTAACATTTGCAACTCTAGAGACTTGAAGGTTGAACCACCTCTCAATGTAAAATTGAATCTTTTAGAGCTCAAACTGACTGTCTACTGCCAAAACCTTAAGACTAACACAACCAACAAGCAAAACGAGGGGGTCCCCATTTGCAATAGAGTGATGGCATGAAATATAAGATAAGATAAGATAAATCTATTAATGTCTAACAAAAGACCACAAAGGGTCAAAGGGACTGCCGAACAAAGATAAAAGGCCAGCCCAAAGCAGGGACGCCAACTGGCGCCTAAGGGAAAACAACAACAACTAGAGCAAGCAAGCAACAACACAAAAAGCAAGAGGGGGGAGGGGTCCACGACCAGACCCTGAAACTCCACTACAAAACCAGAGCAGCAGAGAAGAACTCCAAAACAGAAGGATAAGTCGAGGGGCTGGAAGGTTGCATGGAGCGCCTCTGAGACTTCCTAGAAGAGGAAGAAGAAGAGGAAAGCCGCTGCTGAAAAGATCACAACAATACCCGACACCATACAAAAACCAGCAACTTAGATTGTATGCACCAAACCCATCCCCCTCGTAGTGATTGCAGCAGAGATCAATAAAAGACTCACTGGGTATCAAAGTCACAGCATAAATTAACTATCAAAAGTGTCCAGATAATTATTTATGTAGGTCCCAAGATGTATCCAAAGAAAATATATCGACATCAAAGTCGATATGTTATAATGGTGAGAAGGAAGTGTGCAGAACTATACCATCAATCCGAAAGAAACAGAACAGAACAGAGTACGAAAAATATAGAGATGTAATGCTAAAAATATGAAGAACAATATTTTATTGACTTACATAATGATCTACACAGAACCCTTGCGAAGGAGATGTGAGAATTATGGATTTATGAAAAGCAATAGAACTGAAATAAAGGTAACAGTACTGGGTGATTTTAATGATAAATTGGGTCAAGCTAACCCATCAGCTGAGATGCATGGTTGGGTTGGAATGCTTCTCCTCATAACTGATAATGTCGAGGAAGTGGTGGTAAAGAAGAAGAGATATAAGGTCAAGGTGGTGGAACTTCTGATGCAATGGATCAGGATTTGAATACTCCTATCACTTTCTGTCCAGATTTGTGTATGGCGAGAAGCATCTTCTGGTATCCCAGCACAAGGGCACCTTAGAGGTATTGAGCACGTATTCCCTCCCACACCTTTCTGGAGGTCTTCTGACAAGGGCTGGTAAATGGATGGAATTGATGCATGGCATGCAGTTTGTTGAGATTGATGACCCCTCTAGTCTGGGTCATGTCAAATTGAAATCCATCATCATAGCTGTGGATGGTGGACTGCTAAATCTTGCAACTGAGTGATGGGTGAATCTATAAACACGGAGGAATGTCCGAACTCACTTGAGCCTTGGTTTTTTGAGCTTTGTTGTTTATTGTTTTGGTTTGGTTTGCTGCTAGCTGTCCTTCTGCTTTGGCTATGGTTTTCGGCATGCTACAGCACTCCAAGATTGTTTACAAAGGTCATTATTTGTTATGTTTCATTAGCTAATACTTTGGGATGGACCCCATAATAGAATCCCATGTATTAAACCAGTTTATTGTTTCACCACCAAGAAAGACACCAATTTGGTGCATGAGACCAAATTCTAAAAGCATTCTACAAGGAATTGTTTTTCCCTTCGCACTATATGTTGTTGAACAAGGTCTCTAACCATTATGTGACCTCACTTGAGCCTTGGTTTTTTGAGCTGTGTTGTTTATTGTTTTGGTTTGGTTTGCTGCTAGCTGTCCTTCCGCTTTAGCTATAGTTTTTGGCATGCTCCAGCACTCCAAGATTGTTTACAAAGGTCATATTTGTTTCATGTTATGTTATGTTTCATTAGCTAGTACTTTGGGATGTACCCCATGATAGAAACCCATGTATTAAACCAGTTTATTGTTTCACCACCAAGCAAGACACCAATTTGCTGCATGAGACCAAATTCTAAAAGCATTCTATAAGGAATTGTTTTCCCTTTGCACTATATGCTGTTGAACAAGGTCTCTAACCATTATGTAACCTCCACTATGGAGTACACATACCTTCACCATCAAGCCAACTTAGGCTGTACAAAATAATTACAAGTGCAGAATCATATGGTAGAATAATTAATAATTATAAATATTAAATAAATATAAATAAAAAAGATGAATGGCAGGTTGAGATAGTTCATTATACAAAAAGTACCTGCTGCAACTTGAATGGTGTGTGGAAGTATGGTGTAGAATGCACCAGACACAGATTGGTGATGAAGGTATCAGCACTATAATGGAAACCAAAAAGTACAGTTCAAGTACTCTCCACTGAAAACAGGATGGAAACCAAGGTATGATTTAAGATCAAGTTGAAAGGAAATGTCTCCAACTTGCTTGGTGATAATATAAGGACAATAAAGAAGAGGAGGAAGATTGCAATCAGCACCTTCAAAGAGCTCTTTCCGAATCTTCAGCTAGATATTATTAAACATAAAATGAATGGCTAAGTACATGACAAATCCAAATAGCACAGGACATTGGTGGAGCAATGTGATGGCAAACGATGATCAAACTCCCAAATCATCCATCCTCAATAGAGGCATAAAAAACACTGCACACAAGTCTTGTTAAACTACTTACTAGAGGGGCTGACGTGATAAGATTCACTTAGACTCCTCTAACTGAAATAAAAAATTTGGCTGCGGGTGACAAATTGAACACAATTCTGAAGACAGTAAACAGGCCAAAAAAGTAGCAATGTGTATACACATTGTTTAAAGTTAATGTCAGAGGATTCAAGTGGTCCAAGGGGTTGAAGACAATAAACAGGCCAAAAAAGTAGCAATGTGTATACCGTTGTTTAAAGTTAATGTCAGAGGATTCAAGTGGTTCAAGGGGTTGAGCTTAATTGGTTGAACTGCTGGATTTTCATTGTTGAGACCTGAGTTCAAATCCCCATAGGGACATCTAATGTGGAATTCTAAGTTGTGACTCTTGGTCTTTCATACTTGGCTTCTGATGTAGGTGTAATTTGTAAATAAGTGGATTTCTATGCGACTCTTGTTCTTCAATAGGTGGTTTGTAGCCTGTTTGCATGAAAGGAGCTCGTATTAGTCTCTAATAAATGCACACAAGAGCTTGTACTGATCTCATGTTGATGCTCATAAGTGCAAAATATTTCTAAATAATATGCTTGAGTTACTCTTGTAGGCTGGTCTTTGCCAGTCATTTGTACCCATGAAGGAATGTGAGTCCTATGGTACCTCCTATCACTACTGAGTCTAAGATTTTCCTTGAGGGGACACAAACCATGACACCTTAGTCATGTTTCATTGGAAGTTATGAACTTATGACTCTTGAAGAGATAACAGTAACAAACAGTGACCTAAGCATCCTTTTTTGTTATAGTGTAGCTAAAAGGCATGCTTCGTAGAAGGGAGTCCTCTTATCTCTATGGATATCATCCAACTTTTTAGTACAGTTGATATTACAATGCACTCAGTCATAGACTTGTAAAACACTCCAAAAGAAGAATTGAAAAGTACTCCTTCACGTGCAATTTTATGTATTGTCATTAAATTCAAAATTTTATTGTCCGTTTTCTTAAGTTTAAAACTTTAAAAAAAAAATTTAAAAAAAGTTTGTCGGACTGATTACTCTATAGTGCTAATAACCAATAGTGATCCCACCTGGCAAAACCAAAGTCTGCAATTTTCAGCACTGCATTCCTGTCATTTGTTGAGAGTAGAAGGTTCTGCATCACTCCAAAAAAATGTTGTCAAATAACAAACATTTAAAGCCTCAAAAACTTTATTACATCTCTAAGAAATGTAGTAGGATGATAGTGAAGCAGAACTCATATATGTAGCCATGAATTCTAAACAACATTTCACTAGACTGATTTACACCTGTAGAGATACTGACAAGGATACAGGAGGTGCAGCTAGATATCTTCCTGTTTAAACCCTAAAGTCGAATATTCAATTCCCTAGATTGTGGATAGTTACCATACACACTTAAATGCCATAAAGTAGATGAGTGTAACAGATGATTGTCAAACTAATTCCTTTCCTTTACATTTTTTATTTTACATCAAAAAGTGTTTTCTATCTTTAACTTCTTCATTTGGCACTTTTCCTTCAGGCAAAAATTAGCCAGCACACTACACATGTAAGACAACGTCAAGAAAAGATCAGATTGTGTTTGGGTAGAGTTAGGGAAAAAATAGAAGAATCACTGCACAAATCAAGAAAAGAAACCAGTAATCTAATTTTTTGACCCAAAAATCAAAATTTTCATTTAATAAATCGGTTTAACTGATTTTACATTAAAACTCTGCCCGTTGACCAAGCACAGATTAGTTGTAATTCGAAACGATTTCTGCTGCAAATGTACAATCACTCAAATGGTTATATTGTTTCTCAATTGCCTTGTTGGTATGATAAAGAGGGCCACCAAAACAAGCAATGACACATGATGCCCTTCTAAAAGTGTGCATGAAACTAGAACAAAACCTGCAACTGTGACTTATCACGACTAAAAGGTAAGAGATATACCAGAGATATGGCGGTTGCGAAAAACAAAAAGATATAACCCAAAACTTTTGCAACTAGATAACAAACCAAAAGAAAATATACAACTGAGCCATTAAACAGATATCAAAAATTCACAGAATGATCTTCAAAGTTATCAAACGTTCATATTCTAAATTTAAATTACTCATCAAATACTTGAATAAAAAATAAATTGACATCCAAAGTAATTAGTTTAATGATCACTTGACAGACATCATAATCAAATATTGAACCATCAAAAAGACTAGTGCAGCACTGAGAACAATCCCTTTATCAGGCAATTCTCTTCTTAGAATTGAAAACTCAATTACATCCACAAAGTATGAAATGTTTATCCTTGACAAATGTAGAGGTTTTGTCTCTGAGAATTTGATTGTTAGGAGGAAATAATCAAATTACCGTGACAAGTGTTTACTATTCAGGTATGATCCTTGTTTCAAAAACCCAATGTCTGTCCAAAATAATGGTTGAAAGCAAACCAATGGTAAACATGAATGTGTGGAAGTGTGTATAGAATGAATTCTGCTGTCCAGTAGGGTGCTTGAGCCTGAGGAAAATTAGCCAATGTGTGAAGTAGCTAGAAATTCCAAAATCATTTTAAAGATTTAGAGTGAATTCACAATATATCCACAAACATTGAATCCTAACAGAAATAAAACTTTAAAGGAAAACAATGTATACTTACATTCATTGAGGGCAAACAACTAAAAACAGTTTGGGAACAGGTAAACCTCTGAAAGGAAATAAAAGTTAATAAACTATAAAGTCTATCCAATATGACACTGATGTAATCTCAAGCTAAAAGAATGTGACTTCAAAAGAAAAAGAACGTAAGATCCACTTCTAGCCTAACACTTCAAACATCAACATTATGCAACATGGATGACCTGACCTGTGAGTGCAATAGATCAGGGTCTGGCCCCCTCACTCTATAGAAAGAGAAGGGGAGAAGGGTGGTTGGTCATTTATTGATCTTAGATATGATCATGGTGACATATCTTATTAGTGTTGTCAATTTGTCTTTCTCAATAGGCTTCATCTATTTTGCTTCCTATTAATATGTGAAGTAATAGGTGGTAGTATTTTTAGAACACACTTGTAGGAAAAAACTCTGAAAAAGTTTTGAGATGTATTGATGTTTCAGATCATATTCCATGATCCATCATCAGGATGATATATCACCACTCCATGAAACAGCAGGGTGTATATATCTACACACCTAGTAACTAAATTCCTAATTATTTTATACAATGGTAGCACAATGTACTCTTGGAAACCATGCTATGCCCAAATCCTTGAGCTTCCTAAATTAAATTCTAGATTCTAGGTAATGAATAGAACGATGGTTCAAGCGCCAACGGCTCAAACCTTTAAAAAATTACATTTAATAGATTATTATTTATGTTCATGTGTATGACAAATAGAAAAATTTGATGTTTATAAGGCTTCTCAATTGTAGAATGTATCTTCATTCCCAAACAGAACCCAAATACAGTCAGCTACGAGGACATTGAGATAAACTATTGATATCAAGTTCACCTTGTATAGATATCTACTTCTCAAAACACTCTTTCTGAAGCATATTAGAAATAACTTGGGCATTAGATTTTATTTAAGCCATGATAGTATACAACATAAAATTCAGAAGTCTATAGTTATACACAGAGAAATAAGAGCAGATGAAAAAGAGAAAATGGCTTTGAGCAGTGCTTTGGAATGGTACCTTACATGAACTCTACTCTTAAAAGTATATTTTGTACTCTGTTATTTAATAGCTTCAGAATGATAAGTATGAATCAAAAGATATGTGTGCTTTGTGTACAGAATAATAAACATGATAGATTTTACTGAATTAGATATTTAAGATTGAAAGGATATGAGAGGGAACTTGGCTAAATGCCTAAAACTTATCATTGATGTATTTGTCTCATTATGAATGAAGCAAAATCAAATTAGTTGGATGGCAGGAAATGCCTGAGAATCTGAGATCATAATGGATGTGTCATGTGTGAAACCATGTTTTGAACAAGTGAAGTCAACAGAAACTCCAATGTTAAGTCGCCACTTGTAATGTCCCCAACTAGGAGGCTGTCGATTTCCAATGTTTAACATACATTACTATGCATCCAAATCAATTCAATTTAAGAAAACAACAAATAATTCATCATACATTTGGTAGTTAACATATTTAAGCCCGCTTCCTTACTTCTCTCCTAAACTCAAGCCTAAGGAGGATGGGGATTTACTTGTTGTAGGGCGCTTGACACCAATCTACAAGTAGGCTCCCTCAATGCTTTAGGGCCCCGTCCTTATCCTATGTTGAGATTCACCTACCTTGTGAGATTTTACTCCGCCTCTGCCTACACGACACCAACCTATCCTCTTAAGGGGCTATTGCGAGTGATTAAGGAATAGGCTATGAATAAACTAACTTCAAATGAATTATGAATAATTAGAAATATATATATATATATACATATATATATAACCTAAGTTGCTAGTTCGGACTCGAGTTCGAAACTTGTTCAAAATGTTTTGGGGGAGGGTTCGAATTTGTTTTGGGTTCGTCTATACAAAAATTTATGTTTTTTAAAATATATATATATATATATATATATATATTCTATGTATATATATATGTGTATGTATGTATATATATGAAGCGGTATAAAAGTCCATACACCACTATGCTAATAGTAAAGCAACATAGAAAAATACACCACCAGAAAACAACCTTTTTGTTCTTTTTAGTGGTCTCTTTTAGAGTTGGAGGCTTGAATAGACCAAATTAGGCTAAAAAGCAATTTAAAAAAGTCCAAAAAATCTTGCTTTGAGACCAAAGTCTGCCCAGGTTTTGTCGATGGGCAACAAATTCGTTCCAAATTCGCCCAAAGTCTGCCCGGGTCCATCTGACAGACTTTGGGACAAATTTTGGGCTTTGCGACCGAATTTGGGCCAAATTTGACAAGGACCAAACTCTGCACTGAATCGAACCCAACTTTGTGGGTTGCAGGAATGAATTTGGTAACACAGTATATAATGATTCCACTATTATAAACTATTATTTATGCTACAGCATACACACTAGACTGTATATTGGTCCCTTTAGCATTCATAAATAATATTCTTTAAAACGGTGATAATATCTAGGTCAAAGCAAACCATTTTGCTGTTTTTGCGATAATTAGCAGCACTAACAATATATATATTCTATTTACTTCTAATCTCTTTCTTGTGATCAGTCTCAAAATATATTTATCATCTCTTATTCTCCAATGATGTTCAGGAAATGGAAGTGATATCCATTGTATATCTTTAAATGACGAGATCTCTAGGGAACCTGTCACTTCACCACAAATTGGTTCATTCAAACCAATCACACCCTTTCCTTAATTAATGTTAATCAACTTACTTGCAATTAATATTCAATTACTGTTTATTGTTGTTGATGAATCGCTGGTTAATGCCCTTGAAACTTATTGACTTCCTTTAGAAATTCTTAATCACTATTGCTGTTAATAACTCAAACAATAACTGCATCATCTTAGATTGCAGCTCTCCTTAATCGTTGCTATGTCCGTGGAGGTTCCAAGACCAAAAGCTTCTATCATTGAAACCACTGCTCCTATATATCCTTTTGATTGTTGTCGATAGGAAATATGGTCACTACAAGGTGATGATATCGACATGTTCGTTGACTTAGACTCCACCTTCTTTTCATTATATATTAATGCCTCAAATACAAATCTTCACATCAATGAATCTGATAATAGTCGATCTTTTAATACTGGCTTTCTCGGCATTACAAACGGTTCCCCTATTAATATCAGCAATTGTTATTCTCCGTATAATATTAATCAATATCGACTAAAATATCCATGCTCTTCCATGAAGTATTAAGGTTCCAGCCAAACCACAGTTGTCGTGATAGGATATGTTAAGCTCCCCACATTCACTGTAAGAATCCCAACCCGACTAAAGGCAGCTGTTTACTAAAAATTTTTAAGTGTTGAGGGTGGATATTAAATCGAGTTTCAACCAACTGTGTGTGTACCTTACAGTTGTCTAGATTTTTACTGTTGGATAGTAAGTGCATGCACAAATACACTTAATTCTGTTTTA
>MU227750.1:140641-167625 GCA_018584345.1 Thuja plicata
AAATGTCCACGTAGCACTTGTGACTGACTGGCATCCTCTGAAAAGCGGCCATTAGACTATCCGGATGGCTAGATAGGCTAATCAGGCATAAAATTGCATTACTGCAGAGAAGGGGACATTACATTCACTTGCCAAAATTCACAGGAATAGATTATGTCCCAAGGAAGCTCGAATTGATCTATATATTGATGGCTAAGTTCCTTTCGTGTAATTGTTTTGAAGCTAAGATAATTCATAATATAAATGTTGGCTAGAATATATGGGTCAGTTATCACAATCTTAATTTCCATGTGGCACTTGGTGCTGCTTTATATCATCACTGATTAACTAACATCTTAATTGCTACCATTCTTAAACCATTCCTTGAATGATTAATCAATTGACTATTGACATCTCTTGGGCATTATGTTTGTTGACTTTGATGGGGACACCAAATTAGGGTTCCAAACGGGGGACATGACAGTCTTTTCCTCCCCAAAATTGTTTGTCCTCAAGCAATTATTGAATGTGAAAGATCCCCAATTCCGGTGGCCTTGGAAATTACTGTTTGTTTCAATAATTGAATCTTTGGCTAATGTTTGGTATCTCTGAATGGTCTTACTGAATTCTGATTTCTTTGTCTTTTCCTTTTTTTTTGATGTTTTTGAAGATATATGCAAGTAAATGACAAATAACAAATAACTTCGAACTAGAAATGATAAGCAGCATTCATATATTAAAATTACTTGACAATCTAAGAATGATTCAAATCGTACCAGGCATAATATTCAGATTTTCGCATTCAAGGAACAAATACATCAAATGGATTTGTTGCTGTCCACAAGAACTTGATGCCAGCTGTAGAAGTGTTTGCAATCAGCAAAGATGAACTTGCTGTCTCAAACCCCTGTAATATCTCCTAACTGCAAAACGTTGGCTGCTAAGAAGGAATGACGCCCAAAACACAAACCCGAGCTGCCTCTGGAAGAACGCCCAAGCTGGAATAGACTGGCCGCCCAGCTGAATTTGATATTTCCTTCTGATAAATGGTGCTGTGAAGAATGTCAATCCTTGCCACAGAGAATAGCACTTCCCAACATCAATACTGGATCTCCAAATCCTTGTTGAGGTTTGCGTCCCAACAATCAAGACTTAGGGCTTTCATCCCAAGCCTCTGAATCGCTCACCAGAGTAATTTCAAGTTTTCACAAATTTCAAATGTCAAAAGATAATGAGAAATTAGGTCTCCATCTCCTTATATCCCCTTCCAAGTGCAAATCGAACCCTAAAGTGAAATTACACTTTGCACTTTAAATAAAATATAATAAAATAACATTTTCCCAATTAAAGTTGTCCAAACTTAAGGAAAAACATTACTTTATTAAAATGCCATAACTCAAGGCGCCTAAAAGTCTCTGGATAGTGAAAATAGTTTATAATAATTCGAGACCTTTCCAATGAGCTATAACACAAAGGCACACCTGACCAAATGAAGTAATTATCCCCTTATTACTTTGAAATGGCTATATAAATAGCCTTATTATAAAATATTTAATCGCTAACTTAGGAAATATTTAAATATATTAAAATATTTCCCCTTTTGCCGCTGATAGCCCAAATCAACCAAATAAACATGAAACTGACCATGTCACATGATTGTGACTGATACCCGACGAGATGGGTCAACTGGCAGTCCCTTCTCTAAAATCCATGGATGCTCCTAGAAGTTAGGAAACCAATCCTGTCGCACTGAGACTGACACCAACTGAAGGGTCATGAATAACCTCACGAATGGCAACTGTCACGACCTCCTAAAATTTAGGGATATCCCCTAAAATCTAGGAACTGCTCCAAACTGCCTATAAAGCCAACATCCGATCACTGTATGCACTGAATGAGTCCCTATCCATCTCTGCTAGCCTACGAGACTCCAATGATAGGCCAACTCCTCCGTCTCTGATGTCCACTCTAGAAAGGGGACATGACAGAATGATTATGACCTCTCCATAAACCACCTTTCCCCTGCACTACTCTGATATTATTATATATGTTTCTCCTTTATTTTGAATGTGAATTATGATTTGATAGTAGAAACTTGATCCAGAGCATCTCATAATGGTGTTAATCGAATTTGCAAAAAAATAACATTTGTATGATAGCATACCTCAAATTCATATCTTTTGGCTCACTCTTAATTATTGAAAGTACGAAGTATAGACATGAATGTATGAAAAAAGGAAGTATACACAAATATATGCAGACACAAGGCTAATACTATTTATTTATTGATTCATTTTGTCCTTGCATTATGCAACGTTTTGTACGATGTTTCCCAAGGGGCCTTAGAGAGATTTTACTTTATCATATTACTATTTCTCTGCGAAGAGTGGTTAGATAATCTGTTTCCAAAATTTGGCATTGTAGTTGTTAGAGTGGCTCCTCCACAAAGCTCCATTAGTTCACCAGCCCTTCATTCTTTGATTGGATGCTTTTGAGATCTCCTTTATCATGCCTTGCTTTCTTGTTTAAGGTTCCTTTTGTTTCTCTATCAAGTATTGCTTCTATTTTGTAGGCTCTCTCTCTCCTTCCACATCTATGCTCTGGTTCCCATTTCTCTTTACATCTATAGCACCACTTTTTTCCTTCAGATTCTCCTTTATTGCAAATGTGCCCCTGTTCCCGAGGTTCTTGGCATTTGAAGTATAAATTATTTTTCTCAAGCTCATCTATGGGTAGGAAGTCCTTCCGATGTCTATTTTTCTTGTAGAAGGTTTTTGTATGTTTGTTTCCAGCTTTGCTATTCTTATATGACGTGTCTAGTCTCAAAGTTGTTTCAATGGCATCTAGGGTTACTGGTCTAAGGGCGTTTACCAATCCCCAGAGTGAATCTTTCAACCCTCAACAAATAGACAGGTCAGCCTATCATCATCAACCCCTGAAACTCTAATTGCAATTCTTTGGAATTCTATTATGTAATCTTCCAATGTCTCTTTCTATTTTAACTGTGTTAATTCTTTAAAATCTTTCTGGGGGTGCTTTCACTCGAATCTTTTGATTAGTTTTTGTGAGAATTCCTCATAGGCAATTACATTTTGGCACCCTTGGGTGTGGATTTCATGATGCCACCTTTCGTGGACCAATCCCTCTAAATGTAAGATAGAAAATTGCATGGCATCCTCTTTTGTCATCGGGCTGAGGATGAAATAATTATTCAACTTTTGTAACCATGCATGGGTTGTTATTTTATCAGACCCATCGATGTTTGGAAGAGTTGTCTTATTCACTTTGAGTTTTAAGTTCTTACTTGTATGTCTCCTTTCTCTTTTGGTTGCTTCATGGCTTTTTTCTTCACTAAATTCCCTCAATGATATAGCCCTAGCCTGGGGGTCTAAATTTGTGTAGGCTATGGGCATTTCCACGGTGTTGTTGGTAGGTGGATTTATTTCTTCTTCCTCCCTAGGTATATCATCTCTAGGTAGGAAGGGGGGGTATCATAGATGTAGAGGATTCTTTATTATTTTCTAAATGATTTAAACTTATGTTTCTTCTATTTGGAGAACTAGTCTTAGAATTAGTAAATGGAATTGCACATATTTTGTAAGGCTTGCAGAAGTACTTGGGTTGTTCATTTGTTATGGTCCCTTAATGCTTTGCTTGTCATCTCTATGAATGTTCTAAAATCATTTTCCCTTGATTCACCCATATTATTGTTTCAAGTGGAGTTAGAATTTGTTACTAGTTTCATTATTTACCTTTCTAATGCTCTTTGTGGCGTTTAGCTCTATTGCATTAACTTAACTTTCACAGGATGGCAGGATTAAAGCTCTGATACCAATTGTAATGTCTCCACTAGGAGGCTATCAATTTCCAATGTTCAACATTACATTACTATCCATCCAAATCAATTCAATTTAAGAAAACAATGAATAATTCATAATACATTTGGTAATTAACATATTTAAGCCCACTTCCTTCTCTCTTGAACCCAATCCTAAGGAGGATGGGGATTTACTTGTCATAGGGCACTTGGCACCAATCTACAAGTAGGCTCCCTCAAGTCTTAGGACCACATCCTTATCCCATCTTGGGATTCACCTACCTTGTGAGGTTTTACTCTACGTCTCCCTACAAAATGTCAACCTATCCTCTTAAGGGGCTATAGCGAATGATTAAAGAATAGGCTATGGATAAACTAACTTCAAATGAATTATGAATAATTAGGAATATATATATACATGGTTTTCACACTCGGCTACTACCCGCCCAGTATGGGAGTACTCGCAAGTTTTTAACCCCGCGAGCAACTCGCGTGGCAGTTTTGGTTCTAGGATCGGCTGCAACTCACCAATAAATCGCCTGCAACTCATCTACAAGAGTATGCGGCTAAAACGCTGGAAAAAATCACATCTTTTCATTGTTTCCGACTTTCCGCTTTTTATTGTTTCCATGTTTCATTTATCATTGTTTCCATTTTGGGCTCTTTCCATTTTCTCCAGTTTTTGGGCTTTATAAACCCTACTCGCACTGCGTCAAATACATAGTTGAGTCGACTTCAGGTGCAACAGAGAATAGTCAAGATTTGCAGGTTCCAAATTTTTTTCAGTTGTTTTCATTTCTTTTTGTACCTCCGCTCCATAGGTCATTTCAGGACTGCTAATTAAATGAAAATTCATATAGTTTAAAACTTTCAAGTTACAACTTTAATTTTTAAATACATAAATCTAAAAATATTTAGTTTTTTGTTATTATTATATATTATTTTAATATTCTTTAAATGTAATAAATATTATTAGGCAGATTCCCTTTAAAAATGTGTTCGGGTAATATAAATATTATTTTAGGACAACTATACACAAATTACGTATTAAATATGTTAATCAAAGTCAAAATATTTTACTTCCTTGTAATGTCAAATGCGACACCCTTTCATTCATTTCATTTTAATACTATTTTATATTGCAATTATTATATGAATATATAATATTTACATTATATTTAAAAATTAATATTGTTTAGAATTGTAAATGTATGTAAATTGTATAGACTAAATTTAATAATCATTATAATAGTGATTATTTAAATTTTTATAAATTAGATGAAAAATATAATATACATAATAATATTTAAATATTAATATTGTTTAAAATTATAAATGTATATAAATTAAAACAATGTATATTTTGATTATATTCAATTTTAATAATCAATATAATAAAATATATTTAATATTGATTAGAAATATAGTATTATATTTATTATTGACTATTAATATATATATTATAGATTCAAATAGAGTTTTTTTTTAATATTGATTATGAAAAGTTTTATAAACTACTAATACATATTAATAAATTGTTTATTAATATAAAAAATGTAGTGAAAACTATTTATAGTTTTAGCTTCATGCTTGTATAATATTTTTTGTTGTTATCAATGTTGTAGGTTGATTTACGATCACAATTGCATCTCGATCTACATATGCTTCAAACTTAACTACTGCAAGTCAATTTGTTGGAAGGAACCCACATGGTAGCCGTGATCCCGCTTGGAAACATGGCATAATGGGACCAGTAACAGGGACTGTTATTTGTGCTTGGTGCAGGAAGAATCATAGTGGAGACATCAATCGCCTCAAATTCCATCTTGCAGGCATTAGTTGTCAAGATGCCAAGCCATGTAAACAATGTCCTGAAGAGGTCAAGAAAGAGATGATCGCCCTCCTTGCAACACTAGATGATAGCCCTCCTTGCAACACTAGATGAAAAGAAATTGGAGAGGACAAAGCAACAAGCAGTCATACAAGAAGCCAGTTTGTAATCCATGTGTTGAACAATCAAATTTAATAGAAAACAATTCCTCATGGTTTTTAGACTTATTTGATACATCTTTTGATTGAATTTTGAAAAAATAAAAGTGTTTTTATAAGTAATTTTAGTAATTTTTAAGTTGTCGAGTTTTTGCCGAGCCAAATAATTTGGGCTTGTTGAGTACTCTCTAAGTCCGACTATGTGATATTTATATATATATAACGATTCCACTATTATATGCTACAACATACACACTAGACCATATATTGGTCCCTTTAGCATTCATATATAAATTCTTTAAATCGGTGATAATGCATAAGTCACAACAAACAATTTTGCTATTATACGATGCTTACCAGCAATAATATATATATATATATACTTACCGGCTTTCTCAGCATTACAGACGGTTCCCTGTTAATGTCAGCAATTCTTATTCTCCGTTTAATATTAATCAATATTGACTAAAATATATATGTTCTTCCATGAAGTATTAAGGTTCCAGCCAAACCACAGTTGTCGTAATAAGATATGTTAAGCTCTCGATATTCACTTGCCAAAATTCACAGGAATAAGTAGTGTCCCAAGGAAGCTCGAATTGCTCTATATATTGATGGCTAGGTCCATTTCGTGAAATTGTTTTGAAGCTAAGATAACTCCATATAATATAAATGTTGGCTACAATATATGGGTCAGTTATCACAATCTTAATTTCCACGTGGCACTTGCAGCTGCTTTATATCATCACTGATTCACTACCATCTTAATCACTATTGTTCTTAAACCATTCCTTGAATAATTAATCAATTGACTACTGACATATCTTGGGCGTTATGTTTGCTGACTTTGACGGGGACACCGCATTAGGGTTTCAGATGGGGTACATGACACCACCAAAGGTGGAGACAATTCAAACTCAAGCCAATACATTCAGTGGAGATGAGAAACTATTTTACAAAAATTTAACTGGATTTATATTAGTGAATCTAAAAATTACTATAAGAAGTTTCTTTCCCTATAACAATATACTTAAATATGTTTTCGTGAATATCTGACAAGCCATGGTCATGAGGTATTTTGACCAAACTAAGTCATTGAGTTATGTACACCTTTGCAACTAATACAAACCAAATGTATCACTAGTAAATATTAGAATAATATCTCTGTATATATCTTTATTTCTATTTTATTTAATGGGCAATTTTTTAATGTATTGTAAAATGTAAATATTAGATGTTTCCAATTTTGCATTCAATTATCGATTGTTTCTTAATAGAAAGATCTATCCTTGTAAACTATAAATGATCATCTTGATCAGTCGTTTTATTCATTCAATATTTTACCAATTACCTATGTAAAATGGTATCAGAGCTAAGTTAAAAAAAAATTTTGAAAAATTTATAATTTCTTTATAAAATTATTTGTCTTTAAATTTTTTGAAATTTTTCCTTAGTTAATCTGCAAATCGTGAATCTTTTGTTCATGATTAGGGTTGTTTGCAGATTTTCGTAGTTGTGGATCTGAAACGAAACTTTTTGCATTTTTTGCTTGCACTTTCATGAAGGTTTTTTACTCTCATCTGCAATGCGCAACAGTTTTTTCCAACCATTTGTGTGGTCGTTTTTGCAAGCCCGCGTTTTTCTTGTAGTTTTCTATCTCTATTCGAAGGCCTTCTACAAAAAACGTCAGTGGGTTTTTCGAGAACTTTTCTAGGTTTCTTTAGAAAATTTGTCTGTCAAAATTCTTGCATTGGGATCCATGCCCAGAAATTTCTTGTTCAATCTCGAAATTAGTGCATGTTTTTGCCTTAGTCTTGTTCAATACACTATTTTCACGTGTTGATCATATTCTGCCTCAATATCCATGCCGCCATTTGGTCAACCATCTTTGACCTCAGTTTTCTGCAATGGAAACTCTTACAAATACTCAGCTTGAGGGGAATCATAAATTCAACAACGAAAACTACAATACTTGGAAGCAGTGTATGGTGATAATTGTTGATTATAGATGTCTTGATAAAAATGTTTTGGGCAAGATTGATCGTCCTACAGATAAGGCAAGGAACGGGATAAATTTGATGAGCAAAATCAGGAAGCTGTTATGCTTATCAAACTTTCCGTCACTGATGATCAACTACCACAGGTTCCTTCTGGCAAAACAGCTGCAGAAATTTGGAGCCATCTAAAAGGTTTGCATGAAACCTCTGATAAGAGTCGAGCATTCTTTTTAAAGAACATGCTCTTCACGATCATGATGGATGAACAAGTGTCCCTACAGGATCATCTCAATAAAATCAAGGACATTCGAGATCAGTTAGAAGCAATTGGACACAAAATGAAAGAAGACATGGTGGTGATCACCCTGAAAAGTCTATCGTCTTCTTCTGAACACTTTGTTGAGACTCAACATTGCTTCAACCAATGTTGACTTAAGGTTTTCCGATCTCTGTACAATGCTTTTACAACAAGATTGCTGGAAAAAACAATTTGGTTGTGGTACCAGTTCATCTTCCAAAGAAGAGGCCTTCACAGCCCACTATTCCTCTTCTCAGTCTTCTCAGCACACATAATCTGCTCCGACATCAAAAGGCTCGAAGAAGAACATTCAGTGCAACTACTACCATAAGTATGGTCATATGAAGTTGGAGTGTCGTAAACGCTTAGCTGCACAGGCCAAGAAAAGTGGTTCACAGCCTAAAGCAAATGCAGCGAACCACACTGAGCAGAGCGAGTCTACCTTTTATGCCTTCGTGGCTAAAAGACCTGTAGACCATGTTAAATCCTTTGTCTAGTATATTGATTCAGATGCCTTACGCCACTTCACTCATCGTCGGGATTGGTTCACAGATTTTTAGTCGTTCTCAGATTCAGTTATTTTTGGAGGGGAAGAGTACATCGTTGTCGGAAAGGGCAATATACAGTTTCAATCTGGAGGGAGGAAATTGATTTTCCTCAACGTATACTATGTTCCAAGAATGGAACTCAACCTTCTCTCAATCAGTCAAATTCTGAGACATTCTCCTCGGCTAAACGTGACCTTTAGTTCACATCAATACAGTATCATTGATTGGGAGTTCAATCTACAGTTGCCATGGGTCTTGAGGATCATGGTCTATATAGACTTGTTGACTCTGGTGATTCTCAGGAGCTTGAAATGGCAGCCAAGCGCTCCTCTATTAGTACACTAGCATCAACTTATGGGCACTTAAATGTGCACTATCTTTCTCAACTTGTTCAGGAAGATCTTGTCATTGGACTGCCAGAGATCCATACATAGAACCTTAGAGCTTGTGGAGCATGTCAGTCTGGAAAGCAGCATTGGACTACGTTTTTGAATGGCGACTCCTGGAGAGCTTCTAAGGTACTTCAACTGGTCCATACTGATATCTGTGGACCTATGGCTACTCCTTATGTTACTAGGTCTAGGTATTTTTTACTTTTTGTTGATGATTTCAATCGAAAAATGTGGGTATATTTTCTTCATTAGAAATCAGAGGTGTTTGTTTTGTTTCAAAAGTTCAAAGCATCCATAGAAAAAGAGTCTGGTCAACATATTGTTACTCTTAGAACTGACAATGGCATAGAATTTTGTTCTTTTGCCTTCTCCCATTTTTGTGAACATGGCATAATCTACCAATCAACAACACCCTACACCCCTCAGCAAAATGGTGTCGTTGAGTAGAGAAATCGCACGATCACTGAAATGGCCCAGTCTATGCTTAAACACAAGAGTGTTCCAAAGAAATTTTGGGCTGAAGGAATCAACATTGTCGCCTATCTTCTCAACCGCTCTCCTACAATAGCTATCAAGAAACAGACTCCGGAAGAGGCATGATCAGGCTATAAGCCTAGAATCAGTCATCTCAAAGTTTTTGGCTCCACCACTTTTGTCTAGATCCCTGATGCTAAGTGCACCAAGTTGATGTCAAGAGCCAAAAACTCATGCTAACCGGCTACAATGATAATCACAAAGCTTGCCAACTAGTTGACATTGAGACAAATCGTCTCTCATCTTTAGTCGTGATGTGGTTTTTGACGAAGAACGAGGGTCATTTCAGCTCTCTCCTCCAGTTATGGATTCAGAGGATCAGTCTCTCAAGTCTCAAGACTTGGGTGTCTGTATGAATTCAGAGGATCAGTCTCTCAAGTCTCAAGACTTGGGTATCTGTCTTCCATTAGGTCCATTTGATGGGAGGGCTCCAGTTGTTCCTGTTGTTGCATCTCCAATAGTTCCTTCTCTTGCAGGATCACCTAGATATGCAATTGTACCACCTGACTTTCCTCAGGATTCATCTGATCTATTTGATAAACATGATCCTATTGCACCTCATCCATCTAATGTTGGCACTTCTACTCTATGGCCTAAATGGTGGACTAAGACGATTGGTGATCTTCATGATGATGAGCTCATTGAGGGTAGAACTGCTCGGAAGAAGAGCAAACCTTCTAATTCTGTAAATTTTGCTCTCATGGCCAACATTCACAGTGTGTATGAGCCTCAAACATACACAGAGGCAAAAGGGATACCTGAGTGGGAACAAGCTATTGAAACTGAGCACCACAGCTTGCTGAAGAATAAAACTTGGGTTCTGTCAGATCTTCCCCCCGGAAAGAAACCCATTGGATGCAAATGGGTTTATAAGGATAAATACAAGGTTGATGGTACTATGGATAAGTACAAGGCCCGTCTTGTTGCTAAAGACTTCTCTCAGCGTGAAGGAATTGAATACGAGGAGACCTTTGCTCCAACAACAAAGATGAGCACCATCAGATTAGTCCTAGCCATGGCAACTCAGTGTGCTTGGAAGGTCCATCAAATGGACGTCAAGAGTGCCTTTCTGAATGGTGAGCTACACGAAGAGGTCTACATGACACAACCTCCTGGTTTCAAGGTTGCAGTAAAGAACACCAAGTTCTCAAACTGGTGAAAGCACTCTATGGCCTAAAATAGGCTCCTCGGGCATGGTACATGAAAATTGACAAGTACCTCACAGATCAAGGTTTCCAGAGGATTCGTTCTGACTCAAATATGTATGTCAACTTGTCAAGACTACTGGCAATGATGTCATCCTTCTGGTTATATATGTTGATAATATGATAATCACTGGTAGTTCGGCATCTTTGATTCAGCGAATCAAACAGAATTTATGTCAGTCCTTTGACATGACCGACCTTGGGCTTCTGCACTACTGCCTAGGTGTCGAGGTTTGCCAGCAGTCTCATGGCATCTTCATCTCTTAGTCTAAGCATGCACAGGCTCTACTAGACAAATTCAAAATCCAGGACTACAAACCTGCGTCTACACTTATGGAGTTTGGCCTAAAGTTGTCAGCCAAATCTAGTTCTCTGATTGAGAATGAATCCGCATTCAAGCAACTAGTCGGCAGTTTAATCTATCTCACCTCCACTAGACCTGATTTTAGCCATGCAGTGAGTTAAATATCCCGCTTCATGGCATCTCCTTCAAATCATTGGGTTGCAGCGAAGAGTATCCTGTGGTATGTCAAGGGCACATCAAACTTTGGTATCCTTTATGGACGAACCAAAGATCCCAGACTCATCGGGTACACGGAATCGGATTAGGGAGGCTTTGTTGAGACAGAAAGTCCACTTCCGAGTATGTCTTCAGTTTGGGCACAAGTGCTATCACTTGGACTAGTAAGAATCAGCAAGTTTTATCTCTTTCCTCAATAGAAGCTAAATATCGAGGAACAGTTAAAGCAGCTTGTGAGGCGGTTTGGCTTCGAAGGATGCTTTCTGACATCCAAATGTCTCAAGCAGGCCCTTCACCCCTCTTCTGGGACAATCAAGGGATGCTCAAACTTGCCAAAAATCCAGTCTTCCATGAGCGGACCAAGCATATTGAGCTTCATTGTCACTTCATCTGCCAATTGGTTGAAGATGGATCTGTGGACTTGCAGTATGTTTCTACAGGGGACTAAACTGCAGATATTCTCACCAAGTCCCTACTTCCAGAAAAGCTTGTTAAGTTCAGGGGGCTCCTTGGTGTAGTAGACAGATTGACCATTAAGGGAAGGTATTAGAATAATATCCCCGTATATATCTTTCTTTCTATTTTATTTAATGGTCAATTTTGTAATGTATTGTAAATATTAGATGTTTCTAATTTTGCATTCAGTTATCGATTGTTTCTTAATAGAAATATCGATCCTTGTAAACTATAAATGATCATCTTGATCATTTGTTTTATTCATTCAATATTTTACCAATCGCCTATGTAATAAATCTCACAGAAAAAGGGTTAATGTAAATATAGGTTGATCTTTTTCATTTCTTTTTCTGTAATACTTTAAACAGCACAAACCAATGTGAATTTTATTTTGATTGTTATATTAATATAAACTAAAAGTATCACTATTGAACCCTACAAGACAGCATTATGGTGATATTTGGTTGATTCGATTGAATTTTTCTTCTGTAATATTTTGAACTGTGAGAAGTTAGAACCAACATGAATTTGATTCAGTGTTTGTTTCTGTGCGCTAAATAGATTTGGGTACTTTGAATGGAGGCTTACTTGGGATAGGTGTTAACCTGTAGCAAAAAAAAAACTGAGCAAAGCAGATTCTTGTTTTTACTGGAATAAAGACATTCTAAAGCAAGCAACCAATAAAAGAAAGATTAAACCCCTAATTAGCATCTCCCATATAATTATTAATTATGCTGTAAAAACATTTTTGTAAAAAGTTTACTGCATGCCATCAAAATCAATTAAAAATCTTTAATCAATGAAGTAAAATTTCTAGAAAAAAACAATTGCATCTCTGAATCAGAGACAGAGAGTGGGAATGGAAGAAAAAAATGAAGCAATTAAAGCCATTTTAAATATACATCAATAATTAATTGCCTGCATGCCAATGCACCTCTCACTCCCACAATCCCCAAAATATCAATATTTTCACCTGCGGTTTCAAATCCCTGTGTATAAGGTTGTTTTCATGAAGAACCTGCAAGCCAGCAGCTGAGAAGAAACGAAGTAAATATGAGTGCTTTGAGAATGCAAAAATATCAATTAAAGAAACAAATATACTTGTAAAATCACCAAAAAAAACTGCAGTAGAAAACAAAATTAATTAATTATCATTTAAAGATGACCACTCTTTCCTTAAAATAATTTAACTGCACACGGCCCAGAACTTGTCAAATCCAGGTAGAAGTATGGAGTTTACCAAGTTGTCTCATAAAATGTCTCGCAACAACTTCTGAAGACCTTCTGCGATATTGGATGTATGCAGCCAAATCGCCACCAGTGCAATACTCCAAGACAATATAAATCCTGCCTGTGGCCTGTTACATTGGTAAAACATAAAAAAAAATTACAACTTTCAGCTTTAAACCATTACACAACCAGAATAAAATACATATCCCACAGAATCCAGACTTTACCTGCTTTGTATCTGTTTGTGGTAATATATAATACCAAAATATGCAAATTCTGCTTAATGTCAAGCATAGTGTTTTCATAATTGGGAGAACAGAAGTGTACTGTGTGCCCAGTCCTTTCTACATGTGTATTGTGCACCTAAATTGTCGATATCTTGTATGCACAGTCCATTTCGCACAAAGGGAAAAGTAAAGTTCTCACAAAATGCGGGCTCTACAGTCTTGTGTACCCACTTTCAGTACTAAATATATTTAAACTCTAGAGCCCAAACAAGTCTCTAAAAATAAAGATAAGGAACTGCAAAACAAAGCCTGACTTGGGTTTGGTAGTGATATACTTTGCATATTGTCCACAATGACATTTCGAGCATGGTGTATAACACTTTCCAAGTGTAGATATGGGAGTGGCAGGTTGTGTCCAAATTTCTTTACAGCACAAGTGCTTCAACAGACATTGCAATTCATCAGGTGGAAAGGCCATCAACAGTGTCAATCTGGAACCAGCTAAAGCCTGTCAATGGAGTCCACCTGGAATCGGCTAAAGCCCATCATCGGTGAAGATTTCATCGGCCATGGCTGCAAAAGCCTTACAACGATGAAGATTTCTCTCTCTCAAAAGCCCAATCTTCTATCTCCAATGACTACAAAAGCCAACAGGGGTCATGAGACGCCTAGGTGATACCGTGGGTGTACCCACAGGCAAACCCATAAAGGATCCGAACCCAAACCAAAGCCACACAGATATAGCAGGCCCTTTTGAAGGACCCAATAACACAAGATTAATGATCTAACAAATGACAAAGCTTTAACTAGCATGGTTACTAAAAAAGGAATTGTGTTAACAATGAAAGGCACCCGTATGCAATAATGAATGGAAACCATAAGCATCTGCAAGAAGCAGTTCACTTCCAGAAACAAGAGTAAGAGCATGTTACTAGCTTACCTGTCTCTAGTTTATTTTGACCTTAGAAAATGGTACAATTTATTGTTTTAAAATTGGGAAATTCTCCAATACTTTTGAGAGAAAATGGTAAAATGAACAACTGAAAACATACGAAATTGTTAAAATTGTGCACAACGTTGCACTATAATATAAATGGAAATATTTGATTGTACACGTATTTCAGATCAAACTGCAAACCGAAGTCTGGGTTAGTGCTTTTGCAAATGTGGCCATTAAAAGACCAATAAAGAAAACATCCTACTCGGATTCAGATTACACTAATAGCCATATTCTTAAAAAAAGTACTAAAATTATGCCCTTTATGAGTGGTACGATCAAAACAATTCAACTGCTCAACATTTTTTTATCAAACAGCAGTATATCATGGAAGAAAAAGGACTATAAGTTATCACAGATTAGCATATGAAACATATTATATCATACTAGTTTTCATACAACAGCAACCATCAAAATAACATAACTCAAAATTCCTGCTTTATTTCAAATAGAATTACAGATCAAAATTGCAGCCCCAACTTCTAATCTTGTTCAGAATTCTTGTTTCTCAGACTTCACTATTAAGAACAGTAGCTTTCTTGCTCCAAAGCTAACTCACCACCTCCACCCTCATTCTATACGACTTGCCAACTAACCTTCTAACCCCTCATCATCTTCATTTCCCTTTCCTCTCCTATTTATGGTATTTATTGTTGCAGTCCTGAACTGAACACCTTTTCATGTGATTGATTCAGGCATACAGATATTCAAAATAAAAACAGCAAATGAACAGTCAATTATAATTCAGAAGATAATTACAAACAATTGTATTCACCGCCACAAATAATGTTTCCAAAACATGAAGATTAAGATGACTGAAATCACAGAACCATTAAAACAACTTCTCCTTATTCACCAACTTGTCCACAATCATGGCCTACAAGATATGCCTTCCTAAAGGCGTCACAAACTCCTTCATCCGCCCTTCAATACATACAGCAAAATTAACCTACCCAAACACTAAATCACCTTCACAGGTCACCCCAAAATCAAAAAAATATCACCCTGGATGTCTCCAAAACACCCTCCCCAAAACGCCACTAAGTAGGACCAGCATCAGAGAGGACTGCTTCTGTCAATGGAGTAGCCAGGTTTCCTGGACAATGATGTTTTTAAAAAATGGACTAAAATAGTTCAAAACTGCTGCCAGCTCTGCAGTTGTCAGGATTCCTAAGCTGCCACAATAAAAAGGACTAAAAATAGAACATAACCGCTGCCAGCACTACAATTGCCAGGAAACAGTGCAAACCCAGAAATAGGGATCCGTCCAGCAAAAGAAAAAAACAACCAGCCACCACACACCATGAAAAGACTAAATCCAACACAAGAATGCAAGGTTAATTCCAATTTCAAAATGACAGAAAATGCTCCTGCATCATTAAAAAAAATAAAAAAGAGTCGATGAAAAGTGTTCTGTGTGTCTGAAACTCATGAACATTTAATAAATATTCTGGAACTGTTATCCCTTGCTCAGCCACTTTGGATGAGAGCATCCTAGTTAACTTTTCAATTGGCTTATTCTTCCATTTAACCAAATACTTGGTTATTCCTTTCCTCTTGTCTTCTTGACTGTTCAAATATCTATGACAGTCACAGCTTTAACCTCATCCTTTATCTTCTAAGGCAATTTTTGTACCCAACCTTATATTCTTCTGGAGCTACACCTTGTTCTTCAAAATTTAATCTTAATAATAATGATATAAATCAGTAATGTTAAACCTTGATGAAATATCTATACCATCAGGGAACTCTACCTCATAGGCATTTGTTGTAAACTTCCTTACAGACTTGTGCGGTCTAATCGTTTTCCACTTTAGTTTATTATAGGTTCCATGGGGAAACCACTCTCTCCTTAAATGGGCTATAACTAGATCCCCTGCTTGAAATTCCTGGTCCCTTTTTCTTTGATCAGCATGCTCTTATATTTTATATTATTCGCCAAATTTATCCTGAATTTCTAGTGCAATTCATCAACATAATCAGGAAAGTCATCTGCTACTACACTTTTCCTGTCTAAATTGTTGAACACACCCCAAGACTAAGAGTGGGGGGGGTGCTGAATCAGTCTTGATCATATACTGTAAACTTTTTCAATCACAATTCCACATCAATTAATTTTAACCGAATTAGCAACAGGGAAAGATAAAGCAACAAACATCATACATATGAGAACACCAAATTTACGTGGAAAACCCAAGAAGGGAAAAATCACAGTGAGATCTAACTCGCACTATATAAAAAACAGTTTACAACGAATGTTTTAGGGTCACTGCCAAGGAAACTCACTACTCCTGACTTGCAGGCTAAGGCGCACTGCCTTACGGCAAGTTACAAAGGACTCGCAAACTAAAATGCACTTCCTCAAGGCAAGATACAAAACTACCAAGAAGGACTCACTGTCTTCTAGAAGGATACATGAATATTATGAAACGAAATGAACAAGCCTTCAACATATTGCCTCCAGCAATTCTTCAAGCAAGAAGTCATCCTTGAATCATTGTTTCAAGCGACCAACTTCATGACAAACACCATACATACATCTGTTGTCTCAATGATAATATACTGATTGATATAATCGTGAAGGCACACAATCCAAACTGATCTTTACACTTATCTTCAACACACTTCTCGGCACTTCAATATGCTGAAATGATCCTCAATATATTTCAAGTTTTCAACTTCTTCATCAAAGGACTTAATTAGGTCTGCCAAAAAGAGAACAAGCATAAGTCCTATCAGGTTGTCCACCAAACACAGTTGCAGTGATTGTAGTCCACTCCTGGAGATAAAGGGAACCTAAAAACATCATAACACATTTGTAAGTAGCTCCAAAACAATTGCACGCAAGAACACATCCTCCATAGTCAGCGGCAAACATAATGTGTAGATAAACTATGTAGCGCATAACAAGTCGGCCCAAAAACATAATTCAAAGTGGATCATCTTACACCATGGTAGAACGTAAACAACATCTGAACACATATTTCCATTAATCTCCTCACATCAAGTTGACATCAATGACAACATTAGCACATATTTCCAACATAAATCAGCAGTATCTCTTAAAGTGTCTATCCACCTTGGGCTATACCTACAGACCATTTGAAAAGGAGTTTTGAGGGCGCTTCTATTCATTGAATTATTGTAGGCAAATTTTGCTTGAACAAGAATCAAATCCCATTGAGTGGGTTTCTTTCCTACTAAGCATCTCAAGAGGTCTCGGAAACTCCTATTTACAACCATTCTGCCCATCTGTCTAAGGGTGGTAGGCTGAACTGAAACTTAACCTAGAGTCCAACTTCTTCCACAATATTTGCCAAAAGTGACCCACAAATTTTGCAGCTCTGTCTGAGACTATACTTTTCAGTAAACCATGGAGTCTTACTATCTCGTTAAAGAACAATTTACAATATGAGAAGCCCCATTTGTCTTTTTAAAACAAAGGAAACGAACCATCTTAGAGAATTGATCAACATTCTCGTCAACAACATAGATTGGATGATTACCTCTCTACATTCTTGGTAGCCAAAGCGTGAATTCCATACTCACCTCCTCCCATGGCATTTTAGGAATAGGTAACGGCTGATACAATCCAGTATTTTGGCTTCTTCTCTTGACATATTGACAAATTCTGTAATGTTGAATAATATGGTTCACGTCACTACCCATCTTGGGCTAATAATAATTCTCTTTCAGCTGTGCTAATATCTTATCCACTCCAAAGTGACCAGCCAAACCTCCATTGTGTTCTTCCCTCATTAAATTTCCCCCGATGGATCCTTGAGAGATGCATAAACATTTCTCTCCACATAATAATCCATCTTGAATGAAATAGTCCAACCATGGTTTATTGTCTTAGTCCACTAGACATTGCATGCAGCCAATGCTTCCTTAAAATGTACATCACACTCATACAACTCTCACATTGCAGTGAAAATAACTCCCATTTCAGTCATTAGTAAGCATTTCCTACTAGAGTATCCGCTACTCAATTAAATTTATCACTTCTATGTTTCAAGATAAATGAGTAACTTACCCACTTCATATATCTTTGATTAATTTTACCTTGGTTGTTGACTTATTATAGTGCTTGATGATGTGTATATGATGATTTCTTTTGACAAATAATGCCTCCACTTTTTAAGTGCCTCAATAACAGCATAAAACTATTGATCATGGACTGAGTACTTTATTTTGTTTCATTTAACTTTTTGCTAAAATAAGCTATGGGCTTTACTTCTTAGCTAAATACCTCTCCAATGGCTATTCCACTTGCCTGAAACATATTGTTAAAATTAGGCAATGCTTATACAAGTTGAGTTGTTACCTCTTCTTTTAGGAGCTTAAAACTCTTTTCCACTATTGTTGTCGACTAAAAATCACTCATTTCCTTTCATAGTTTTTGCAATTCATGTACAATCATATACTACTGAAATTTCCAATTCACTTCTTATAGAAGCTCATGAGGCCATGAAAACTTCTTACCTTCACCTTCTTAATTGGTAACGACCAACCTATAATTGCTTTTGCCTTCTCAAGGCCCATCTTAAGCCCTGCCTATGAAATAGCAAGGCCTACATACACTTCTTTCCTTGTAAAGCTACACTTTTTCATATTTATCAACAATTTCTCCTCTTCACATCTCTAAAGAACTAGTCTCAAATCTTCTAAAAGTTCCTCTTCTCTTGCTAAAAATCAAAATGTCATAAAAATTAATAATTGCAAACTTACCAAGAGGATTTAAGTACCTTGTTCTTCAGTCTCATGAGAGTAATGGGTGTGTTTGTCAATCCAAAGGGCATGACAAGCCATTTATACAACCCATTGAAAGTAATTTTCTATCCATCACCTCTCTGATCCAAATATTATGATACCCACTCTTAGTCACTTTTTGTGAGGTAAATTGCGTAAATTTCTATTCATCACCTCTCTAATCCAAATCTGATGATACCCACTCTTAAATCAATTTTTGTGAGGTAAATTGCTCCATTCAAAAAATCCATCCAAACATGGACATCGGATTGTGGTACATTGGTGTCCGTTTGTCTGTCTGTCTATGCCCATGCAAAAAGAATTAAAAATATACAAAATTCTAAATATATTTGATACAGATATATCATATAATATTATATATTGAATCTTTGAAAGTATGATACTTCATCATTTGATCAACAGTAGTGATAAATGACAAATGTCAATTGATAGTTCAAAATTTCAACATTGTGTCATATATCATATATGTCTAGGATGGTTCAAATTAGAATCATTACAATTACAAAGTTTGAAGATAATATAATCAAAAATTTGTATCTTGGGCTACAATGCAGTTTTAGGTTTTAGGAGTTTTTTAGGGTTTTTTATGTTTAAATGTTAAAGAAAAGCTTTTTAAAATCATTTTTGCCATTTTAATTTTTTTCACACCAGTGAGAACGCCCGAGAGAGAACAAGAGAGTGTCCCTGCCATGCATACCCATAGGGAACTTGGGGCACCCATAGGGAATCCAAGGGGGCACAAATGTTCCCTGTCCGCTCCCATCGCCGCTCTAGAGCCCAGCCTAGTTGAGTACAAGAATGAGATCCTTAAGGTGTTATGGTAAATCAATGGTGTATTAAATAAAGGAGATGGAAGCTCCTTATATAGATTTACAAAGACGATGTTTCTAAAAGAAACAATCGTGAACTAAAGACGAAAATAAAAACTAACTAATAAACTAAAGACTAACTAAGATGACCATTAAAGAAACATTATAATATTCTAATACCCTCCCTTAATGGTCATCGTCTAACTATTGTCTTTTGGTCACAAATTCTTCAGAACATTTTGCTGCTACTGAGACCCTCCCTGGATCTGCAAAATGATAATGACCAACAAGCCAAAATCCACCCAGAAAAAAAAAATAAAGAAGGCTGCCCCCTTCTTCATAATGCTTTGCAACGAGAGACAAGAGCCTACCACTGACTCTGTCACTGAGAAGAGTCCGCCACTAACCTTCTCAGGATCTGCAAAACATTTGACCAGAAATCATCACAAAACGTCCAAACTAATGTTGGATAACAGAACTGTCCTTCCCTGGAAACAAAGATACACACTGAGAACACTTGTCACGATTTTGAGGAAAAATCGGCAAACCCTCCAAACCGCAAATGAGTAGGATGCCCCAAAACCGACTATAAAATACCATGATTTGAAGATTACAAAGCATCGTTTTTTTGGAAAAAAAGGGTAAAAACCCTAAAAAAGGAACACCTGTCATGAAATACCACACGAACTTCGCGTATTACAGAAACGAAAAACGATTTTTGAGGAAAAAAATCAACAAAAACCCAAGACAATTATTGAGGTGAAAAATTGATCAAAACCTAACACAAAATCTGAGACACAGATCAGAACACAATACTTTGTTTTTAAGGAAAAACGGTAAAACCCTTTTACAAAACGATTTTAAGGCAAAAAATCGCACAAAAACCCACAATAATTTTTATGCAAAAAAGTTATAAAACCCACCCACTATTTTTTTGAAGGACAAAATTAGAAAACCCAACAGATAATTTTTGAGGAAAAAATTATTAAAAACCATCAAAGAAACCTTCATGCGGCAAAACACGAGAATTCGCATGGTAAAACAGCACATGCAAGTACATGCGACCCTCGAAAATCAGACTTTTGCTCAAACCAGGAAATCGCACAATCAAAACCCTCAGCCAGGCTTCCGGTTTTCAGCAAAAAATCTCCAAAGACGAACCACAAAATTTTCATAAAATACCTCCAACGATTTTTATTTTAAAAAATCGAAAAAAAAATTTCTGGAAAAAAAATCCAGATCAGAAGAGGCTCGAATTTTTCTTAAAACATTCGCCAAATTTTATGAAATCCCATCGACCCGCTCTGATACCATGTTATGGTAAATCAATGTTGTATTAAATAGAGGAGATGAAAGCTCCGTATATAGATTTACAAAGACGATGTTTCTAAAAGAAACAATCGTGAACTAAAGACGAAAATAGAAACTATCTAATAAACTAAAGACTAACTAAGATGACCATTAAAGAAACATTATAATATTCTAATATAAGAAAGAACCTAGTAACTTAGCTTATAACATGTGCTAACCCTTTTGGCATCATGTGACAAAATATCAACATATTATCCAAGCAATTTTTGCACTTCTAATGGAATTTCTTCTTTCATGCTTGCTATTTTCGCTTCTACAAGTTTAGAAACAATTGCAAAACACATTCTTTCTTCTTTTAACTCACTTAAAATCATTTTTGGTGGTTAAGCATATCTTTGAACTCTTGTCCACTTCTCTATACTTCAATGGATTTAATATATATACTCCTTCCCATCATTAATAATGGTGTAGTTGTTCTTCTTGCTATCAAGAATAGCTTGTAAGTCTCCATATACTTTTGTATCGAATTCAAATAAACATTGCTCCTTTACCAAAAGTCAATGTTCTTTTTGTATCCATGATACCTAGTACAAACTTAGAATGTGAGATTCTTTTCAAATTTAGTTTCCCCACTACTTCACTAGATAACAAGCTATTCGTGCACCCAAGTTTAGAAACAATTGCAAAACACATTCTTTATTCTTTTATCTCACTTAAAAATCATTTTTGGTGGTTAAGAATACCTTAGAACTCTTGTCCACTTCTCCTATATACTTCAATGGATTTAATATATATACTCTTTCCCATCATTAATAATTGTGTAGTTCTTCTTTCTATCGAGAATAGCTTGTAAGCCTCCATATACTTTTGTATCTCCATATACTTTTGTATCAAATTCAAATAAACATCCTTTACCAAATGTCAATGTTCTTTTTGTATTCACGATACCTAGTACAAACTTGGAATGCAAGATTCTTTTCAAATTTAGTTTCCCCACTGCTTCACTAGATACCAAGCTATTCGTGCACCCAAGTTTAGAAACAAGTGCAAAACACATTCTTTCTTCTTATATCTCACTCAAAAATCCTTTTTGGTTGTTAAGCATACCTTTGAACTCGTGTCCACTTCTCCTCTATACTTCAATGGATTAAATATATATACTCCTTCCCATCATTAATAATGGTGTAGTTGCTCTTCTTGCTATCAAGAATAGCTTGTAAGTCTCTATATACTTTTGTATCGAATTCAAATAAACATTGCTCCTTTACCAAAAGTCAATGTTCTTTTTGTATCCATGATACCTGGTACAAACTCGGATGGGAGATTCTTTTCAGATTTAGTTCCCCCACTACTTCACTAGATACCAAGTTATCCGTGCACCCAATGTCAATTACAACCTTGCAACACTTACCCTTGTAGTTACAAATTGTATGAAAAAGATTCTTTCATTGTGCTGGTTCCTCTTCTTCCTTTTCTGATTTCAATAATACACTCTTCATCACGAGGGCTCACCTTGTTCAAGTTTTTCCACTTGTCATGATGATTTTTCATGTTCTTCATTGGCTTCAACAATATGACTTCCTCCATAATCCTTGGTTCTTGTGGACATTCATAAGCCCTATGGCCTTCTCCACCACATTGGTAGTGAGTGAAATTTCTACCTCTTCCTCTCCTTCTCCCAAATCTTCCTCTTCTTCTAAAGGTGTTCCCTCTTCCTCTAGTGCCTGAATTGTAATGATGGTTACAAGAGATACTATATTACCCTCCATTACTCTATTGTCTTGACTCTTTCATCTTCACCAAATTTTCCTCTTCCTTTTCCTCTTATTTTGTTGCTTCCTTGCTAGTTTTTCTTCAGCTCTCGGGACACATCAATAGGCTTCTTCTACCAATCTCATCCAAATCATGCTAAACTCATCTTGAATGGCAAAACAGAGTCCATCAATATACCTTGCATATTTTTCCTCACTCTCGTCAAAATGACCAGCTCAAATGTTGAGCCAATAAAATAATTCAATGTTTGCTTGAACAGTCAGTTCCTTCTGCTTTAAATTCTATAACTGCTTCAACAAATTAAGATTATAATAAAAGGGTAAATTTTTTCCTTGAGCTTTACTCCCCTTCGATCCCATGATATAATCTTCTCTTTCCCTTTCCCTCTTCAATCTATTTGCACATGTTCCCGTCAAAGGTAATCTTGGTGTTTGCCAACTTCACTGTGGATCTTCTACTGATTCAAACTCAAAGTATTTCTCCATCACTGTAATCAAATCTACCGATTCCTTTGCATTCAAACTTCCACTGCAGCATTGATTCTCCATTTGTGTTTGATTCCAGTAAGAGGCGTGGCCATTACAAAAAATTCATTCATATATTCTCCTCTTTGTTCAACTAGTTCTTCTGCTCACTCTTCATCTTCACCCACATGCTCAACTGTTGCGCCTCTCCTTTATGTTGTTTCCAAGGCTTTCAACCTTGTTGATATTGCTATTAATGTATTTTATCAATTTGTAAAGCTTGAGGCAGATTATATTACACTAACAATATTGTTAGTTTGTATATATATGCACTTGTTCCTTATTTGGTGATTACAAGACTTATATTCAAAGCACAATGGATGAAATATCTTGCTTGGTAAGACACCTCTCTAACCCTGGTTATTGCAATTCTGTTTGTAGGGTATTAACTAGGGCAAATTCGAGAAGGGGACATTACATCCACCCAGCAAAGCGAAAGTAACATCCAGCTGCCACACACCAAGAAAAGACTAAATCTGGCACAAGAATGCAAGGTTAATTAAAATTTCAAAATGAAAGAAAAATACTCCTGCATCATTTATATATTTACAAAAGATTTTGCAGAGAGAACAAAAAACGGCAAGGAATTCCTCCCCCCATCATTAGAAGAAAGATGTCACTGAACTGAAACATGTGGTGCATAAATGTTGTCAGGAGTTACTCTTGTTGTTGTTGTTGAGATCATTACAAATGGGGCATAGATGTTGCTGATGGTACTGAGATATGCCGTTTGGTATCATGACACATGTCAATGTTCTAGCATTTACTGAGCACAAGTCACGTTTAGTGCTTAAGGGTATGTAACAGGTCTGTGGAACTTCTGGCTAATGCAAGGTTGGATCAGCTCAGCTCCCTATTTGGGCAATTTTCAGAGATTGGTTTGAAGTGTGGAGTCATCTGGCCCCTCGTCTTAAGTGAACAGCCCAAATAGGGTGGTTTTTACAGGATGTACCCCTATATTTTTTAAGTCTTCCAAGGATTCAATATTCTGGATTATGAAGAATTTAGGTGAGGTGGCCGAGATGTTTGTTCACCCCCTTTGATTTTAGCATTCCAGGGGATGGGAAGGTTGCCCTGGTGGATGTGGTTTCTGGCATGTGGGATTGATGTTCAAATGCAGTGGAGAAGCTGTTTTAAGTACCTTCTTTAGTTCCCCTCAGCCTGCACATGTGCAGAAATCCTCATGGATTCAGTGGAGCTTGCTCTCTGTTTCATTTCTGTTCATTCTGTTTTCAGTTGCAATGTTGAGCATGCAGATTGACGGAATGGTGAAGCAGGGCTATGAGTAGGGAAGTGGCAATCTGCTGGATGCATACTACAGGGGTGCAATCTCCAACCACGGCCTCAAAAACGCATTTGGAGACTTTGAAATTCATCAAGCACATCCTTGGACTAGAGATAATCAGTAAAACAAAGCCTAGATCTTGGGCCAATATTGTTGCAGACTTCAAGGAGAAATAATAAAAGAAGGTTCCAGACCCAGTCATCCATGACTGGATTTTATGTGTTGCTCTCCTTGAGCACAAGGTTTGCTCTGCTGCCAACGATGCTGTTATGGAGTAAGTGGGAGAGGAGATGGAATCCGACAACATAATGGAGGAAAAAATTCAATTGTTGCAGCAGGAGATTTGGAAAGTCCACATGAAAAAGGAGGATCTGGCAGCTTAGTGCAAGGACCTGGCTCTGTTTATCAGTGTACCAACCCCTGCTAAAATGCACAAATAACAGACACAAAACACTCCAGCAACAATTATACTTTTTTATATTTTTTATAATTTTCTGCTACCAACATACATTCAGAAAGAACACTACCAATCTAATATAACTTACTGGCTACTTCAGCCTTACAAACTCTGTACTTATTGATATGTACTGCTCCTGAGGATTTCAGTCCCCAAGATGATAGGTTCTAGAAAAACAGAAGCATTTTGTCTCCAGTGCACCCAGCTGCTGTAGCAATACCATTAAAATTGAAACGAGAGTTGAAAGTTTATTAATTTTCCACAAAAGTGTGTGCTATTTTATGATCCCAGCTTCCAGCAATCCTGGATCATGGGAAATCAGTCCACAAATAGTAGCAACTAACTAACAATTAATTTCCTCAAATGTGGGCAGGTAAGTGAAACACGCTCGCTTAAAATTGTTAATCCCCAATCATAGGCAATTACTCCTACTGGTCGGTCCACCATTCATCAGAAATCTTAACCGTTAGGCACTAAAGACTGCTTAATAGGAAGAGACAGATACTCAGCAGCTGCTTAACAGGAATACACAAATACTTAGCTGCTGCTCAACTGGAAGACACAAGAATCAGCAGCAGCAGCCTTATTCCTAAAATGCAACACACCTTTCTAACTGAAAACTGAAAGTAACAACCAGCATATCTGATTGCTGATACTAGACAGACAGTCCATTCATTAAATAGCTGCAGATTGAACAAAGGGGACATGACAATCAGTGGATTGAGAGTATCCACATTCCATTGGAAAGGGCAGCTGACAATTTCAAGTTTCTTCACTCTCATGGAGTTGTCTGATAAGGGCTTGATCAGGATATTGAAGCAGGAAATAGTGGAGCCCAGTATTCAATTTCATTTTATAGAAGAGTCCAACTTGCGAAAGGTTGTTAAAGGTGATTGGGGGTGTTCTATTACGGTTGCAGAAGCTAAAGGTAATGGAGGAGGAGCCTTCCTGGTTGGAGGATATGAACAAAATAGTGTACTTGACAAGGATATAAGGAAATAGATTTATTGAGGATTCTTTCAATGGCAGATCCATCTGCCTATCTGGTAAAATGTACAAGGTAGTTTTATCTGTTATTAAAAGGGTGAGGTCCCTGATGGAACCCTCAGTTTACCTTTCAAAAAACAACATACAATTGAACCAATGATATTTTTTGCCCAACTTCAAAGTTTTTAGGAGGGTTGAACCCACTGGAATGAATATTTCTATGTCATGTCAGCACATAGACTGTATAATGACCTAGATTACATATAAATCAGATTATTTAGAACTTTTTATATTTTGAAGATATTAAAATTATTAGTTTAGAACCTGATAATCTGTAGTCGGCTTGTATCAGCCGACGGGTAGACTAGTGTCATGTAGCCGACAGGACCTTCGGGAACTTTCCGGAAGGCCTCCAAGATCAGTATATGTACACCCTTCGGGGTCATTGTAATCATCATCTTAAGCATAATGTAATGTCTTTGGCATATGCGAATAATATAAGGAGTTCTGCTATTCATATCTATTGTCTATTCACTCTGTGTATTCATTTACCTATACGGTAAACATTTGGCGCCGCTGCCCGATGGACCTGGATCGACACAACCGAAGCGGGCAGAATGAGGACTAATGCCGAATCAGCTGAATAAAAATAAGAAGAAGCTACAGGAGAAGGATGAAATACGCACTGCACACGAAATTTTAATTTCCGCACAACAGGCCGAACGCAGACGGAAATTTCAGCAAATTGTCGACGGACGCCGTAGCACAGAAGAATTGTTGGAGGAAACCCGACAGCGCCGGGAGTTGGTGGAAGAAGCGAGGGAAGAGTTTCTGAACCTGCATACGCCGAGGGAAGAGAATCCTGACGGAAGGGCA
>MU227750.1:174397-184466 GCA_018584345.1 Thuja plicata
GGTCATTGTAATCATCATCTTAAGCATAATGTAATGTCTTTGGCATATGCGAATAATATAAGGAGTTCTGCTATTCATATCTATTGTCTATTCACTCTGTGTATTCATTTACCTATACGGTAAACATAATCCTTAGGCTAAACTATGAAAAACTTGCAAAGATTGCCAGTCGCTAAAAATTGTATTAAAGTATGATGTATAAATTTTAATATACCATAAACATTGGCTATTGACATATTTCTTTTATGTCCTTTCCATATTCAAATTCCATAATTAATAATCATGAAGTTTATTTTTATAAAATATATGGCCTTGAACCTTACTGTCATGCCCCCACCATAGAGAGTGCAGCCTTCACAAATCATATCACAGGCATATTGCAAAATAAAACTGGGCAATGAAATTAATAAAGATTAGCAAGGGGCCAACTAAGAGAATGTAATTATCAGTGATTACTAAAAGGTATTCTATGGCAGCGATTCATTATAAAGGGATATATCCCTTGCAAAGGCTATGATGTTAGTGAAGAGGTGTGACTTCCTCTCATTTAAAAATATAAAAAGGAGAACAAATCATTTGGGAGAGGCGACATTCAAAATTAAATTCACAATCAATTGACAATCAAATTAGAACTTGATATTCAAACAAATAGTCATTCAGCAATACATAAATTCAGAAATTTACTCAAGAATCATTTATAAAAGTATTCAAGTATTATTCAAGGATCGAATTGTCAATCCATCAAGAAATATTAAACAGCAAAAGAAATCAGCAGTAGTCTGGCAAATACATTAAGTTAACAGTTTTTAATTCTAGGTAGTATTTGCAAATTGGAAGGATGAAGCCCTTCCGGGCTCACAGGGTGGGCTAAGGGTTGGAAGAATGGGATCCTGCTAAGGGTTGGAAGACGGGATCCTTTCATGCCCTTGACAAGGTAGGGAGGGGGGCCTTGGTATTGTAAAATTTCCCTTCTTGATGGTCTTGCTGTAATCAACAAGTTGAGACTCCTTTCCCATCTGTAGAAGACAGTTTAAAGTTGTTAAACACATTTTTATTTCTTTACCATAAAGGAAACACAGTGAAACAGGCAACCTTCCCAAGGTACCCTTCGTTCGACCTAGAATCCAGTCCTGATAAAATGCCACCTCCTAAACTCTCTATTTCTGAATTCATAGAAACTCTTAAAAACTCCATTATGACCACTTTCTGATCTTAGATGCCTAAGTACAGATGATGAACTAGCCTGGAAAGTTCATCATGTGCTAACAATGTGAGGTAGTATCAAAGTTTCAGAACTCACCGGGACTTGGCGAGTTCCGAGCCGGGTGATCCTAGGCGAGTCCTAGGGGCCCGAACTCGGACTCAGACAAGTCCAAGGGGTGATTCACCCAGACTTGCGAGTCAGCAAGTTTGAAGATGACTTGGCTAGCGGAACATATGATAATTGCAAAAAAAAAACATAAAATTTGTGAGTTTCAAGTTATCTCTTTTTCTTCTATTTGTTCTTTGCAATCCTAAAAGGGATGTCATTTCATTCTATTGGCAAGAAAAAAGGAGAAGAGCGAGTTGAGAAGAAAAACAAGAGTGCGTAGAAGTGCAACCAGCAAGGAGGAAGAGCAAAAAATCTTCAACAAATCACATTGGGGCAGCTTAATACTTGCATTTGGTGCATCAAAAGCTCCATACCAACAATTACAATGAGCTTTCATCTCATTTCAAATTTGTTCTAAGAGGTAAGAGTGAAATTTTATGGATTTTTTTGGTTTTTTATATTTTCTAAACAACAATCTCCATTGTTTTTTTTCTAAAACTTTCCAATTCTTGAATCTTTTCCTTTCAAATTCAAACTTCAAAGAAAGAACAATCCACAAACCCTACAAATTTTTTGGAAGAAATCTGTAAATACGTATTTACAAATTTCTTCTTAAAAAAATGTATCGCTTGTTTTTGTTCTTTCTTTGAAGTTTGAATTTGAAAGGAAATGATTCAAGAATTGGAAAGTATTAAAAACCCTACATTTTTTTGGGGGAAAAACTTTTTTTTTTGTGTTAGTTTATAAAACACAATGCACAACTGTTAATTTTTTTTGTAATACTATCTTATTGCAGCAGCCTTGAGGTTTTGAAAACCATATTTTTTCCCAATGTCTACTACTCCTACACCTAAAGCCAAGAGCACTAAAACAAGTCGAAAGGATTATGTTTGGAAATATACTAAAGATTTTCTTGGTAGAAAAAAAAAGACAAATTAGATGTAAATATTGTAGAGAAATTAGTCATGGTGGCATCAATAGATTTAAATTTTAAATACCATATTGTCGGGATACGTGGTCATGATATTGAGACATATAAATTAGCATCTCCCCATGATGTCCGTGATTGCTATGTGGCACTAGAAACTTTTGACGAAGTAAAAGAAATGAAGAAGAGGCAAAGGGAGGAGTTGGCGAGTATTGGTTCATATTCAGACACATTCGCAGGTTGTGTTGGAGAAGCTTCTTTCATGCCTTTGTACCATCCTAGTGCTTTTGCTAGTGTTAGTACTTCTACTTTTGCTCTTTCTAGTGGCACTGTTAGCTTTGGTCCTGGAATTGGGAAATCCAAGTTGGTTTCATATTTTGCGTTACGCACTACTCCTAGTTCACACAGCCCTCGCTTGAGAGCATCTCTTGGAACAAGGAGGTACATGATGCTGCTAAAAAAGCAATTTGCAAGTTTTGGTACTATTGCAACATTCCATTTGTTGCAGTGAGATAATTCTTTTTTGTTTGATTGTTTTAAATTTATAATTTGCTTTGTCTAATGAAATTTTATTACACATACTTATCTTATTTAATCTAATTGCGACAGACCTCCTTACTAGCAAGGCATGATAGATGCCATAACCATTTGTGGGGTGGGGTTTAAAGCCCCTAGTGATACTGAGTTAAGTGTCCCACTTTGTTACAAATAGTTGATGATATAAAAGTTGAATTACAGGACCAGTGTGTATTTTGGAGCAAAATTAGTTGCACCATCATGACCGATGGTTGGATTGATAGGAGGAATGGGACACTCCTAAATTTTCTTGTTTTCTACGGAGGTGATTGATCATTCTACTTCCCTAAATACATTAATAAATTTGAATTTAATTTAGTGATTAATATTTGACTTTTGTAATTTATGATTTTATTGATTGATCGTTGATTTTGCTTTATTTTCAAGTTCCACCATGTTCCTCAAGTTCATTGATGCTTCCTCACATGTCAAAAATGCCACATACTTATGTGCGGCTATTGAGGAAGTCATAGGTGAGGTGGTTGAAGAAAACGCAGTTCAAGTGGTGACGGACAATGAAGCAAATTATGTTTCTGCAGGTAAACTTTTGATGGAGAGACACACGAGCATATTTTGGTCTCCATGTGCAACCCGTTGCCTTGACCTTGTGTTGGAGGATATTGGAAAGCTTGAATGGGTCAATACATGCGTTAATAAGGCCAAAAACACTTGCAAATTTATGTACAATCATGCATTGGTCCTTAGCATAATAAGGCAATATACAGGGCAGAAGGAGTTGGCTCCATCTAGAATCACAAGATTTGCCACAAATTTTATCACATTAAAATCCTTGATCTAGTCAAAGGTAGCTTTGAGGCGCATGTATTTATTTTGTTTGCAATTTTGCTAATTTTCATTCACACTTAACTATTAATGTTTCACAATATTTGCAAATCACTGAGCCCCTAGTAGTTCTCCTACAAGTTGCTCATGGAGAGAAGCCCGCTATGGGCTACATATATGAAGACATAGATAGGGCCAAGGAGGCCATTAGATATGTATATGGAGGAGATGAGAGTAAGCATTTTCCCATTTGGGAATAATTGATAGGAGATCGCAACTCCAGCTTTAGAAGCTCATCCATGTAACCGCTTATTACCTCAATCTGGCATTCCATTTTTGTCATGATTCCAAGGCTGATGAGGAGGTTCTTACTGGGTTCTATTTAGTGTTAGATCGGATGTCTACTAGTGATACTGATATCAAAACTACACTCCGTGAGATAGACATTTGATAATGCACAAGGAGAGTTGTTTGGTAGTCAAATGTGCAAAATTGGTCGCACAAAATTGCAGCCAGGTAAAAATATATGTTAAGAGCATAATTGGATTTTATAATTTAGTCTTAAAGTTGGAAATAAGACTGATTTTTTTTTTTTTTTCTTATCTCAAAAAGATGGTAGCAAATATTTGGTGTTAAAACATCAAACCTTTAGAGAATTGTCATCCATATATTGAGCTAGCCATGTCGCGCTTCAGGTTGTGAGTACAATTGGAGTATGTTTGAGCACATACAGTCCAAAAGGCACAATAGACTGTCCATGGAGAAGTTGAATGATCTAGTATTTGCTCATTACAACTTTCGTCTTAGAACGAGACAGATTTTGGACAGTGACACCACCCCGATCACGCTAGAGGAGGTCGATCTAGAATTTGAGTGGATCACTGATGCTACATATCCAATCTTTACTGACAAGGACCTTGAGTGGATTGACCAAGCGGATAGAGAGGTTAAGGCTATAGCCTGTAGCCATGGTAGAGGAGGAGGATAGAGCATCAGACACAAGCACAACTGATGTTGGTCAAAGAGGAGTCACATGGGCAGAGACTATGTTTGTTCATTCATCCAAGACCTACCTTAGACACCTTTGTAGGAGGGAAGCAAGCTCCTCTAAGGCTGAGTCATAGACTTATTTTTGTTCTGATATATGTTTGGAACATTTGATGTCCTGGGTTTCATATTCCATGAGTTTTATATACATTTGACAATATTTATAATTTTATATATCGAAGTTTGCTATTTCCTCAGCTACAATTTGCATTTATAGTTATGTGATCGATGTATACTTGTGTATGTGATCAAATTAACTTCTATTTGATGATGTTTTGTGTCTTTAAGGTTTATTCAATAAAGAGTGCATGAAACGAGTTTTAAATCCTTAAAAATCTCTTTCTTAGGTTTTTACACTTTGCCGAGTTTTTGCCAAGTTTGCGCCGAGTCCAAGTCTTGGAACTGTGGGCAGTATGCCTAAATGGAATAAACATAGAGAAGCTTTCCACGCTGAGCTTAAGGATTAAGAACTGATACAAATTTCCAGGAGCTCTTGTCATACAGAAGCAAAAGAAAGAGTGGAGGTCACAAAAGAAAAGGTGGACGAAGCTACAGAGGAAGAAGCTGCAGCAGTTTGCAATCATATGAAGTTCTGGCAAACACAAAGCAATAACATGTGGTTAACATGAAGACAGATATTGCAGTAGCTTCTGACATGTGCTTAGGGTGGAAGTTGCAGACGGTGGAAGTTAATCACTGGGCAGCTTCAGTGCCCGCCCTAAACAGTTTTACATCTTTTTAAACTGTAATGATATTTTTCGTATGGTTATGTATGTATGCTTTCCAACATGCTTCAAAACAGTAATAGAAGTTGCTGATCTTTAAAGTCTACGTTGCTTTGTTTTGCAGATAAGCACATGTCTTGGCTTTTTAAGTCTAAGCCTTCCAAATAAAAAGTGCCCCACTTATTTTTTAGAACAATATAGAGTACCCCAAAGCCTACTGGAAAACATCTGCCAAAGAGAACATAATTGTACATTTTATAATTGGAAATCTAAATCCATGTTATATTTGACAACTGGAAATGTCTAGCTTTTTAATTCACTGGGGCTGAGAAAGGGATTTTTCAAAAAGCTTTCCCTAAAGGCTGGGTGATGAAAGTAAAGCAAGGAATACAATCAAGTAAAATGGATATGAATTTGTGAGAATACTAGACAATGCAGACATGGTTGGACAGTATAACTAAAATATAGCATTGCAGTTAGTAGTTTTATTTACCATAAAGTTAAGCCTAATAGCATTAAAGGTTGTGTCATTTGCAAATCTGCCTGTCTTGCACATGAATCTGATGAAATAAATGATTAAGTTTCTTCAACTTAAAACTTAAAAGTAATCCCACCCTTGAGAAAATTTCAGGTATTTTGTTTCGTGTGGACGAAGATTGGCACAAATGAGAACCAAAATAAACTTAAACAACCAAAAAATTAAATGAAGCACCAAAAGTATGGTATAATGCAAATGTGGGACATAATAACAATGGTGTTTATTTACAATAGGAGTTTATAATCAGTTTCTATAAATGGCAAACACATGCAGAAACCCAAGCACTCTGAACCTAAATTGATTAATATAAGGATTAAATTTCATCAACTTAAGAAATCCCAAACTCAAGAAATCCTCAGAAAACCAAAGGCCCTTTGGCTGTTGAGAGCAAAATGGCTAAGATTGCCCCAAAAAAATTATACTAAGCTTGGAAGATTATAAAACTGAACAATACTTCATAATTAAAGCATAAAAAGCATGTGTCCAGCAGGCTCTTGACAAGCAATATAATGTCATGTAAAGCATGAAGAGTGTGCCGGGTAGGATGGTTCATATATCAGTAAGATGGCACAATCATTTCAACAATTATCCATGTTCAAAACCAATGAGCATGCCCCAGCTTGGTGGATGTGACAGAGGAGTTGAATTTCAGTAAATTATATTTATATTTTAAGGCGGCTGGTTTTTTAGTTATTGATAGTGTACTGTAATGAATGAATGTAAAAGTGTAACAGGAGCAAACTCCACTCCTAGATAGTTAAGTGATGTCTGTGCATTTAAACAAAATTACGAAAAGTAAAAGATAGGAAATAAATAGAGGGAAATAATGGTAATTTGGGTTTACGAAATGATATTAAGTCAATATAGTAAAGCCCTGCTTCATTCAAAGGTAGTATGATGAGGTGCCCCGTTTCTCTGCTATTGAGAAAAAGAGCACCGTAGAATGAATGATTGCAAAACCTGAAATGGGGGGTAACTAACTGCCATTTGAAACTTATAAAGGAACAAAAGACCTGCAGATAAGTGTAGGATGCAAATGAAGGAAAATTGTGGCAACTACTGTTTTAGAAAGAAGAAGGCTCTCACTTCTTTTAATTTCTTCATATTCCCAGTTATCCCCAATTAAAAACTAATAAATAAATGAATTGTCAAATACAATGAGATTAAGTGTAAATTCTTGGAGCTTGCTTAGCGGAGCCCCAGGTTTGAATCCCTTGAAAACCTTGAAGTGTTAGAATTAGCTAAAACACTGCATCCAACTATCAGTATGGCATACTGCCCCAAGAAATACCTCATTGCATTCAAGCTGAAGGTTACACTGCCAAATTAACAAAATAAAAAAAATATTAAGTGACGATATAATGGGGTTTTGGTAATGAAGCCCCCGGCTGCTAAGCTGGAGTGATACAAGTACTGGAGTTTTAAGTGAAGCTTAAAGTCTTAGAAGACACGGTAACCCGTTAAATTTGATAATAGTACTGGAGCGTTTGTAGTCAAGCCCCGGGTTCAGATCCTAGAAGACGGGAAAACACATTAAATTAGATAAAATAATGCATCCAACTTATTGGGCTAGAATTATTTGACCCGAGATTGGGTTAGGCTTGTTTGACCCAACAAGTACTCCTCAGATTATGCCAGCTAAAGCAAAAGTTACCCTGAAAAGAGAAATTTACTAAATTGTGAAAACAGATATTCTATGAAGAAAAGAAAAATCAGACCACTGACCTTGTCATTGACAATGTCATGTAGACGGATGATATTAGGATGGTTTATTTGCTTGAGAATATAAATCTCCGAAAATAGATTATCCTTCAGCTTTCTGCTGAGCTTTTCAGTGGCAATTTCTTTGATGGCAACTTCATAACCATCGTGTATGTGCCTCGACCGCCACACAACAGCAAAGGAGCCTGATCCAATCTGCTGCTCCAGCACGTAGTCCCCTATTATCCTGCCCCGATTCCCTCCTCTCTCTGCCATTATTTCAATTTTCTCCGCTCTAATTCAATCAATTCTCACCCTCAAAAACCCCACTCAAACAAGCAGCCCTTCCAATACACTGCAGCCGGATATATGTTAAATAGAAAGCTACTTGCGTAGCTGTTCTCCGGGAAGAAGCAATTGAATGGATGAATCTTTTTGGAAATAACGTGAAAAATTTGCAGTGCAGACGAAAAATGGATGAAGTAATTTAAGGTGGTCAAGTATTGGTGGAAGTAAATTTGAGGGGAATTCGTCGTTCATCCGATGATGATAATTCATTCATTCGATTTTCCCAAAGCTATTTCATTTAAGCACTATACCTCACTGACTTAAAACACACGCCTGGAAAGCAAAATTTTAAATATTATAAAATAAAACTCTACAAATAATAAATATTTAAAATAGATGTGGACAGGGTGAGCACTTTTCTCGTGGGAGTTGGAATTGCTTTTCTTCGAAGGAAGCTTTGAAGGGTTTTGTGTATTTAAGATTTTATTTTATTAATTTTTTAATAAAAAATTTGTATGATATAGATTATTTTTATTTATTTTTTATGAGAAGGGTCAATGTTGTTTTTTTAATAGAAGTTATGAGCTAATGAGATCATAAATAGAGGACTTCATTCTTTTTCAAACATTCAACAATGGCATCTAAATGGAGTTTGAAATTTGATTGAAAGAACAACACTACTACAACTTACCTATCACAACATACAAATGCCAACATAGATATGGATTATATTATGATGTGTACTTAATTATATTTAAATTAAAAGTTATCTTTAACATCAATGTTTCGGATCACACTTCGTCCTCTTTATGTTCTATTGCATATGATGGATCATGGAGTGTGATCCAAAACGTTGATGTTAAAATTTTCTACACAATCGAACCCAAGAAAAAATTACATAGCATGTATATGGATTATGGAAATCTAACAGCTTTGATTAAAAGTTATCTTTCAATAATAGGAGAATTTAACCTTTCAAAGTTGAATAGATTTTGGAACTTGATTCAATTGCATCTCCCAAAGGTTTAAATCTTGGTCGATGGCATAAGTAAGGAGTATGTCATTAAGAGGATTTAGTCTTTCAAAGTTGAATAGGTGTTGAATTTAATATAATGGCATCTCCAAGAGTTTGAATGTCGATGGATGGTGTAATTAAGAGGTATATCATCTCAATCAATTGAACTACAAGCTTTTGGCATTAGTTTATTTTTACTAAATATTAAAACAAAAAAATCAACATTTGAATTTCTTATCATAAGGGGTGTTTTTATCTTAGATAACTGTTTTGATTTTTCTTAAACTTATGAATTAGTTTTATTATTAGTTTCCATGTGGATGGGGGTATTTATGTTTTTTAAGCATATTACTTTGCATTGATATATGTGTAAGTTATAAAAATTTCTTTCATTTTTAATGTTGTTTGTTTTATAGAATTAAAGTTTTTTTTTCCCTAATCACCTAAGACAAATTAGGCGGTATGTTTTTCACATTCTTGATTATCTTAAATGGTTGGAAATTTTTTGCAAATGAATTCATCTATACATTAATGTTTATGAGTGCAAGTAAAGGATAAATAGTGGTAAGACGAGTTTGACAAACATATTTGAATTTTGATTGTGACATGATGTCAATGATATAAGAGTAAATTTTCTACATGTCATCTTTGTAAATGAATAAAAATTTAAGTTCTTTGTGCCCTAGGTATCAAGCATGTTGCTTACCCTTGCAATGTCTCTTGCAATGGTCAAAATAGTGATCCTTCACTCTGTTATCTAGTCATAGCATCTATAGTTTTCTGGAGTCACTCATGTCATTCACAAACTATAAATGAGACATTATAGTTTTTTTTGTCTTCATGCTCCACCCACATGTGTCTACCTATGATGCATCAATTAAAAATAGACTATTGACTCAATGACCCTCAGTATTTGTAACCATTTTAGACTCTTAGGGCCCGTTTGGCACTAGGAATTAACTTGGAATAAGCTGGAATAAGCATTAGTTAATGCTAGAATAAATTTATTGTCTGTTTGTGGGCATTTTTCTTATTCTCGAATTAGAAAACTTATCCCCATTTTGGGGCTTATTCCAGCATAAGTTAATTCTAAAAAAAAGCTGGAATTCATTTCTTATTCGAGAATAAGCTATTTATGGATTCAAATTTATTTTAT
>MU227750.1:184653-228398 GCA_018584345.1 Thuja plicata
ATATACACACACATGTATATACACACATGTGTGTGTATATACACATTACACACATGTATATACATACATGTGTATATACACACTTGTGTGTGTGTATACACATGTGTATATACACACATATATGTGTATATATGTGTGTATGTGTGCATATAAGTGTATATATACACACGTGTGTGTGTGTGTATATGTATGTGTGTATATGTGTATGTGTATGTGTGTACACAAGTTAAAAATACATATTGTTCAAATTAATTAAAAAAATAAAAAATAACCTTTTATTCCAATTCCACATTATGGGATCCAAACGCAGAATAGCTTATTCCAGCTTTCGTTTTGATCATTAATTAATTCCAGAATAGGCCCTTATTCTAGAATAGGCCTATTCTAGATAAGTTAATTCCATGCGCCAAACGGGCCCTTAAGAAAATAATTCATCTATTCTATAATAATTTTCCTTTGGTAAAATTCGAAGGCACAAAAATATTATGTTCTTTTATTCTATTTATTTTGTGAATGTTATATGTTATTTTCATAACTTTATTTTATTTTGTTGATTTGAGTTTCTATGTATGGTCTGGGTGATTTATATTTTTATGAAATTATAAATATTTATTTTAATTTCAATTGCAATTATGTTTATTTGCATTCCTTTCTCTTACTAACAAAATATTTTCATTATCACCCTGAATTATAATTACGCCTCCCCTTTAGCATCTCATTTTTTATTCATATGACTTTGTTTCTCTGTGAAAAAAAATCTATTGTATACTAGTGGTATGCACATATTGTGATATTGCTATTAGGATTCAATTGTGTAGTTTTTGTGTCAAACTTATTGACCCACGTTTCATGAGTAGTGTTCACAAGAACCTATATCTCATGAGAATGAATGGAACACTTAGCACTCATTGCATCTAGGTGATGCTCACAGAGGTGAAGCTCTGGGTCCCGAGAGGCCACCCATCCGAGTGATTATGCATCTATTTGTCTCTTGTGCTCTTTTCTTTTTTTCATTATGGGTTCTCCTAAATTTCCACTTTTAACTCCACATAACTATGCATTATGGAAAATTAAAGCATGGAGTAAGATGATGAAAAAAGGATTAATTCAATATGTTGATGGAAGAATAGTTGCACCAACTGATCCTAAAAATTATCCAAATGCTCAATTAGAATGGATTGTTAAAAATTCTATGGCTCTTGGAACTTTAAGAAAGTATGTATCAAATGACCTTATCTTTCACATTGACAAATGTACCCAAGTCAAAGTGACTTGGGACAATTTTGGTCAATTGTATGGCCAAGTGGATGAGATTAGGGGCTACAAGCTTAAAAATGAGCTTAATGATTTAGATCACAAGGATTTTAATACAATCCAAGACTATGCAACTAAAGCTACAAAACTTATAGAAAAACTCAAGAATTGTGGAATTGACAAAAAGGATGTGTAGTTGGTTTATAATTTGTTAGACAAACTTCCATCAGAATATGCAGTATTTGTTTCTAGATTCCAAACCCATAAGTTGATAGTGTCTGCTTCATACACTATGCCCACATTTGATGCATTCATAGAAATTTTGATTTTAGAGCAATCAAATTTGATGAGTATGGGTATTCTCAAGTCTTCAAAGTCCAAGCCTTTGGCGGCTAATCAAAGGAAATGGGGGAATTAAGGAAAGGGTTCTTAATGGAAGCACAAGCAAGGCAAGCCAAAGACACAACAAGAGAAAGCACAATCAACCTCCTCGCATCAAGGAAAATATGCATCTTCTTTTAACAAAAAGGGAAATTCAATATGAAGGAAAGACCAACTTGTTCTTATTGCAATAAGTTTGGTCATGATGAGCATCGTTGTCACACTAAGCAGATTGATGAATTGAAGAATATTATAAAGAGCAACAATATCAATTTATTAAATGCCTACTAAAAGAAGGATTTGTCTCCTTCCGCTTCCTCATATTCATAGGGAAAAGGGAAATCAATTGTGGCAACTAAAAGTTCTTCACATGAATGAATAATTGAGTCGAGTGTCACTCATCATATGGGTTCTTTAAAGGGGTTGTTTTATTCATTGGAGCCAACTAAGGTACCTCACATCTTCACGGGCGATTATGTTGAAATGGAAGTTGAAGGAAAAGGCTTTGTTGACATGGATGATGGATCATTTGAGGATGTTCTCTATGTTCCTAAATTGAGCACCAATGTACTTTTAATGTACGAAATCACTCACTTTGAAGATGGAATGAAAGTTGAGTTTCTAACTGATTTAGTTGTAGTAAAAGAACTTAAGGATGATGGTTTGGTTGCAGTGGGAAAATCCAATCACAGCACAAGGCTTTACTCATTCTCTCACTTTATGCCTAATTATCCTTTTACTACCTTGCTTACTCACTCAAATTTAGAAATCAAATTATAGCATGAGTAGTTTGGACATCTCAATTACCATTATCTTCAACAACTAAGCTCCAAGGATATGGTCACAATTATACCTCTTATCAACTTTTTAGATGGTGTATGTTCAAGGTGTTCTATGGGCAAGCATATAGAAGAGAATTTTGACAAGGGAAAGTAATGGAGGGATTCAAAATTTCTTCAACTACTTCACAGTGATGAAGCAGGTCCTTTTCCAATGTCGTCATTTGGCAAGTCTCTCTATATCCTCACTTTTAATGATGACTTCTCCCACTTCACATGGTCTACTTTATTGGTCACAAGAGTGAAGTGTTTGACAAATTTATAGCCTTGAAGGCTCATACTGAGAACCAATTAGGGAAACAAGTTAAGATTCTTCACACAAATAATGGAAGAGAATATGTGAACAATAAACTTGAGGACTTTTGCACACTTTAGGGAATTCGTCTTCAACACTTTGTCGCATGCACTCCACGGTAGAATGATGTTGTAGAGAGAGAATAGAACCCTTGAGGAAATGGATAGTTGCATGATTCGTGTTAAGTCTCTTGGTTTGGAGATTTTTGTTATAGGTTATTCCACACACATCCAAAATTATGTTCCTCGTAAAGCTTTAAAGGGCATCACTCTTTTTGAAGCTCGTTATGGTAGAAACTTGGTTGTGGGACACTTTAGATTCTTTGGTTGTGTACCTTGGGCACATATACCTCCACAAAAATACAAGGCATTGGAACCTCAAAGTAGACCTTTCATATTTGTTGGATATCCTGAAGGTGGTAAGCCATATAGACTTATGGATCCTGAGACTCATGATATATTCATTAAGAGGAGTGTAGACTTTGATGAAATCTCTCCTAGCTTGGCTTCTACTCCTCCTCTTCCTTCCTCCATAGTGGAAAGTATTGTTAGTGGCTTAGATAATGATTCTACCTCAACCCTAACTCACGCGATTTCACCTCTGTGGGGTCCACTTGTAGCTAAGGATTATCCTTAATCTTCTACAAGACTTTTTGGGATTGAAAGACTCTTGAGTTAGTCACAGGGGGGCTTGACTTAGTGAACTTGGGTTATAGCACATGTGTTTATGGCATACTAAATAATCCCCCTATTTTGAAAAACTATTGCCCTATACTCCTTCCTTGTCACCCCTCCCAATACATAGCCCAAATTAAAAACCCCCCTATTTTATGTCAGATATTATATGTATCATTTTTTTCTTTAGCATTTTTAATACCCCTTTATATTTCTATCTTATCTAATGGTAAAAATTTGGCTAGGTTTTAAGCAAACATCTAAAGTTGGCGAAAGTTGTGTTAGGACTACTAAATTAGAGGTTGATCAAAGGTCATCAGTCAAACTTTCAAAGAGATGAACTTTGATGAAATAAATGCAGAGGCCAAATAAATTCTCTTGAAAAGAAACATGTTTGTTATTCTCAAGTTGACATTAAAACATATGTTTTTACTTGATCAAGTAAGGCAGCAAGAAGATCTCATGATGGTGGAAAAGTTGAATTTTGAGGAAGGGATGAGTGGAAAAGGGTATAACCCTCAAACTAAAGTTCTTACTCCATGGGCCACTTTCAAGAGCAGAGTTCAATTCCAAGGAATGGGTGAGTCCCATACAACTCATGTAAAATACCTATGGCTCGTAATAAGTCATGTTTTTATTCATTCAAAGCATTTTAACCATTTTTAAATTCAAACCACTGTTATCCATTCAAATCATTTTAACCTTGTCCTTGAAAGAGAGTCATTGAATAAATAACACATTCTGCAATTAAGATTTGAGAAGATGAATGTAGAAAACCCTTAGTTTATTGGAGTCATATGATTCTAAATACACTCCATGGAGACAACCCCATGAGTGTTACAACATTAATGCACAAAATGTAACACCCCTACTTATGAAATTAAATACAAGAAGCATTTTTGTTCTATTTGCACACTAGAGGACCTAGGACTCTCTAATTACACCATTTTCCCCCAAATTTTCCAGCCTCTGTTGATCGGCCTTGAAATATCTTTTATAATGCAAGAGATGCTACAACCTACAGGATGAAAATATATTTAAAACATGCAAAGTCGCCACAAATCAGTTGCAGAGAATCATCTACCAATTGGAATGATTTTTCTTCCATTTTGTGTTGTTGTATGGTTGTTGGGTTGGTTTCCCTGGTGGTCCTAAGGCCAGAGTGCTCCAGAAAGCCTGCAAAACTTGTGAGCCTCGCCACTATTGCACATGGACAATTAGTGGCACAGACGACCTCTCAGGAGAAGATTTTGAAAGTGATATTTTATTTGGATCACCTTCTAAAGCCTCCCACTCACAAAGAATCAAAGCGACACTTGTGGAGACTGGAATAATTTGCAAGAAGCAGACAAAGCCTGCCCTTACACTTGAGCATTTCAATACCTCCATTCCCGTCAAAGGACCTTTTAATACCTCCATGCCTATAGCCTAAAGCATCTATTTACATATCAACACACTCCTTAAAGACTTCCTAAAGTACCATATGTAGCAATCATTTTCTCTCACAAAAGATTCTAAACACTCTTGTCAAACAACCCATTCTGAGCCTTTTTTTGGCACAACACATGCTTCTTATGAATAAAAAAAATCAATCCAAGGGGCATATTTATCTCTTCTCTATGAAACTCAAAAACTCCCAACAGTCAACTTGCAATCATGGCGGCAACATGTCAGCCAAGCCTAGCAATTTGTCTTGTCTTTACAGGTCTGGAAGTGCCTAGACCTGTTGATTCTCGGTTACAACAAATATATTTTGTCATTCAAAATATTTTAACAGGTAGTGTGATTATTCTACTATCTAAACTGATAAGCCATCCCTTATAGACCTAATTTTAGTTGTCACTTCCTCCTTGGTTCTCTCAGAGTTCATCCCTATCTCAAAATGCATTGTTGAAACACTCTGACTTGGGGTAACTGGTTGTCTCATGTTTATGTGGCACCACATGGAAGTAGATAACTGCCTTGAAAATCTATGCACTGTACGCCTGTGTCCCCGTGCTCTATTTTGTATTTTGTTGTTACGCATGTACAAAAAAGAGGAGTCACAAAATAGCGAAGCCATCGCTATTTCATAGGGCTCATAATACGGGGTTGTGAAATAGCGAAACATCACTATTCTGTGAGTAAAGAGTTTTATTTTTGCTAAGTGTAAAAATATCACCGTTATACAAGAGATGAAAGAATCGTTTGCAATGTGGCAAAAACCTTGCCGCTATTTCACCAAGGGAAGAAAAATGGTCAACAATTTAGCGAAGGCTGATAAAATCGACGAGTGCCACTTCGTGGGAAGTGACAAAACATGTGTACAATATGAAAGATGCATATTGAATGTTGATGGGCTTGAAAATTGAAGATGTAATAAAGGGAATTTAATGAATACGAATTAGTGAAATTGATGGTTGGAAAATATTTTTCTTACTAAAGAAGTGGCAAGGTGAATATTAGAGCTAAGGATCTTGGATGACACCTGAAGGGGACCTGAACTCTACAAGCACAAGCTAAACAATAAGTTCAAGCAACTTACCTAAGCAAGAAATTTTTTAATTTTAAAATGCCTAGAAAGAAAGAGTATGGAGAGGGCCCTAACAAGGGAAAAAAGAAAGATGAACAACCTAAAAGGCCTCTGCAAAAGGACATGCTAGAAACATTGTCCAGGTCAGAGCACACTGGTGCTAAGAATACGTTGTATGATGTATGGGGAGAATTTAGGGATGCCAAGATTCCAGTCTAGGGTCAAAGTTTATTTTGGTATTTTTATGATAATAGGTATGAGAGTCCTACTTTTGAACCCATGGAATCTCGATCTGGCTAAAATCATAGTTCCCAGTGTATTTCTTGATGTTGAGCTCATTGAGGTGTTGGCATAGAATTACAAAAAGGAAACTAGAATAGTAAGAGGGATAGATGGAAACCCCATCCTAGTTGTTACTAAATATTGCATAGTTGATTGTTTTGGTCTTAATAAATGATCCCTAGGAAAAATTGATAGGGAGCAATTTAAAGTTGACTACCAACGGTTGGTAAAAATGTCCGGGTTAAGATAAGTGCAATTTTTTAGGGAAAGGGGTGAGAAAAATAGGTTCATACCTATTACATAAACTACACCATTCTCCATCCACAAACTCATGAACTTCTTCCAGAAAACCTATCATGGCTAGAGCTAACTGTGTCGAGAGGACTCAAAATTTAGTCGATTGATTTGATGTTTATGTCCACAAGGATTCAAAACTCTCATGTTAATTTGGAGTTTGATATTGCAAGTGAGGTTGGAAGGCTCATCCATACCCATTTGGTAAATTACAAGGAGAAGAGAACCTTCAAACATTATTCTTTATTTTTCCATTTGATTTTTTTCGAACAACAATGTTTTTAGACACAACATGAAAGACCACCATAGACAACCAAGGAACTGGGCTTCATGTTCAATTATGGTGTCGTGTGTGGGATAAGGATAAAAAAGACAACAATTTTATATTGTTTTGTGATACATTTATTGTGTGGATATTTAAGGTAGTGGACCTTCAGGTTGAAAGATTTCTACTGAAGATGAGGAGGGTGCTTAGACCCTTGGAGCATAATCTTGAGAAAGGTCATACTCGTAACTTTGCAAATTGGTTTGTTAAGGGTAATCATACTCTTATTAGAGTTTATGGATGTAAACAAGCTCCTCATAAATTACCAATTTTTGTCCTAGAGAGAATACCATTCTTATAATTTATGTGGCAAATGTTGTGATTTGAAAAAGACTTTATGTCGCCAAGGAAGAAAGGAACTTTTCTACCTCATACTTCCAAATATGCATGCTTTATTGTTGGATTTGATGCTCTTAAGCATGTTCAAAATTATTTGAAGGAGGGATATCATTTGGAAGATGGAACCAAAAGAATATATGACCTAGAGGATCATATCCATTCTCTTATCAAACATACGACACATCAAGACAATATAGATGAGGATATAGAAATAAATTGTATGACTAGTGAGGAAGTAATGAAAAATGGAAAAAGTGGAATATTCTAAAGAAAAATGAAGAGAATAGAAAATAGAAGGGACAACCTTATTTCCACAGTGATCAAACTAATGAAGTGATAAGGATGGAGTTATGTTTAAAATACTTTGATAAATTATTTGGAAAAGTCAATAGTGATACACCACCAGAGGTGAAGCCACCTATGAAAAGACATACAAATTTGATCATTCATGATTCCTAAAATTTAGAGGCTACACCCAGTTCCCCTCCCATCAAAGAAACAGAGAAAAAAAAATATGAAATAATGCATATTGTGCCCTATGGTGATTCAAAGGGAGAAGGTGAAATTGAAGAGGTTGCAAGTGCACTCAAGGAAATGAAGAATGATAAGGAGGTAAACAGACCTAAATCACTTATAGTGTATCAAGAGGAATTGTTTGGCTATAAAGGTCAACTACAAGACAATGATAAACCTATTGATTTCACTGATGAAAGGGAAGTCATATCTTCCAAAATCCTAGAAGATGAAAAATTCAATCAATAATTTAAAGACTGTAGGATTCAAATGAAGATGAGATATTTTGAAGAAATTACACAAGTTAACCTCATGGGAGCTGATGAGTCTAGGCATGAGGAAGTTATAAATCAAAACCTCAACTAATTTAAATTTGATGAGATCAACATTACTCTGGATGAGGCCAGAAATATGGTTCTAAAAAGCAATATGTTGATTGTTCCAGGTCTATCCTTAAGACATTTATTCTTTCTCGACCAGGTTAGGAAACAAGATGATCCTAAATTTGTGGCAATATTTGATATGGATGAGAATATAGTTGGGTTAGGATATAATCCAAAGAATGAGGTCCTTGCCACATGGATTAGCTTCAAAGGCCCCCACAAGCCCAAGCTTCTAAATATTGTGAAAGGAAATGATGGAATGGTTAAAATATAAACTATGGAAGATACTAACCCATTGGTATCAGCTACAGAACTTATGCATAGGGATATGTTGAACAAGGATCAAGTGAAACATCTACAAGAATTGATTGAGCATGATAACACAAGAGAAATTGAACTAAATAGAGTTGTAAATGAGTGATATGTAGAGAATAATACTTAAAAGAAAGAATTGAGATAATTGAAAGATAACCAAAGAAAAGCTCTCGTATTATATAAGGATGCTCCTTCTCAACCCATGGACATTGAAAAGGATGGCAAAGACTGGAAGTAAGAAAGGGATAAGTTTGAAAAGGAAGTTGAAGAACTTAAAATTGCCAACTAGTAGCTTGTGCAAGAAATCCCCAAACAAGTGTTCAATAATTTGGAAAAAATATTAGCCCATAGAGTTAAATTGGTAATCGTAATCAAGGTAATAAAGCTATCTAGAAACCTGAAATAAGAATAAAATATCAACCATAAAGAGATATGTTAGGCAGTTAGTATTCCCAATATCGAAAGAGGAAGTAGATAAACAACATGCATAATCATTCAATCATAATGAAATTAATTCAAAAACACATGAACATGCAAACCAAAAGTCCTCCTTCATTGTTCTCCTTCTCTATGCAATGTGGGCTCTCATAAATGAGTGCTCGATGTGATAGCATGAGAATTCAAAGCAATTATGGTTTCATGGTTAAAAAATTAAGAGAATTAACTCTCTATTTATAAGAATTTTAGGGCTCCAATCAGGATTCCATGATTGGTGGGACTGATTGCCTGTGATTGAAGAGTTAAACTCAGAGTGAGTGAGATTTCAACTCAATTGATTGCCTATCAATGAAATAGATGGGTCTATTAAGAAGATAGATTGAAGAGTTGAATGAATTGATTGAAGACTTAACTGATGAGGTGGAATAGAAAATCGAATAGATTGATTAGTCATGAATTGTGAATGAGAAGTTAACAAACTTGATTGAGTAGTTAGACTGAGGGTTAGTATTAATCAGAAGTGGAATAATATATACAATGAAATAAATAAATAACCTATTTACTTGCACATGGGGGAATATAAATAAATAATTAAACTTTATTTATTTATGAGAGAAATAATTAGTTTAATTAAATAATTATCATTTATTTAATTATAAGTGGAGATTTGATTTACTAAATGTATTTATTACATGTGTGGAATAATAACAAAAAGGGAAATGTTAATTAAATAACATGTTTATTTAATTAATTGAATGACATAGGGAATAATTAAATAATGTTAATTATTTAATTACTTTAAAGTAGAATAATTGATGACTATTGATTTAGACGTTCAATAATTAAATAATTAAATAAAATTATGAAATTAAAGAGAAATGATGAATTTTGAATTTAAATATAGTAGAAGGATGCCAATTAATTAAATAATAAAGACTATTTAATAATTGAAGAAGAATGTTAGTAAAGTTGTGTTAAAGAAAATGGTCATTTTTAGGTGTCTACATTTTTCCCCTCTTTGATACAATGCATTTTAGGCATTATTTCAAAGAATAATTTATCAAAATCATGGCCCAGTATGCCCCAACAGGAATAAGGCAACAACGAGGTAAATGATGCCCCCTCGAAAGATTGTTTATGCAAGAAAGGCATGAATGATCTCTTGAAAGAAGATTTAGATTAAATGATGCAAGAAAAGAATAATTAGTAAGAAGTGAAGAATGTTGGTAGGTTATGTTGACTATTTGATTGACATTGGTCACAGAGATTGTTGATAAGAATCATGTCTGGTTTCAGGAAGGACCCATCTTGTATAAGACTAGTGACAACATCTGGTTTCAGGGAAGACATACCCTGTATAAGACAAGTGATATCATTTGGTTTCAGGAAAGGTACATCCTGTATAAGACAAATGATGATGCCTAGTTTCAGGAAAGACATGTCTTGTTTAATGCAAATGATGATGGAATGATTTATTGATTGATTTTGATAATTTTGACAGATATATTGATTGACTGATTGTTAGAATGTTAGAATTGACTGATAGAATGTTAGGAGAGGAGAGAATGAGGATGAATGTTGATTGAAACCTTAAATTATTTTAACCACCTTTGAATTACAACTTATTTGAGCTATTTATTTCATCATTGAGCCACTTTTATTATAGAAAACTTGAATACAATCCTACCTAGTTATTAAAGATCTAGGCACAACTATCCTTTTGCATTCTAACAAGCGCTTTGAATAGACAAGGAATATGGGACAATTCATCTAGGTTGGGCATTAAGAGTCAAGGTATGTGTGACGTATCATAACCTATTTATCTATTGAAACATGCTTTGCAATTATATATCACGTGTGGATGTGAAGGATCTTACCATGCAAACACCCAAAACACTCTTTTAAAACTTCACAACAAACATCCTAGATACAATAGACAAAAAAATAAGTCATGAACCATCCTGGCATCTCTAATCTCTTATAGAATCTTTGAGATGCATAAGAACATGACTTGTGAAAATCAAGACATAATAAGACCAACTCAACTCAACAAGTAAGCAACCATACTAATTATGTGTAGGTATTTTTGTAGAAGTTTGCACATTTAAATCTAATGTTTTGTTGATGCTATATAATTTCAAGAATAAGGTACCTTGTCCAAGGCTGCTCCATTTGGTTTTGAGTGTTCCTTCCCTTGTCTAAGACAACATGACTATTTTGACAAAATACTTTTCTATGGGAGTCGATTGATCGATAAGACAACGTGGCCAATTTGACTGAGGACATGCTGATAAGTTTGACTATTTTGACTTGGCTCCGCTGAAGTTCGGACTTGTTGTATGACATTATTCAATGCTTGTTTTGAAATGCAAAAGGATTGGATTGATAAACAAAGGAGATTTATTGCAGAATTTTCTCCATTTTTTATTTTTTGGTTGTCTTTGATAATTTTTTCATGACTTTTTGCAAAAAAAATTGTTATTTTCTGAGGATGATTTTTTCTTATTTTTTTTAATTGTTTGAATGTCTTTTCCAAATTTTTAGATTTTTTTCAAGAATTTTTATGATATTTAGGTATTTAAAAAAAAATTGTCGTATTTATGGTATTTTTTCAGAACTTGATGGGTCATGACATCAGGGTGCCCCCAGTCGGGATAGAATGGGCAATTTATTGTGAAATGACCATGGTGGATTGAATTTGTGCTGGATATGAGGTGATAGGACAAGGACAATTGACAAATTTTAAGCCATGATGTATTTTATTGTGGAACATGAGGTGAAATGACAAGCAAAACCAGTGTTGAGTTATGATAGATGGTAGAGCAATGATCTCAACACATAGGGTCAGATCGCTCAATTTTCACCATGGTACTTCCCCAAGGTGCCACCAAAGTAGTTTCCACCATAGGACAAATTTATTTCACTTGTATTTCTATTTTTGTGTCACCGAAGACTCTTGATTGCCAGGTTTTTGCCAAGGTAACCATTTTTTTTTACTTTTTTTTGCATTTTTAAAATGGGTCTACTCTAAGAGCTATAAATAGTACTTGGGGAGATGAAAGTTGTTTATGGGGTCTAATTGAGACTAGCCCTTTGATGTGGATATCTGATATACTCCAAACCCATAGACTAATGTAATTATGTAAGGACACAACCAGTTTGGCTCAAACTTTCCTCATTTTTCTCTTTCCGTTTGATTTTTCTAATTTTCCATTAGTACCAGGTCACCAAATTCAAAAGCTTTGGGAATGAAATTTTTGTTGTAGCTTCACCTGAAACATTATTGATATGCTCATAAATGTGTTAGTTCCTTTTGCCTCTTTTCATCGAGCAACTCCAGCTCTTGTAGTTGAGATACTCTATCATCCTAATCTGAAATGATGTGTTGAACTAATATGGACAATGATGGGAGCTCAACTTTTATTAAAAAGATAAATTTCGTACCATATACTAGTGAGTATGGAGTAGATCTTGTGGGAGTATGAAAACTAGTGTGATATTCCCATAAGATAGGGTTTTGTTGGAGATGTCAATCCTGACCAACTTCATTGACTATCTTTTTTTAGGATTTTTATAATGGCTTTATTTGTAGCCTCAGTCTGGTCGTTACCTTGGGGAAACTATAGTGAAGAAGAGTTGTGGTGGATGTAGATTTTTTTTCAAATATCATCTACTTGTTTATTTTCGAAGGGGAGCCATGATCTGTAATGATGGTCTATGGAATATTGTACCGACTTATGATATAGATCAAAAGAAACTTGGAAATATATTTTCCAGTGGTGTAGGTCATTGAAATTGTTTCAACCTAATTTTTAAAATACTCTGTGGTTGTGATTATGTACTTATAACCATTAGAGGATAAGGGATGAATCTTACAAACTAGGTTAAACTCCCATTGCAAAAGGGCCATGGTGATGCTAGTGGTTGCAACTCCTGAGAAGGTGCACATATGAGGTTCCTATAAATCTGACATTTTATGCACTTCTGTACAAATAAGCAAGCATATGTTTTCATTGTAGGTTGATAATACCCAACTCTTAAAAGTTTTTTCCTAAGGTCAAACCACTAGAATGAGCATTGAAAATGCCCTCATGTACTTCTAATATCATCTCTTGTGATTCTTCTGAGTTGAGACATCTGAGAAGTGTTCCATATAGACTACGTCGATAAAGTGCATTGGCAATGATTGTGTAACAGGTGACTTTCCTTATCAAGGACCTCTTTTGGTTTTGGGACAAGTCTAGGGGGGTAGTTTGGCTAGTTAAGTAAGCATATATATATTGGTGCCAGGGAGAATTGGGACCAACAATTTTGCACACAACTTCATACTTGGGGACATCAAAGGTAGGGACAGTGAGCCGATCGACCATGAATTCATAATGTGTCACATCTGGTGCATGTTTAGAAAAGATCCTACAATAGGCACAACATCTATTTTTTTGTTCTTGATCCTCATGATTTTCTCAAAAAATATCATTTCAAAATTTTGTTTGATATCCTCTGCCATGGCCTTATAAGGAATTAGTTTTTCATCCTTAGTGTCATAAATGTCATTGACTTGGATGATAATTAGTTGATAATCTCCATACCCCTCTATATTTGTTGGATCTTCCACTAGATAACTCTTTTTATCCCTATGATTAATGCCTCATACTTAGCTATATTGTTGGTGCACTCAAAAATTAACCTGTATGACCTCAAAATGGAGTCTCCTTAGGGAGTGATAAATATTATGTCGATGTTTGATCCCTTTTGTGAGTGAGAGTTGTCAAAGTATAATTTCCATTGGTTCTATTCCTCCAGGTCAAATATGATTTCATCTAGAAACTCTATCAATAATGGATGAATAGAAGGTAATGGTGCATCTTCTAGTTGGTCAGTTATAGACTAACCTTTTATTTCTTTTTTGTCCACATAAGCAATGTCAAGCTCACTGAGAATAATGACCCATTTGGTGAGTCACCTTGTTAATGTGGCCTTACTCAATATATATTTGAATGGATCAATTTTAGATATTAGGATCATCTTGTGACTTAACATGTAATGTATCAGCTTCTAGGAAGCAAAAACTATAGCCAAATATACTCTTTCAATTGCAATGTAGTTCAATTCATAAGCCACACATGTTTGAATGATATAACAGATGGCTCTTTCTTTTCCTTCTAAATCATTATGTGCTAATAATTCCCCCAGTGAGTGCTTTGTAGCTAAGATGTATAATAGTAGAGGTTGATCTAGAATAGGTGTCACTAAGACTGGTGTTGAAGAAGATAGTCCTTCAATACTTGAAATGCATTTTGGCAATCTCACGTCCATTCAAATTTTATATCTTTGTATAGCAAATATTAGAACATATGACACTTGTCAGCTAGCTGTAGAATGAATTATCTGACTTATTATAGTCTGCCCCATAGACTCCTCGGGTTTTTTAAAGTTGTTGGCGGAGGCATGTTAATAATGGCTTGAACCTTTTCTGGATCTATCTCTATTCCTCTATGGGAGACAATGAATCCTAAAAAAATCAATGACGTGACTCCAAAGACACACTTTTTTAGGTTTAAGTGTACCTTGTATACCCAGAGTATGTTAAAGGCTGACCCTAATATGAATAAATATATTCCTCTCTAGGGATTTTTCTAATATGTCGTCAACATAGTCTTCCATTGTGATATGCATCATGTCATGAAAAATAGTCATCATTTCTCTCTAATATGTAGCACTGACATTTTTTAGACCAAAGGAAATGACACACCAACAGTGAGTTCCCCATGCACAAGTGAAAGTTGTTTTGTGTTGATCTTCTGGTGCAATCTTGATTTCATTATATTTGGAGAAACCATCCATGAGTGACGACATTTTATACCTGAAGTGAGATCAACAATTATGTCAATGTTTGGCAAGGGGAAGTCATCTTTTGGACAAGCCAGATTTAGATACCTAAAGTTAGTGCAAATTCTTATGGATCCATAGGATTTTGAAATAGGTACTAGATTGGAGATCCAATTGACATAGTCTATAGGCCTTACAAAGCCTGCATCCAGTAGTTTCTTGAATTTTGCTTTGATCAATAGTGCAATATTTGGATGCATCTTGTGGAGCTTCTGTTTGTATGACTTTTCCCCTAGATTTAGTGGTATATGGTGTACCAATAATTATGGATCTAACCTAGGCATTTCAAAGGATGACCAAACAAAGTTGTAAAGAACTGAATGAACGATTCTCTTTCTTCTGGTGTTATTGACTTTTCCAAGTGGATTACTTTTGTGTTTTTGTGGTGCTAATGTTGATTGTTATTATTTTCTATGTCAGTAGTGGTGATTGATCTTCTATGATGGGGAGTATATCAATCTCTCCATCCTTGGGCACCTCAAAGAGGTTTTTACCCTCATATATGCCTTTTGCTTTTACTATTTTGTAGCTACATGCATCTTTTGGTTTTCACCTAATAACCTTATATTTTCCTTTTCAATTTATGACTAGAGGATTGATATAACTCTTGAAAGTATGTTGTGTTGTCTAATTTGGTATTGAAACCTAGATTATGGTCTCCCATAGGCATGCCTTGTCTTAGTCTGAAAAATTCCACAATAGCTTCATCATTCTCAAAAACATCTATGGCTCGCAGATTTTTTTGTTCCCAATCAATAAGGTCAGGGTAAACCAAGGTTAAGTTATCCTTGGTTTGGAAGAACAAAATTGGGAGTTCTATCAATGTACTGATATAAGAATCACTCATTGATTCATAATTTTTTGATGAGGATAAGGATGAAGGTTCATATTGTTTCCAAAATTCCTCAATCCAAGCTCGATGGTCTATGGGCCTATCATGTAAAGATAGTCAGGAAATGATAGTGTTAATATGTAAGGTGGTGGTGGTGTGTGGGGAATTCCACTCATAGTCATTCCAGTCTGTGTTTGAATGAATTTCCTCAAATGTATTAACTTCATTATAAACACATGTGTTAATATCAAAGGGTAACGAGGTATTTGTAATGCCTTCTAAAGGTGGTCTGTAACCTAATTCTTGATGCTTTGGGTTTTGGATAGGTGCAATCGGCTCTACAATTTCTTGTTCATTTTTTCCTAAGCTAGACCATCCATTATACCTTTTTTTAGTACAATGGTGTAACCCTATCCATATTCATATATTGGAATTTTGATATCAGAGTGTTCTTCGTCTCTATGCAACCAAGAAGATAAGTTTCCCTTAAAGATATCCTCATGTATGTCTCCCCATCTTACCAAAACTATTCGTGGATAGAAAATTTATAGTCATTTCTTCGTCTAAATAGGTTGCCTAGGTTTTCCATAAGAATAGGGTCAGATCGGTAGCTTGCCTACACAGAAGAATTCTACATAGTTGTACTCTCTACATCCATTTTTTTTTAACTTTGATTTTGAGATCTGATGTGGATTCTTCAGTTGATTTAGCAAGATATGTAGAATGTACATTTTGGGTCGAGGAAATAGTAGATGCCTACTGATTATTGGGTACTTTTTAAGAAATAGCTCCTCTAAGATTAATGCGGTAAAGAAAAAGGATCTCTATCTCCAGGCATGGTGATTTCAACTCCATCATGGGGGAAATTTAGACACTGATGATAAGTAGAAGGTACAACCTACATGGAATGGATTGATGGTCATCCCAGGAGCATATTATAACCCATCTCTAGGTCTAGTACCTAGAATGCAGTGTCTTATAGTGTTGGACCCAGTCTCATTGGGAGGCTTATTAAACCCCTAGAAGGATTCTCTTCATCATCATAAGCTTTTATTATGATATTTTTGGTAACATCGACACAACCGTTAGATTAGCCTAGTGCTTTTACCTATTTTAGTGTATAGATATTTAGGCCCACTCCTCCATCTATCAAGGCTCGTTAATTTTGTGAAGGTTAACAAAAACTTCAATATGTAAAGGATCATTGAGAGATGGCTTATGGGCTGGGATGTCTTTCTTAGTGAAGGCAACATGGTGTGGCATGGACAGATTTCCTACCATGGCTTGAAACTCATCAACATCTATGTCTTTTGGAACAAAGGACTGTTACAGGGTTGTGTTTAAGGTTGTTTTTTGATTTTGTGATATGCAAAGTAGTTCATAAATGGAAATTTGAGTTGAGGTAATCTTTAGATGGTCTATACGTTATACTAACCTAATGGTGAGTTGATTAACTTATTTGGTACAACCATTTTCGATGAGGCTCCTTGTACTTTGATCTTAGAGTGGCTAGTGACAACAACACAATTGGTGTCTGGACCCTAGGTAGTAATGGTGTTTATGGTTAGATCAGGTTAAGTTTTCTTTATTATCATTTTTGGATGTGGAGGCCTTCCATTTTACATGATCCATCAGTGGATTTGTGAATATTTTATGGTCTTGATTGGTGGTGCCTGAGTTTGCAATAACTTCTTGTAGACACCCTAAAATGGACATACTTGCGACCTTACATTAAAACACTATTTTTCATCTATTAATTAATGGGTTTTTAATCATTAATTAATCATCTATTTCTTCTAAATCCATCCCCCAAATCATTTTAATCATTTCCTCAAAATTAATTAAATAATTAATTTTATTTAAATAAATAACCTTAATTAATTAATTAAATTAAATTTCCTAAAGTTTAAATTTAAATATCTAAACTTATTAATTAATTCTTATAATTAAATTAATTTGATTTCACTCAATAATTCAATTCTAAATAAAAAAGAATTCAATTATCACATGTTTGAATACTTTAATTACAAAAATCAATTAAATATTCAAATAAATCATTTCTCAAGTTGAAAAAGGTAACTCATGATCAACTTCTCAATTAACTAAAACATTATCTCTTCTCTCCAAGTTGAAGAGGTGGAGTTTACTGGTTGCTCCTCAGTTAAACTAAAACATCACCTCTTCTCTCCAAGTTGAAGAGGTGGAGTTTACTAGTTTCTCCTTAGTTAACTAAAACATCACCTCTTCTCTCCTAGTTGAAGAGGAGGATTTTACTGATTGCTTCTCCAGTTCCTTTTGATCTCAACCATTCATTCTCTAATCTCTGGGATCAACCTCAACCATTCAAATCATTTTCCATATTCTATATAATCAACCCTTCACAACCATTTGAAGGATCCATGATTTCAAAATTTCATGTGCCCTTACTCTGCAGGATTCTTGCTAGAGGCATTCAAATAATTCTTGTGGTCAAAATGAATATCATTTCTCAATAATCCCAAGTCATAGACACTGTCGATACCAATATTGAGCACCACACACATAGTATTTTAGAAGTAGAGATAGGCAATAGAAGATTTGAGATTTGTTAGTTTGCATTCATTTGTATTCCTCCTTGATTGCTTGTCATTTTATTGATTGTAGGTTCATTCTTATTAAGTGATTGATTTATTTCATTGCAAATCAGTGCTACTAACCCTTGCTAATTTAGTGTACAAAACACAGCTCACGACACTTCTATTTTACCGCGGTCATTGAAAACTTGGACAATGTACTTCAGTTGCATGTAATTGGTTGTTTTATGTCCCTTAGTTCTATGGTAATCACAAAAAATATTATCATTTTACCATGTTGATTGTATGGGACCCTCATAATGTTTGATTCCGTGTAGAGCGACCAAATGAGATTGTTGTAGTTTCTCAAGAACTTTCTCCATAGGTTTTGCAAGAGGCGTAAAGTCTTCATGTAGAGGGATGTTCCTTCTTGTGGTACTTTGTTGGAAGGCCTAGTTAAGTGCCTTGATTTTTGGGTTAGTGTTGTTAACCCTTTGGACAGTGTGTGATGGTTGGGTTTGTTGGGCAGGTGTTGGTGGTGCTTGTATGTGTATGACTAGTTGGGCTACTTTAGCATCAATAATGCCATCATTTTTCATATTTTTGTTCTTAGACCACTACTTGTATTTGTTGTAGGATGTTGAATTATTGGTCTATTTATTGATGTCTCCCTTTAAGGTGAGGGATATTTCTTCCTTTAGCCCTTTCTCGACTAGCTCTTCAAAGGTCTCAATTCACTAGGAGTTTAATTCACACATCATGTCTAGTTGACAATTTTCAATGAACATATTGATCTTGTCTTTTATAGGTATGTGGAAAGATGCCTTGGATGCAACATTTATCTAACGTTGTAAGAACGAGGCAAAGCTATCACCACTCTTCTTCTTGGTAGTGCAGATATCCATTAATGTTATTTCCATGATGATGTTGGTTGAATAGTGTGATATGAAATTTTCAGCTAGTTCATTCCATGATTGTATCCTATGAGGGAGTCTAGAAAACCACTCCATGGATAACCCAAAAACATTGCATGGAAAAATCCTCATCAGGTAGGTGTCATCATACGCCACTTTTATGTAGGTCGTAAATAATTCTCGTATATGGTCTCAAGGATCACCCTTTTCCTTGTACCTGTCAAATTTAGGTATCTCAAAATTGCATGGAAAAGGTGGCACGTGCATCATCCTATCAAATGGATATGGACTAAGGTTATTTGTACTATAAGTACATTTAGGATTGCTTGTTTGCAAGTTTATGACATGTTGTTAGAATGTTAAGAGTTATTGAGAAAAGCCTTCAATTGGCGTCGGTGTAGATGATATTGTGTTAGGATCAAAAAATATTGTCCCATTATTATATGATGGTGTCTAGTTGTATGGGGGTTCATAGTCTGTGTTTTTATATGTCGTAGGCACATGTGGTGGATTGTACTGAGACTGTAGAGCATATTGAGGTTGTAGAACATGCAGAGGTTGTGGAAAATACTGAGGTTTTGGAATATATTGAGGTGATATAATGTATAGAGGTTATTGAGTATGTTGGGGTGGTGGAATGTATGGAGGTTGTTGAGTATGTTGGGGTGGTGGAATGTACGGAGGTTGTTTAGTATACTGGGTGGTGGAATGTATGAAGGCTGCAAAATATGTTGGGGTGGTGCTATAGGATTGGAAGTGTTGGGTCCAGTTACTCCATAGTATTTAAAAAAGGTCAAAATAATCCTTAAATAGTTGGGGTTGATGAGAGGTGGTTGTTGAGGCGCCCCTTGATTGATTTGGGGGATTCTTGGATTGGAAGGAACAATTGTTTGGAGATTGTTGGTAGGTTGTTGTTGAGGTGCCCCTTGATTGATTTGGGGGACTCCTTGGTTGGTCGGGATTCCCATTTGAAGACTGCTAGAGTTCTAACCTTGGGGAGCCATATTGGAAGTACATTTTGGATGGGTTGAGGACATTATGAAAGATGACATAGTGGTGATATGTGTGCTAGACATGGGTGGAAAATTGGCAAAGAGAGAATTGGTGTATTGGGTTCCTAGTGTAGTGGAAGATGTGGTGACTTAGGATGTGCTTTGAGTGGTGTTTCTAGAGGGTAGGGTGGAAGTGATTAGAAGAGGTGTCATGGAAGAAAGACAAGATGATGATAAGGGAGTGGCCTCTACTATGGTGGAGGTGTCAAATCTAGTGGGTAATTTGGCACTATTATGTGCAAGAATTTTAAAGTGTGTATCTGGCTTAGTTTCCAATATGGATCCCACAATATCTATTACCCCAGGGTTTGCTAAGGCATCACTAGTTTCTTCATTGTTATTGCATTTCGTATTGGCATTCTTGTTGGTAAAATGGTCAGTGCTCCCCTCGGGATTTGTGACAAGGGACTAACTGCCTCTTATGGATTCTATAAGTCTAGTGGTTGTATCGAACATTGATAGGTTGGTCTTTTGGTGCAATGACAACCACACTTGTAACAAGTGGTATCAGAGCTTGGTCACAGGTTTGAATCCCCTCGGGTAACATTGAGGGGGAGATTGTTGGCGAAATGGTTAGTGCTCCCTTTGTGATTAATGACAAGGGACTAACCGCCTCCTATGGATTCTATAAGTCTAGTGGTTGTATTAGGTATTGACAGGTCAATCTTTTGGTGCAACAAAAATAACACTTGTAACATGTCTCAAGTGAGAAGTCATTTTCTAGTTGAGGTATAGGAGGCAATTGTGGGATGTCAACCTGCATTTTCTCGTGATGTTGAATAGTCTCTGGATTGTCAAAATCTAGTCTTACGGTCCTTTGAATAGGAAAATTGATCTCGTTGTTGGGATCATGTCTAGGTTCTGTGTTTTGGTCCATTTTTCTTTTTCACTTTTGGGATCTTGCAAATGACATATGCAGAGGATAAATGCAACCTAGGAAAGATGAAAACAACTAGACCCTATTTTTTTTTGGATTTTGAAGCTCTGAAATGCAATAAGGGAAACTAATTTCTTTAATTTTTTTATTTAGGGGATGCTAATGCAATCTATGAATGAGTGAATATAATGATGCCTAAGGTATAAGTAATATGGTTGTAGACACCTAATTTTGGTCAAGGTGAATTAATCAGGCACAAAGTGAGAAAAATCAATATAAACCAATACAAATCAATCAAATCATGAATTAATTAAATTATTATCAAAGCCTTGGATTAATCAAATCAAATAAATCAAATTAATTGTGCAATTGAAATTAACCATTTAATTGCATAGTTAAAAATCAATTTAAATCAAATCCAACCCTTTTAAGGGTACACATGGCTAAAGAAATCAATTAAATCAATTAATTAAATCCCATAATTTCTTCATCCTTCACATGGGTTAAAATTGATCAACCAATTAGGATTGAGAATGGGAGCTCACATGGATCAAGACAAGTTCATTCTCCATCACACATCTTGCAAATGCATCTTCATCACTCAAATTGTCCCCTCATTTGAAATCACCATTTAAATTGTCTTAACCTTTGAGACAATTGACTTAACCAAACTCTAATCATGGGTTAATCAACTCTACCCACTACACTTGGAAAATCCTTTAAATAGAAGCCATTTTTAATGCATTTACATCACACACACTCATGAAGCAAAGCATCATCACTATAGGCAAATAGTTTTCAATTCATAGCAATTACATCTTTAAGATTTGCATTTTAATGAGCACTGGAGTTAAATGAGTACAAATCTTCATCAATTCTTATATTAGGAATGTCATTATGGATGCTTAAGCTGAGAGCATGTTGTTTTCTTTCCTGATTAGAGAGACATGAGATGCTTCTTGCATTATTTTCAATTCATTTAGTTAATCTTTATTATCTTTTCTTTGAATTGATCATAATAGCAAACTAATTTCATGAAGGTATAAATTATATATACACAAATGGCGTCCACCATGGGGCTGGAAGCCTCAACCTAACAAAATTTGATCTTTATGAGTTGAATTTTAAGTGTTTTTTGTTGCATACTTGAAATTTGTAGGTGAAATGATGCGTACAGGGGTAAAGTCTAATGGCTTTGCATGGTGAAGTAGCGCGCATACAATTTCATCTGTCTCTGTCTAATTTTCTCTCACTGCATCAAACCACAAAATAACATGTACGGAGGTAAAGGTTGACTCCTTTGCACAATAAAGGAGCATGTGCAAACATAAATCCAAATGCCTTTATGCAGCAAAGAAGCGCCTGACAGAAAAATCGTAACGCAATTGCATGGCAAAGTGATGCTTAGAAGATCTATTTTAACTCTTACTATCTTTTTCCACAGCGCTTTTAAATTATTTTTTAATGCATTTCAACTGTTAAATAGCACTTGTAGTTGTTAAGTAGCACTTTCAAAGTTTTAAGTAGTGCATAGCAGAATTTAAGTAGCACGTAGTGCTCTGTAAAGCAGCGCTCAGTAAACTTTAAAGTAGCACGTTCTATTGTTTTTAACATTCTGTAATTTTATGACAATCAACTGATGAAATGAATTTTATTTGTTACTTTGTAGATGTCAGAACATAAGAAGGTGAAGAAGCCCACATTTAGGATCCATAGGAAAGAAAGAGAGATCAAAAGGAGTTTAAGGTTTGAAAAGAAAAGTCACGATGCAAATCTTTTAGAAACATTAAATGAGGAGGAGAAGCTCTATGCTCATTACTTGAAAGTTTTAAAAGATTATAGATCCAAATTCGCTTCATTAAATTGATTCATTTCACTTTGAAGATCTTTTGATTTAGGTCTTAATTTGAGTGAATTGAAGCATTTTATATTTTGAATTTGGTTGCCTTGTTTTGTGTGAGCTTTGTTGACTAACCTTGTTGGAGGAGAGGATGCTAAGGAGTTGGAACTATCGCCACTAGGTGAGTAGTAAAAAGCAATCAAAATATCAAAAATGTGCCTATCCTTTGCTAGCATCAAATTGAGGTATTTTTCATATCCTCCTTGTATTGCTTAAATTGTGGCTTTCAAAGTTCCAAATCTAGCATAATTGAAAATTTTATTATTGTTTTCCAAAGGAAACATTAGGCCTATGCTCTCAACTTTTCAAGTTGACCAAAATGTCAAACATGTTGAATTTGGTGATAGAAAGAAAGACTTGGGAATTAACAAAAACTAAAGGCTAAACCTCCTTGTTTGTGGACAAAGAAGTGCTAGGTATATGTTCTTCAATCTTTGAGCGAATAAAAAAGCCAAAAATAGTTTGAATCCCTTAGTGTAAGAGGTGGATAATTGAACAAATTTTTTCTATTGTGCTTGGAAGTGGAAGATAGTAGGGATGTTCTCTTTACCCTTTTGGGGTGAATCAAATCCCCAAACCTATTGGCTCACTTTATTTCTCACTTTATGATGAACATGCTAGGAAATTAGAGGGCTTGGTTCGAGAAAATTTCCATACAAGGATGGTGAGAGGGAACGACCCAAGTGGGATACAACCATCTTAGTCGTGGTAATCCAACCCACTATAATAAAAACACATGCATCCTTAATGGGATGGGTGAAAGAATAAATTGAGAATTGAACCTCCTCTAGTAGTCCTTCACGATTGTGCAAAATCATGTTTTTATGCGTGTGGGAGGCCTCTATAATGGGGGGAAAAATTCAAGATATTTCGAATAGAACCCTGATTAAAATAACAAAGTTTACCTTGTAAATCCTTTTATTAAGAGCCAATTTGACCATAGGTAGATTGCGTGGAAGATTTTATTGTTTACAACCTGTGGAAATGATTAAGAATATACACTTTTGTGTAGAATTAGGGGTCAAAATCAAGATTTGGTGTGTGTGTTGTGATTGTATGTTTATTTTGCAAGAGAAAAACATCCAAAAAGATCTGATCACTTTATCAACTTTTAAGAAAATTTATCAAACCAGTGACATACTACAACTTTCACACTTATCTGACGCATTCAAATATTCTTCTAACGCATACAAGCATTATTCTGACACTTTGAAACCTAAAGCAACATGTACAAACATTTAAGTAGTGCATGTGAACATTCAAGCAACGCTTTGAAACCTCAAGTGACACATTTAAACAGCCAAATAATGTTTATCAACATGCAAGTAGTGCATTACTATTTTCTAGTAAGCACGTGTAATACTTTGAAGCAACGTGTACTATACCTTGAAGTAGCTCTTATAGACTGAGACTTCAAAACAAAGGGTACTTCCCAAGGGTTTGAATTTTTTTGAATTTATAGCTGGATACCCTTTTCGGAGTTCTTGCTATACATCATTTGGACTAGTCAGATCCCCTCAGATTGAGAAATTCAAAATCATTTTTAAAGGGATTGATCAAAGGGATAAGCCAAGAATATTTTCTCCATGCTAATGCCAGCTTTTACAAGATCCCATTATATCAAGTCAACTTTGCAAGCCGACGAGACATATATTAGGCAAGAACTTCCTTTTTTGAGTGACACATTCACTTCTTCACAACAAACAGTTAAACCTGAAAAAAAAGAAGAACCAAGTAGGATGTCCTTCCCCTTTGGAAACATGGATCCTGACCTTATCAATCTTGTCAACAAGGACACCACTTACAACTAAAATAGTCAAAATAAAGATGCCAACAATGGTGAGGGTAATGGAGGAGGAAATGACCTCAACAATCAAGGCATTGATAATAATGGAGGGAATAAGGACCCTCAAGAAGAGGAGGCTACCGAAGAAAGGGTAGATGAGGTGGTAAAAAGTCTATTATTCATGAAGCTCATAGAGAAAATCCTAGAAAGAGATAGGGAGAAGTATTTCTTTGACCTAGCACAAGCGGGGGTGAAACTGCCCCATGATTATGATGTCGCTTAATTGAAGAAGAAAGAAGATGAGGCTAATCCAATTGACATCATGAATAATCAATTTAAATTATTTCAAATACAATTGCATAGCATGAAGAAAAGTGAGGCTCCCAAGCCATTTTTGATTGAGGCTTTATGTCCATTTCCATTTGACAAATCTCTAATTATGGTACCATTCCCCACAAATGCAGTTTTACCTAAGTATGATAAGTATGAGGGGGAATCCATTCCGCAAGATCATTTGAGGGAATTTTGTGCTTTGAGCTTTGAATTCATGCACAATACCACGTATTTAATGATATTATTTCTAAGGAGTTTGGGAGGAGCAGCAATGGAATGGTTTTCCAAGTTACCATCTGGTATTCAAAGTTTTGAAAAGCTAGCTTCCAAGTTTACGAGTCATTACTCATATAACATAAAACATGAGGTCACAATGATTAACTTATGTAACACAAAGAAACGTGATGGGGAAGAATTCTTGACTTTCTTGCAAAGATGAAGGGTGGTATTTGCTTGATACCCTAGAGGTGTACCTGAGAAAGAAAAAATAGACATTTTTATGAATAGTTTGAACATGGAAATGAACTATCAATTGAGATTTCAATGTCCACATTCCTTCCAAGATATGATTGAAAATGGAGTTACAACCAAAGAAGTTTTGTTGAAATGTGGAGAAATCAAGTTTTACAAGGAAAACAAAAATTCTCCTAACAATCACAATAATTCCAACAATCATAATCACACTTCAAGTAATAGCAACCACTTTTGGCTTAAGCACACCAACAAGGGCCTTGTCAATGATGGGGTTTTTTAGGCACATAATTTGAAAGCCACTCCTTTTAATATCACAAGATCTTCAAACCAAGCTAATAATGTGAACCAAGAAAAAAAGGTTCCATTTAACAACAACAACCCTAATACCCACAACTTGCAAAACAAACAAGAGGTTAAAAAACCAAGATCTTTCTTTACCTTGTCACCAAGGAGGAAGTTCACACCCTTGGGTGAATCACTCTAGAATGCTCTAAGGACTCTCATTACTAAAAAAATCATTGTTTTACTAGAGGCGAGGTCTTATGAACCTCAAATTAAACCCTCATGGTGGAATGAAACTAATATTTGTGAATATCATCAAAATAGAGGGCACAATACAAATCATTTAATGAGACTAAAGAATGAGGTACAATATTTGATAGATAATGGAATCATCAAGGTGGAAGGGTCACCAAACAATGAATATCATGTAGCTTTCAAAACCCCTTTCTTCAATCATGAGAAGGGAGTCTTTGAATAGTAACCAAAATAACAAAGGAGGTAATAAAAATGTAAATTTTGCACATAGCTATGATAATGTAATCAATTATTTAACAAGAAATGAGAATACTATCATTGTTATTTTTGTGAAAGATCCACCATCAATGGAAACCTCTAATGTGGATAGTAGGGGGCAAGCATCAAAGGTTACTTTACAAGGAGCTATTCCTATGAATATGGGCCCTAATCAATCATCTTATTCTCAACGACACTACAATATTGTGGATCAATTACAAATTACTCCAGCTCAAATTTATATTCTTGAGTTGTTGAAACTTTCACCAAATCACAAGGAAATCTTAGAGAAGGCTCTTGCGGAAATAATCGTTCTCGATAAGCTAGATGTGGATAGGTTTCAAAACATGGTGGGTCATCATATAACACCTCAGTGTTTGTCCTTTTCTGAACAAGATGACATGTCCATCCATCATCCTCAAAATTTTACATTGGATATAGAGGTCTTTATTCAAAAGCACTATGTCAAAATGGTCATCATTGATGGAGGAGCTGGTCTAACCATTTGCATATTGAGTCTAGTCAAAACCCTAGGATTTTCTGAAGGTGCCATGGATCTAAATAAGAAAATTACTATCAAAGCCTATGATGATGAGGAAAGGTTTTCTAAAGGAATGGTGGTATTTCCTATTCAATTGGGACCAATAAAAAATGATACTTTTTGTCAAGTTCTTGATACGAAGCTAACTTATAAAATTTTGATAGGGAGTTCATGGATACATGAAATTCAAGCGGTACCATTAACATATCATCAATGCATCGAGTTTCCATACCTTGGAGAAGAAATTAATATAAGTGGCGATGTGAATCCTTTTCAATATTGCAACATTGTTAAACCTATGAATGAGACATTCATCCCACATAATAGTGAATGGGCTACCTCAAGTGCTCCTAATGAGAAAAAGAAAGAAGATGGTCCTAGTTCCACTTTGTTCCTTAACTTGAATCAAGACAAAACTAACACATCTACATCAACTAAGGGAAATGAGAAAGTAAGTTTTGAAGACACAAGTAACAAGGATGATAATTTAGGTGTTTCAAATCAAGAGGAGGGAGATCCAAACCCCTCTAGGATTGAAAATGAAGGAGTCCAAGAAACACATTATCAAAAGATGGATAATTTGATGAAGAATTTTGAGAAACAATGCAAAATTCATCAAAAGGGTGTGGGATAATATTCCATGTCCTTGTTTTATTTACCCCCTTCTCCAAAATCACATGGGAGGCCAACTAGTGCTCATGCAAATAAAAAATATAATGCCCATTTTGTAAGACCAAGTGACAACTCATCAAAAGAGTAAGAAGATAATGAAGTTTTAAAGTGGTTGTACAAAGATGAGGAATCTTTGAGTTCCCATGTCCTTGTTTTATTTACCCCCTTCTCCAAAATCACATGGGAGGCCAACTAGTGCTCATGCAAATCAAAAATATAATGCCCATTTTGTAAGACCAAGTGACAAATCATCAAAAGAGTAAGAAGATAATGAAGTTTTAAAGTGGTTGTACAAAGATGAGGAATCTTTGAGTTCCCATGTAGAAAGGGTCCAAAATGTGAGTATCCAAACACATCAATATGATAAAGGCTTTCACAACATGCAAAAGATAGGATATAAAGGAAGATGACCCTTAGGCATTTGAAATAGAGGATCACTAGAGCCCATACAACCTCCTTGGTGATCTAAGGATGAAAAATCAAGCATAGGATACCAAGAACAAGGAAGTGGTTCAAGCAATGTACAAGATTCCTATGAACATGTCCATATGGTAGATTCTGAAAGTGAATATGACTCTGGTCAATATGAATGGGATTATTTATCCAAAGATTATTGTCATGAAAAGGAAGTGGATGAAATCCATACTTATTCTCCTACATATAGTACAAATAGACAATCAAATATGGACCAAGGATCAAGTTCTACTCAAGTGCCAAATAATTCTCAAGCACCAAATTTAGGACACGCATCAAATGAAAATTTGTGGGTGGGTGAACCATGGGTACCTTCGTGGGTAGGAGATTTGAATGTTAGGTTTAATTCATGAACGTTTTATCCAATAGAAATACAAGAGGACTCAAGTGAGGAGGATTTTGATCCAAATTATATGGAACACCTTGGCCCATGTCATTGATTTGAGCAATATAATGTATGAACCCTCTAACAAATTCATGTCCTTAAATCCCATGGATACAAATTTTACCAATGAATCTTTAGATCTTATCCATCCCGAACTAATTTATTGGGACCAAACTAAGCCAAATGACATACTCAACTTTCCCAATGACAATTTTGTGGCCTTATATCCTAATGCAGTTGAACCCTCTTTTACCAAAGAATTCGATCAAAGAAAAGAAATGGGGGAAAGGGACCAATATCTCAATCCAAAAGTAAAATAAAAAAAGAAAAGAAACAAAAAAATGAAGTGGTCTAGTGGTGAAAACCACAATGTGGTAGTATTAGACCCCAAAATAGTAAAAATAAAGGATGTTTCTAAAGGTGAAAACCCAACTGTGGCCCCAAAGGAAGAGAGATTGGACACCTTACTAGAGTATGATGAAGATAGATCTCCTATATTTATTGAACCAATAGAAAAGGTTAATATTGGCACTAATTTAGATCCACGATTCATACACATTATAGTTTCTTTGACTCTGGTTAAAAGGGAAGACTTCATCAAATTCTTTAAGGAAAAACAAGTTAAATTTTCATGGTCTTATTTAGATATGTCGGGGTTAGATCCAAGTTTTATCATGCATCATGTCAATGTGAGACCAGGAGTTAAGCCGATAAAACAAAAGTTAAGGAAAATGCATCCTCATATAGCCTTGCTAGTAAAAGAAGAATTGGAAAATTTGTTTAAAGTGGGATTCATAAGGGTTATAGCTTATGCCAAATGGATATCCAATATTGTGCTAGTTTCAAAACATGATAAATAAATAAGAATATGCACAGATTTATAAGATCTCACCTTGGCATGCCCAAAGGATGATTTCCATTACCTAGTATTGATGCTATAGTGGATTTGATAGCAGGACACTCCATGTTCTCTCTTATGGATGGATTTAGTGGATATAACCAAATTAATATAGCACCAAAGGATCAAGAGAAAACAACATTCACATTCCCATGGGGTACATTTTTTTGGAACATCATGACCTTTGGCCTTAAAAATGTTGGAGCTACTTATTAAAGGGTAATGACCACAATTTTTCATGATATGATGCATACATTTAATGAAGATTATGTGGATGATATATTAGGAAAATCACATGAAAGTAAAGAGAATTTACCCATCCTAGAGAATATTTTTACAAGATTGGAGAAATTCAAAGTTAGGTTAACCCTAAGAAGTGTGCATTTGGTGTCCAATCTGGAAAGTTATTGGGTTACATAGTTTCAACAAAAGGGATAGAGGTAGATCTGGAAAAAGTCCAAGCTATCATGGAAATGGAGGATCCTAAGAATATAAGTCAAATGAGATCATTGCAAGGAAGGTTACAATCCATAAGGAGATTTATATCCCAATTGGCGGAAAAGTTCCATTCTTTCACAAGACTTCTACATAAAGACACAATTTTAAAGTAGGATGAACAATGTGAAAAATATTTTGCATTATTGAAGTCATATTTGATGAGTTCACCTATTTTGATGCCACCTATCAAGGATAAACCCTTATTATTATACATCTCAGCAACATAATATTCTTTGGGGGTATTGTTAGCTTAAGAAGACAAGGATGGTAAAGAAAAGGCAATCTAATATCTTAGTAGAACTTTGGTCAAATATGAACTCAACTATAGTTTCATTGAGCGAGCATGCTTAGCGGTAGTTTTTGCTTCTCAAAAGCTAAGTCATTATATGTTGGTGCACAAAGTCAAGCTTATTGGTAAAATTGATCCTTTGAAGTATCTACTTAGCAAAATAACTCTTACAGGTACATTAGCCAAATGGGTGATGGTGTTGAGTGAATTTGACATAGAATATGTGGATAGGAAGGACATCAAGGGAAAAGTGATAGATGATATATTGGTGGACTCCCCTTTAGTATATCATCATCATATTCAAGTGGAATTTCTAGATTCAAAGATAATTAACGTGGAGGACAAAATATGGAAACTTTATTTTGATGGATCCTACACTCAAGATGGATTGGGGCCAGGTATTCTTTTAACTACTCCTCAAGGTTACACAATTCAAAAATCATACAAACTTATTTTTCCATGTACCAACAACATTGCGGAGTATGAAGCCCTAGTCATAGGCATCAAGATGGATTTAGAATGGAAGGTGACCAAACTGCAAGTGTATGGTGATTCTCAATTATTCATAAATCAGATCAATGATGAGTACCAAACAAAAGATGACAAGTTGATGCCCTATAAAATAATGGTGGATGATTGGAAAAATTATTTTGCCTTGATCACTTTTGAGAAAGTTCCAAAGGGACAAAAATAGAGCAGCAAATGTCATGGCTACTTTATCCTCTCTTCTTCAAATGCCAGAACATAATGCTAGATATGAATTCTTGGTAAAACCCGCATTTGACCTTCCCAATTCCCAAATTGTATGCCTTTTAGTTGGACATGACTCACATTGGTATGGACCTATTTTCACTTATCTACAAGACCAAACTTTACCTTTGGACCAAACCTGTAATCAAAAGAGACATTCGATTCGCTAGGCTTCCTGTTATACTATCCTTTCTGACACATTGTATCGCAAAAGTCTTGACAAAACGCTTCTTAGGTGTCTAGAGGACGAGGAATAAAAATTAGCTTTAAGAGAACTAGTTCATGAGGGGATTTGTGGGTCTCACTCTAGTAGGTTAAACTTAGTTAAGAAAATCCTTTTCATGGGATACTTTTGGCCAACTCTAGAGAAGTATGCTTGTCACTTTGTTAAGATATGTCAGAAATGCCAATATCATGGAAACATGATTCATGCGCCAATGCAATATTTACACCCAATGGCCACACAATGGCCCTTTTATCAATGGGGGTTTGATTTAATAGGGATGATTTTTCCACCTTCATCCAATGGTCATAAATACATCCTACAAAAACTAAATATTTCACTAAATGGGTAGAAGTTGTGCCTTTGACAACTACAATGGGTAAGAAAATCTATATGTTTTCCTAAATCACATCATTTGTAGATATGACATTCCTCATGCTATCACCACTGAACAAAAAACAATTCAAAAACAAAGATGTGGATGACCTATGTGACAAGTTTCATATTATACATCATTCTTCTTCCATTTATTATACTCAGGGGAATGGACAAGTAGAGGCAAAAAACAAAAAAATACTCACCATATTGAAAAGGACAGTTGATAATTCAGGAAGAAATTGACATGTTTAATTAAATCTAACATTATGGGCATATAGGACCAACATAAGGACACCAACAAGAGCTACACCATTTTTATTGGTTTATGGGGTAGAATCAGTATTGCCTTTAGAGGTTGAGATCCCATCTTCAAGAGTTTCTTTACAAGGGTTGATAACAGATGAAGACTATAGGGTTGCTAGATTTCAACAGTTGGAGTTGCTAGAAGAACATCAAACTCAAGCATATGAACATCTCAAAGTGTACCAAAACAGGATGTCAAGGAACTATAACAAGAGTATCATACCTAGAACATTTCAAGTTGGGGACTTAGTGTTTCGGGAAAATCCTAAGAATCATGTGGAAAGAGAAAAGAAAGGAAAATGGGAAGCAAACTAGTTAGGCCCATTTATCATTATTTATTCTTTCGGCATGGGGACATATAAATTAGCTGATTGTGAAGGAGAAGAGTTACAAGACCCTATCAATAACATTCATTTAAAGAGGTTTTATACCTGATCAGTTGAAATAGTATTAGTTGAAAGAGTATCAGATGAGAGAAAGCACCATTCCTTGTACAGTGAAAAGAGATCTTGAAATAATCTAAAAACAATGAAAAGAGATCTTGAAATAATCCAAAAAAGTGAAAAGAGATCCTAAAATAATCCAAAAAAGTGGAAAAAGATCCTGAAGAAATTAAAAAACAATGGAAATAGTTTTGAAAAAAGTGAAAAAGTAGAAAATTGAGCATGAAAAAAGCAAAAACATTCAAATATGGATCTTGATTTTTTTTTTTGGTGAAAACCTAGTAAACAGGTGCCTTGGTAATAAATAAATAAAAATTTAAAATTTAAAAAATAAAAAAAAAATAAAAAAAAAGGTAAAAGTGCCTTGGTGAAAACCTAGCAATAGGCGCCTTGGTATCAAAAAAAGAAAAAAAAAAGAGAGAAAAAGAGCAATAAATTTAGGGAGGTGAAAACCTGGTAAACATGCACCTTTTTGACCCTTAAGTCTTCCCTAGTTACATTTGTACATACTTGCATTTGCATCATCTCATTTGTACATATTCCTTGCATCCTGTAATATCCTCAAAGACTGATATCCAAATTTGACTATTAAATTTCAAAGGGCTAGTGTACTTTTGTCTAGTCTCACAAAGAATGGTTGTACCTTGCTGTTATATAATCCCTCAATATACAAGAATAAAAGCATACATGAAGGAATCTACTTATCCTCTAACACATGAACATTCAACATGCCAATTTAATCCAACAATAAAGAAGGTTGCAACAATAGTCATTCATGAACTCACACCTTACGGGAACAACCGCATGGAAATAATATAGAACCACAACGATCAACATAAAATGGAATACTAAGATTTTGTCCAGAGTTCATTACAACATAAGCTTAGTAAAGAAATAACAAATCGGGCACCTGATAAAAGTGTTGCTGGAATGATTTAGCTATGTGAATATCGATTGAAGATACATTATGGACGTACTCCTCAGCATGCGCAGTGACTGAGTGTATACGGCTAGCAACAAAGGCCAGGAAACACGTCCATGCTAAACTTCCCTTCACTATCTAAGCTCAAACTACATTGGGCTGTGATGTGCCCGAGCGCTACCACACCAGGCTGTGGTTATGAAACAAACCCCGTCCAACACTATGAAGATGGACAAAAGTTAGCACTCGACTGGTCTGGTGCTGGCCCCAAACTGCTGGTCATGCGATGGAGATCACACAATCCCCCATGTCTCTTAACACCTGTTCTAAGGCTGCTGGTGGTAGGGAAAACTTACTCCTTCCCACGTGACTGTTACATGACAATCCTTCACACCCTGATATTCCTTGGACCCGCGTCTTGCTGTCTCATTATGTGGCATGAGAATAATACAGTAAGCACTTAGGGATGGTGCAACTTCATTCAAACACATTATTGATCATTCATATTTCAGTGCAGATTAGAATCAATATTGACTACCCAGGTTGAAGCACGAACTACCAACTAACACTTCTCCCTTAATTACCGTAGAGGATTTCTGAGAATGCAAGTGCTAGGATTCAAATTGTATAAAGACCAACTCAATATTCCTTGTTGAATAATGTATAAGGAGATATTAAATCTAAAGTGTGCTGAAGCTGAATATTTGTCTTACCAATGCATTAAATTTAGAATGTGAAATCTGAAGAAATTCCACCATAAATGAGAATGCCAGGGCTACGTCTAGTTTCTCAAATTCCTCAAGGGGCTGTGTCCTCAAGAAATCAGTCACATTTAAGCAACCATATATAAAATATTAATTTCATAAATTTTCATTGTACTTTTCCCAAGGAATATCTCCTTCCTTTATAACCTCAAAATGAGAGCCATTTCATCAATTAGACAATGTGGGATAAAAAAGCACTTTCATCTTTTAGTCACTTAAGTCACTTTATAAAATAAAGTAACTGAAAGTTATAATATTAAAGTGACTTTATTATATAACTTTATGAAATAAAGTACCCCAACTATAGAGTCTGAACTCAAATATTAAATAAATGCCCAAGTAACCATGTGACTCACTGACATCCTCTGTAAAGCGGCCATTAGACTATCCGGATGGCTAGATAGGCTAATCAGGCATAATATGCATTACTAAAGGAAAGAGGACATTACAGTCCTCCCTTCCCAGGATTGCTTTCCCTCAAGCAATCTCAACGCTAGGTGTTGTAGGATAGACTCACCCTCCCAAGTGGCATCCTCATACAACAAGTCTTTCCACCGGATCAAGTATTCCTGAACAACCCTGTTCCACAGATTTCTTTCCCTGACCTCAATAATCTTTGCTGGAACCAAAGCCAATTTACCCTCCTCATCCAATGGAGGTAAACTACTTGAAGCTACTGTTTGTTGTCCTATTGCCTTCTTGAGGTAAGAGATGTGGAAAACATTATGAATCCTTCTATCTGCTGGAAGCTCCAACTCACAGCCTACCTCACCAACTCTCCTCGAGATGTGATAAGGGCCATAGAATGTAGGCCTGATCTTCTCTGATCCACTCTTATTTAGCGAGCTCTACTAGTAAGGTTGTAGGTGGAGGTAAACCATGTCCCCTATCTTGAAATTCTACTCTACCTTGTGATGATCAGTGTACATCTTCTGCTGATTCTGTGCTCTCTGAATATTCTCCTTGAGAGAACAGAGAATGTCCTGGTGATCCTATAACCAGTCATTAGCTATCGGAGCCCTGTTGTCCTATAAAGCCAAATCTATGAAAGATAGTGGCTCACTATCGTAGAGTGCCCTGAATGGTGACATGCCTATGGTCATATGATAAGTGGAGTTATAAAAGAACTCCCCCAAGTATAGCCAACAGACCCAAGCTCTTTGCTACCCCAATATATAGTTTCTGAGACAGCCTTCCACCCATTTATTCACAATCTTTGTCTGCCCATATGTCTGTGGGTGGTAACTGGTCTTGGGAGTCAACTCCGTTCCTACCAACCTGAAAAGTTCCTTCTAGAAGGTGTTAAGGAACTTTCTGTCCCTGTCGCTCATAATGGTCTTAGGGAGACTGTGCAGTCTAAAAACCTCACGAAAGAATAATTCTGCTACCTAAGAAGCTGTCCAATCTACCACAATGGCAAAGAAATGAGTGAACTTTGTGAGTCTGTCGACTACCACAAAAATACTATCCTTACCCTGTACTTTTGGAAACCCAGTGATGAATTCCATAGAAATACCCTCCCATTTCTGAGCCAGAATAGGAAGGGGCTGCAGTAAACCCGCTGGGTGAGTGTGCTCTGACTTGTTATGCTGACAAGTTTGGCACTCCCTAACATGCTGTAGGACATCGTCCTTGAGGCCCTTCTAAGAGAACCTCTCCTGGATATACCTGTAAGTCTTAAAAAACCCTGGATGTCCTGCTGTAGGAGTGTCATGTACAACCATCAAAATCAAAGCCTTCAGCTTCGAACCAGGTACTAAGTAGATCCTGTCCTTGTAGAGAATGGTGTCATCATTTACCTTGTACCGGTCATCTAGAAGCTACCCATCCAAAATCTGACATGCTTGAGTATCCTTAGAATACTTAACCAATAAGTGAGATTTCCAATCTGCGGAAATCTCAGATAGTACACAACAAGTTACCTCTGAAGGCCTCTCGGAGAGTGCATAAGCTACAATGTTATTCTTGCCTTTGACATACTCGATGTCAAAGTCATAAGCCTATATCTTACTGACCCATTTCTGGTGTCTCTCGTTGAGTTCTTTTTATTCCAGGAAGTATCTCAAGATGTTATGATCTGTTTTGACAATAAACTTGCCACCCACCAGATATTGTCTGAATTTTGCTAATGCATGCATGATGGCTAGCATCTCTTTGTCGTACATAGAGTACAACCTCTCATTGTCCCTGAGTTTCCTACTCTCATAATCTATAGGGTGCATGTCCTACATCAACACTGCACCTATCCCAGTACCTGAGGCATCACACTCAAGAATAAAGGGATGAGAGAAATTTGGTAATGCTAGAACCGGGCATGTACTCATGATAGTCTTGAACCTGTCGAAGACTATCTCAATATCACCTGTCCACCTAAAGGCCCCTTTCTGAGTGAGATAGGTGAGGGGTGCAGCTTCCTGAGAGAATCCCTTTACGAACCTCCTGTAGTAAGAACACAAACCAAGGAATCCTCTCAACTCTAAAACATTCCGTGGTGGCGGCCAATCCAGGATAGCCTGTATTTTCTCTTGATGGACCTTGACTCCATCTACCCCTATCACATGTCCCAGGTAGAGGATCTTGGTCAATCCAAACTCACACTTGGACTCTTTAGAAAATAGAGACTGATTCTCCATGATGCTCAGAATCTCGTCCAAGTGTCTCAAATGCTCCTCCCATGTCTTATTGAAGACCAATATGTCATCAAAGAATACTAATACACTCTTGTGCAACTATTTTTTGAAGATGTGATTCATGCAAGACTGGAACGTAGCTAGAGTGTTAGTGAGCCCAAATGGCATCACTAGAAACTTGTAGTGTTCGTAATGGCAACGGAACGCTATCTTATGCACATCCTCCTCTCAGACACGAATCTGGTGGTGCCCTGATCGAAGATCTATCTTTGAGAAATAGACTAACCCATGTAACTCATCTAGCAGCTCATCAATTCAGGGAATAGGATACCTGTTCTTGATGGTTCTCTTATTCAGAGCATAGTAATCAATACACATGCGAAGAGTACCATTTTTCTTCTTCACTAATACCACTGAAGAAGCAAATGGACTAGAGCTAGGCTTGATGTGTCCCATGTCCAAGAGTTCCTTTATCATCTTCTCTATCTCTTCCTTGTAGTGCCTAGGATGATAATAAGGAGTAGTAATTATGGGCTTAGCACCCTCCTCCATCTCAATGATATGCTCGAACCCTCTATCTGGAGGTATGCCTGGTGGTATATCCTCAAAGACCCTCTTGTGCTTATCAAGCACCTACTAAATATCAAGGTGAACCTGCTGCCTTGAATCCGGTGTGGGTTTCGTGGATACGAAGCACTAGGCTACCCACTCCATGTCACTGTGTCTCATGATGGCCTCCATCCTCTGAGTAGACACTAATCTAGGCCCGCCATCTGGCATGGCCTTAAGAACCACCTGCTGACCACCCTATATAAACTCTAACTATTTCAGCATGTGATCAATGGTGTACTTGCCTAGGGTCTGCAGCCACTACATACCCAATATCACATCAAGACTATCCAAGTCAACCACATAAAAATCTACCTCTAGCAGGTAATCACCAGAGTGTATTGGAAGACCCGAGATCTTCCCTGTGCAACTCAAGAGGTCCCCTCCTGCCACCTTGACCTCAAATTTTGGGATATCATCCACCTGTAGCCATCTCCTGGAGACCATACCTGTGCTGATGAAATTGTGCATAACACCTGTATCTAAGAGGAAAAAAATCCTCTATCCTCTAACTACTCCTTTCAAATGAAAGGGGTGACATGTAGGAATCCAGAGAGGGATGCTAAAGTAACTGGGGGCTGCTCGTGAGGGGATTTATTTTTTTTTCCCTCCAATGTTGGCTCAACCTGAGCCTCCTCTTCACTGTCCTCCTCATCGCTGCCCTCACCCTACTCATACTCATTCTCAGAAGCTACCTCAATGTAATGAAGTTTGCCTTTTCCAAGGCACCTGTGATCTAGAGTCCAAGGCTCCCTGCAAGTGAAACACAACTTTCACCTCCTCAATTCATTTCTCATCTCAAAATCCAGCCTGGAAGGTGCACTCTTATCTTGAATTTTCCCCTTCTAAAATGAACAAGACCCCTTGAAGGGTTTCTTAGGTGGCTGTAAAATGGAGGATGGTGAATCTAAATCATGAGCTAACTTAATAGCATCATCCAGGGTGTCTAGTTTGAGAACTCTAACCAGCCCTCTGTATTTATCATAAAGGCCTTCAATGAATAACAAAACCTTCCTCTTCTCTATTGTATCTGGGACCATGATGGAGATCCTCTGAAACTTGTCAATGTAATGCTCCAGAGATCTGCTCTGCTTAAGCTGAGCTAGCTCCCTGTAATAGACCTCTATATCCTTCCTGTCAAAACGAGCGATCAACCTCATGCTAAAGATCTCATAGGAGGCAATCAATCCATGATCCTAGATGACAAGGCCATGATGCCACCAATCATACGTAGTCTCCTCTAGATGCATAGTGGAAAATTTAATTAGTTCAGTCTCTGACATAGGTTTGAGGGTCAAGAACGTATCGAGCTTGTGGATCCAAGCTCTAGCAGATTTTCTGCCGTTGCCATCGAACATAGGAAGAGTCAATTTGTTCATGGCATTTTTCAAATCCTGGCTTGGACCCCTGGGTCTCCTCTCTGGCTGGGCCCTACCAAATTCTCTCTTTTGGGCCATATACTAAACAAAAGTTAAATCATCTTTGACATAGACGGGTAACATGTCCCACTCATCGTGCATCGTCATAACATTCTCTAGAAGAATGCCTGTTAGACCTGGTTGTGCCACCTCCTCCTCTGTAATATTCTCTATGAATGTAGGCATGAGGGGTCTGTCTGTGGTATATGTGGGAACTCTATCAACTCTAGGAGATCCTTCTCTGCTGCTACCACCACTGTGCTGGCTAGGGGGCCTCCTGACTGTAACTGACAACCACTTGATAACCCCTGTAAGCTGCTGTAACACACCAGCAATATTGTCCTGCCCAACATGTATCTGCCTCATTGTCTCCCTGGCTTCTCTATCTACCTCATCAGCCATGTTACCACCTAAAAAAAGTCTACTCTAAAACAAACTCCTCGCTATCTGGATGACTGGACTCAATGTCCACCTATACGGAAGAATCGGTTTGTTCATGTTCCTCCTTGTTATGACCACATCCAGGTATCTTGTGCCTGCTATGCATAACTAGCTAGTATGAATACTGCTATCATAACTAAAAACTGAAATGATAACCCCACTAGGATGGCAAGATCAGTAGCTCTGATACCACTATAATATCCTGAAAGACTGATATCCAAATTTGATTATTAAATTTCAAAGGGCTAGTGTAATTTTATCTAGTCTCACAAAGAATGGTTATACCTTGTTGTTATATAATCCCTCAATATACAAGAATAAAAGCATACATGAAAGATTCTACTCAGCCTCTAACACATGAACATTCAATATGCCAATTTAATCCAACAATAAAGAAGGTTGCAATAATAGTCATTCATGAACTTACACCTTTCGGGAACAACCGCATGAAAATAATATAGAACCACAATGACCAGCATAAAATGGAATACTAAGATTTTGTGCAGAGTTCATTACAACATAAGCTTATTAAAGAAATAACAAATTGGGCACCTGATAAAAGCGTTGCTAGAATGCTTTAGCTATGTGAATATTGGCTAGAGATACATTGTGGAGGTACTCCTTAGCATGCACAGTGACTGAGTGTATGCGGTTGGCAACAAAGGCTAGGAAACATGCCCATGCTAAACTTCCCTTCACTGTCTAAGCTCAAACTATGTTGGGCTATGATGTGCCCGAACGCTACCACACCAGGTTGTGGTTATGGAATAGACCCCGTCCAACACTATGAAGATGGACAACAGTTAGCACCTGACTGGTCTTGTGCTGGCCCCGAACTGCTGGTCACACAATGGAGATCACACAATCCCCCACATCTCTTGACACCTATTCTAAGGCTGCTGGTGGTAGGGAAAACTTACTCCTTCCCACGCAAGTGTTACATGACAGTCCTTCAAACCCCGATATTCCTTGGACCTACGTCTTGCTATCTCATTATGTGGCATGAAAATAGTATAGTAAGCACTTAGGGACGGTGCAACTTCATTCAAACATATTATTGATCATTTGTATTTCAGTGCAGATTAGAATTAATATTGACTGCCCAGGTTGAAGCACGAACTGCCAACTAACACTTCTCCCTTAGTTACCATGGAGGATTTCTGAGAATGCAAGTGCTAGGATTCGAATTGTATAAAGACCAGCTCAATCTTCCATGCTGAATAATGTATAAGGAGATATTAAATCTAAAGTGTGTTGAAGCTGAATATTTGTCTTACCAATGCATTAAATTTGGAATGTGAAATCTAAAGCAATTTCACCATAAATGAGAATGTTGGGGCTACGTCCAGTTTCTCAAATTCCTCAAGGGGCTGCATCCTCAAGAAATGAGTCACATTTAAGCAACCGGATATAAAATCTTAATTTCATAAATTTTCATTGTACTTTTCCCAAGGAAGATCTCCTTCCTTTATAACCTCAAAATGAGAGCCATTTCATCAATTAGACAATGTGGGATAAAAAATCACTTTCATCTTTTAGTCACTTAAGTCACTTTATAAAATAAAGTAACTTACAGTTATAATATTAAAGTGACTTTATAATATAACTTTATGAAATAAAGTACCCGAACTATAGAGTCTAAACTCAAATATTAAATAAATGCCCAAGTAACCATGTGACTGATTGGCATCCTCTGTAAAGCGGCCATTAGACTATCCGGATGGCTAGATAGGCTAATCAGGCATAATATGCATTACTGAAGGAAAGGGGACATTACACATCCGTCATTTGGGCATAGTCCTAATAAGTCTTTGAGAAGCATTCTGTCAAGCCTTGTTCATCATCGAATTTCATTTTGCACAGTTTATTCTTTGTTCATTTTCACTTGGGGGCATTCTTTTCAAAATTGACGAATTTCTAGCAAACTTCAAGTCACAATTTGCGCACCAAAACTTTGACAGATAGACTTTGAACCTTTGATTTACATCATTGTTCAACCAAAAATTTGATCTCGACACTTGCTCCTTGACTTTTGAGACCTTATTATCAGGATTAAAAATTTGCAAAACAATCACAAGATTAGAATGGATGGAATTTAATTGGAAAAATTGCAAACAATACAAGCACTTTTTAGTTTTGATTGCTTGATTCATGTCTTTTAGCAAATTGATGATATTTCAATTAGATTTCTGATGATGAAAGCATGACATCTTTTATTTCTTGTTGTGTGAATGTCTGGAGGTTGATTCACCAAGATATGTAACTTCGTCTAATGACATGATCATCGAACAATCATTGAGGACATTTGCATATGGAAGAGAGTCAATTTTTATTTGTTTACGCAGACAGATACCTTGGATATTTAGATCTACCATATATTAATACCAACATCCAATTGCAACATTGAATCCAATGAAACTGGTATTTAGACTCCCATAGTTGAATTTTTCAACTAGTAAGGGTTGTACTAGTTTCAGATGATTGAAGTCTAATGCAAGAAATATTCATATCATCATGGTGTGGTTATCCAACTAGTGATGGTTTTATGTGCTTCTGGTTCAAAAGGATCATTGATGAAAGTATATCCATTTGCATTTCATTGTGAAAATGATAGTTGCATTTGCATTCTAGATTAAATTGCATAAAAGATTTTTTCTTAAGCTAAAGGGTGTTAGGATTAAGTAATACTGAGAGGGGGGAGGGGGGTGAATCAGTATTACAACACTTGAAATTAACTTTAAACCAATTCAACATAAACCATAAGCATACTGAAACATAAACAAATAACAGAGTACTCATGACACCAAGGGAAAACCCCGGTGGGGATGATACCCACAAGCATGCACTAAAGTATAATGTCTATGTTAGGAGACCTAGCCCTGTCGGGATTTGAATATTACATAGTAAAATTCATTGTTAGAGGAATACAACCCTATTAAAGGTATACAACACCCTGTTAGGGGCCAATTGAGATTACAACTCTTACAATATATGTTTGTTACAAAAGTGATCTCAGTAATGAACAAAAACATGCATCTTCAATGCTTAGATAGTTCCAATCATAGCTCTTTAATTATCTTTGTCAACCCTCTGCTCTGCCATTCACATCTCTCATATCACATATTCCATTAGTACATTTATTCATACTTCGCTCAACAAAAATTCTTCATATATATATATATATATATATATATATATATATCCAAATCGACTCTCTTAACCAAATATTACATAGTCGGCTCTAAATACAAACTACAATTAATAAAGTAAATATCAAATACATAGTCGGCGCTCTTACATAATAAAAATATATATTATCAATAATTGTAATCTATCTTAGCTTGCCAAGATTCCATGTCAGACTCCCCAAATCATCGCTTCAGTTCAACTGCTCAGTATCACTATTCTGTTGAAGTCGCATGTCTTCATTTCACTGTAATTCTCTGTAAACTTAACCAAATCAAGTCAATCTTAGATTTATGTCATACATACCCCATATTATCTCTCTCTAAGCTTTCTCGACATAACTCATCGATCTCAATCTTTGATACCCAAAATACCTCTGTATTTTTGCCCTGTACTTAGTCGATTCCAGAATAGAATCACCAAAACTTAACTCCAGATCAGTCGATCAATATGCCATATTTGTTGCCATAACAACAACCAAAAAGTGAATCATAACACACAAAATTGATCACTTTCCAACAATCTCTCCCTTTGGCATTGTTGGCAACACTTAACCAAAATTGACTAAGTGTTCCAACAAAAACAAAACTTGTCTCCTCTGTATTCCTTCTTCTTCTTCTCCCTTATTCATTTTACCTCTTCTCTCTTCTCCTCTAATCATTTTTATTTTTCCCTTTTTTTTTTTTTGTTCTTCTTTTTTCTATTTTTTTCTCTCTTCTCTTCTCCCCCTTTGACAACAATGACAAAGGTGCATAAAAAATAATAAGGCTAGTGCTTGCTCACCATTTTCAGAATATCTTGAAAAGAATCTTCCAAGCTCTTCTGCACTCCATGACTTAATCAATAGCTGACTAACATGAATTAGTCCATTCAGCGCAAATGATTTTGTCTCTACTACTTTCAACTCTATGGGCATAGAGTTTGTCAGTGCTTCTGCAGTCTTCTCCATGTCAGATAAGTGGGTTTCAAGAATTGATAGCTTATGAGTGATTAAACTATTCAACAAACCAAACCTTTTCATGACTCTCCCTTTCTCAATATCCAACACATTTAGCTTATCCACAATTCTTGTCACTTCACTATCCATCTCCATCACAGATTGTGAGGAGGTCTCACAACTGTCCATCATATTGTTCAAGGTTGCCATGTCCTTAGCAATAATGTCCTCAATGATCTGGACATGTCTAATTGGGTTCATGAAATAACTAAATAACTTGCTTCCATGTGCAACATAGCTCTTAGAATTTGCTGTAACAGTTCTCAATATGCCCAAGTCCCATGAAATAGACTGCAGACTTCAATCAATTTCTTTTCTAAGTAGCTCTTATGTGCCTTATCTTTTGTAATCTTCACTAAGTTCTAATAGTGACCATCAAATTTATCAAGTGTCATCTTTAAGTTTTCTATATCATCTCTGCTCTGGAAAACAATAGGTGCTGGAAGTAATTTATTCACATTATCCATTGCCCTGGACATTAGCTTAGTCTTCTTTTCACTCTTCTGGTCTGATCTCTCTTTTGCTTTAGTAAGTGCGGTGAAAGCTAAGCTTGTTAGAGTAATAGTCTATCGGGGTTACTAATTTAAATCATTATGATCTAATTAGTAACTTCCCTATTCACTCTAGTTTGCTTCAGCTAACCTTAGGCAGTTTCTATTTCTGTTAGTTTCCCTTT
>MU227750.1:230243-303723 GCA_018584345.1 Thuja plicata
GCAGTAGTTTCCTAGGTTTGGCTTCTCCCTAAGCTTATCTTAAGGGGGGGTGTTAGAGTAATAGTCTATCGGGGTTACTAATTTAAATCATTATGATCTAATTAGTAACTTCCCTATTCACTCTAGTCTGCTTCAGCTAACCTTAGGCAGTTTCTATTTCTGTTAGTTTCCCTTTTAGGGTTTCGTGATTCCTTTATAAGGATTCACCTCTTAGTTTATCATTACAGAGTTTTCACATCTTATTGTAATTCTATTGTTGATAATATAGATTATTTTCTTTCAACATGAATTTGATGTCTCTGGCCTATCGGCCGCCATAGCTGCCCTCTCTCTTCTGTCTTTTTGCTTCTGTCTATGTGATAGTCTTGCATGCAGGTTTCTTGGGTTGATTTGATGGTTATCAAATCCAATAAAGCTCACCAACATATTCTCATCCATGCGATCAACATCAACATCAACAGGTTTTTCTTTGCTTGTAACAATAGGATAGAATATGTATTTACCTCAGTTTTGACTTCATCTTTTGTTTCTTCTTCATGCTTCTTTTCTTTCTATTATTCATGTTCCTCTTTATGTTCTTCCCTTTTCTTTTCTTCCTGTTTCATTTCTTCCTCTTTCTGTTCTTCCTCTCTAGCCATAGTAAAGTCAATGTTTCCTTCAAAAGGGTCTTTCTCATCATGAGAAGTGTCAAGTGTTACAGGCACACCCGAAACATAGAAATCTGGTTGCATGCCATCTTCGCTTTTCTTAGTACTTGCCTCAGCTGCTATTGAACTCTCTCCCATTCCTAAGGGTGTAGGCATTGCAGTCTTAGGAGGTGTAGTCTTCTAAGGAATATTAGACATAAGTATTTGATCTACTTCTCTCTCAGTCTCTTTGGTAATATCTTCATACTTTCTTGCCATGATCTTTACTAACCTTTCATTAGTCCTCAATAATGGTTTTAGTTCTTTGAATATTCTATCACTTTCTTGCATAGATATCATAGGTAACATTTTATCAATCACTTGATTTATGATAGTCTCATCTTCAATATGTGCTAACTATTTTCTTATTTCCAATCTTCCATACAAGTCTTCAGGTACATTGCCCTCAATCTCTAATAGATTTTTCTTGAAAACAAGTAAATGATTTACAACAATATCTTCAATCTTAAGTTTGTTAGATTCCTCATACCTTTCATAGTATTTGTCTATTGTAACCAGCTTTCCCTTCTGAGTAGATCTCTTCTCAATAATTTCAAGTCAAGCTTCCATATTTTTCTATCACTTTCAGCTTTATTTTCTTCTCTCTCAGTCCTCTATTCTTTAGGTGGTGATTTCAGTTTGGCGGATCTAGTGCTCACTCTAGGAACCAATTTTACTGCCTGTGAGGTCTTCAAAGATGATGAAGGGGTGTCTACATCAATGACTATAGTAGGTGCAGTAGCTGTCATCACAACTTCAGTATGTGGAAGGGCTAAATTACTAGCACTTATCAACCCAGATGATCATTATGCCAATTTCATCTTTACTTCCTTCAACTCTTCCTCAGTAAATCCTGCCTTAACTCCACATTCATGAATGATGTTCTCTACTTTTCTTTTCCTCGAGCCTCTGGTCTGTTCTTCTCTCACCTCAGCTGATTTTTCTTCATAGGCACCCCACCTCTTCTCATATGTATTTACCTCAGATGCCAAAACATGTTCAATATGCATAGTTAGTATTCTTGAACACTTCATATCCCATAGGATAACACCATTTCTTTCTAGGTACTACTTCCTCAAAGCATACACAATCAGTTTCAACCATGAAACAAATTGTATCCTTGTATTTTTTCAACTAAGTCTTCAAGGATCTTGTATCTTTCTTTTATCTATCTCTGAAGAATATTAATCATTCTGAACAGTTCTCCATCAACCCATGTGTTGTTCTATCTTCAATAACTCTATGAAATCTGAATACTATTAGGTATCCCTGTTCTCCAACCACTAGGGTGCATTCTTGGAAATATGTGCTCAATGTGTATGTACATGTGCATTAGAAGTGAACCAAATATGAAGGTTTTGGATTTGTCTTTCTTTATCAACTTCACATTCTCCAAAAACTGTTGTTCCAACACTTGGCATAAGTTATACTTTGTGTTTTCATTCACCATTCTATAGGCCATCATAATAGCTCTAGCTGATACAAAATTAGGTCTACTGCTATAGTAGAATTTTTAACCAAGTAACATAGTAATCAATCTCACATCCTGCTAAAAGATGTCATTTACTATCATAGCTTTCCTATCCCATTTCAAGTGTGTTAGGGTTTCAACTTGCTTCTTAAAATGTTTCTCTACCATATGAATGATTCCAGTATTGTCCAATCCAATAATATCATGTATCAATTCACTACATATCTTCACACGTTATTCACCTATCCAAAATAAACTGATCATGTACTCTGCTCAACAATATCTTAAACCATTCTTCTTTTCTGAATTTGTGTAAATCCAGAATTTTTATAATGTTTAACTCATTAAAAGGTTTGAATTCATCTCTCATAATGCCATTATCAATCATGTATTCCATTTCAATAGAAATGTCATCGATACCCAGTATGTCATACTTGCAATGGATATATGCCCTAATGTCTTCTACATGCAAGACGTCGTGAGGTGTTTGAGAAAATGCTCCTTCAGGGTCTTCTTCATAGGATTTGAAAGGATGTCTCTTGAATTTATATCTAGGTCTATTCACAATATGAAATATCATAGGTGCATCCATATTTTCTATATAAGTAGATGATGTAAATACCTTTCACACACTGAATTTCGAGTATTCGCTTTGATCGATCATGGAAGGTAATTGCTAGATGGTCTGAATCTCTTTTCTCTCTGATCTCCTTAGGTCACTGCTCGTCAAATGGTAAGAAAATAGGTAATCATCCGGTGCTTTATACAATGTTGAGTTATAAAAGTTCACATTGCTCAATGTTGTCCAGTCATTCATAAATCTCACAATCACAATATATACATCGTCTGATGTTGCGATCTTAAATATAAGTTCCATGATGTTGGCCACGATCATACCTAATCTTGCTAGAGCTCAATCCACATAATTAGGGGAGAGATATATTCCAAAGTCTTTATCCAATGCTCCCCCTAAGGCCACGATCAACCAATTTGGTCAATTCTACTTTGTTATCATTAGACAAAGAAATAGTAGCATCTACTATCTCTCCCTGAACCGATATCTCACTTGTCTCTTTGATCATCCATATCTTTCCATTGTTGTTATCCTCTACTTTCTTGAAACAAATTTCAAAATCACTCTTCAATTATGCAATACTCTTACCAGTGTCATTGTCATTCTTTTGTGTATTCATAGGAGGTGGTACTCTTCTATTGTTTACTCCATTATATCTGCAAAAATTCTCTATATGGCCTGTATTGTTGTATTTGTAACATATAGGAGGTCTTCTATCCTAATTTACTTCCATCTTACAAAACTTTGCAATGTATCCAATGTTATTGCATATGTAACATGTAGGTTTCTTTGTATGTTCTCCTCTACTGTCTTGTCTATATCCAAATTGATTTACTTTACTGCATTCTGCCTTCTTATGCCCATATACATTACAATTAAAACAATAACCAGAGAAAGTCTTAAAAGGGGCATTACCTTTGCAATCTATTTTCATGTGTCCAAACTTGTTACAAACAAAGCATCTACCTCTGAAAGGTCTGATATGTTCTTTAGGTTATTCAAGAGTAGGTTTTTCTGCATCAATCTTCACATCTAGTTTCTCTTCTTGATTCTTGAAACATTCAGCTTCATTGAATCCAATACCAGTCATATCTCCTTTAGGTTTCTGTTTGTCTCTTTGTTCATCGATCAAGTCACTGCTCATGTGTAGTTTCTTAATGTGTTTCTTTGTCTCAACAAGTTCACCTTTTATTCATTTGTTCCATCAAAGTATTTGCATTTTTCAAAGCTTCTTCAATCTTGTTTTTAGCATCCTTTTCCAATTGAATTTCTTTAGCAATGGCTTCATTCTCAAGCTTCAGAGTGTCATTCTCTTCTTCAAGTTGCTTCATTTGATCTAAATTATCATTGTTTGAATCTTCTTTTATCTGAACCACAAGGTCTTGTCTATGATTTCTAGAAAGTTCAAGTTGTTCTTTTAGTTTCTTTATGAATCCATCTTTTCTCCTTAATTTGAATCTCAAGTCATCATTTTCTACTTTTTCCTTATCAAGGTCTTCAAGTGCAGCTTCAAAGTTTCCCTGCAAACTTTTTGAATCCATTATGATCTCCCTTAAGTTGTTAAGCTTTCTCTCCAAGGGCCAAAAGATCTAATACCAATTGTTAGGATTAAGTAATATTGAGAGGGGGGTGAATCAGTATTACAACACTTGAAATTAACTTTAAACCAATTCAAAATAAACCATAAGCATACTAAAACATAAACAAATAACATAGTACTCGTGACACCATTATTTTTTGTCAAGGAAACTGTGGCCAAGGGAAAACCCCAATGGGGATGGTACCCAAAAGCATGCTCTAAAGTATAATGTCCCTATTAGGAGTTGAAAACTACATAGTACAATTCCTTATTAGAGGAATACAACCTTGTTAAAGGTAAACAACACCCTGTTAGGGGCCAACTGAGCTTACAACTCTTACAATATATTATTGTTACAAAAGTGTTCTCTATAATGAACAAAAACAAGCATCTTCAATGCTTAGATAGTTCCAGTCATAGCTCTTCAATGATCTTTGTCAACCCTCTGCTCTATAGTTCACATCTCTCATATGAAATATCCCATCAGGACATTTATTCATACTTTTCTCAACAAAAATTCTTCATATATATATATATATATATCTTTTACCAAGTCACCTCTCTTAACCAAAGTTTACATAGTCAACTCTTAATACAAAATACAATTAAAAATTAAATATCAAATACATAGTTGGAGCTCTTACATAATCAACATATATATTATCAACAATCATAATCTATCTTAGCTTTCCAGGAGTCCACGTCATACTCCCCAAATCATTGTTTCAGTTCAACTGCTCTGTATCATTGTTATGTTGTTGTTGCCTGTCTTCATTTCACTGTAACTATTTGTGAACTTAACCAAAATCAAATTGATCTTAGATGTAGGTCTTACATACCCCATAGTATCTCCCTCTAATCTTGCTTGACATAACTTGTCAAACTTGATCTTTGATACCCAAAATACCTCTGTATTTCTGCTCTGTACTTAGTCAATTCTAGAATAGAATCACCAAAACTTAACTCTAGATCAATTGATCAATATTCCATATGTGTTTCCATAAATGAAAACCAAAAAGTGAATCATAACACACAAAATTGATCAATTTCCAACAAAGGGGTAGTAACATTATCAAAAGGGGGGTTCACATCATCAATTTCTTGTTCAAATCAATTATAGGAGACTTTCTTGTGCATTTATCATTGGATTCATTAATCATTAAACATTATTTACAAGTTATAAATCATTAAACATTATTCATTGTCCAAAATCATTATATTCATTTCATCATTTATTTTAGTTGCATCTCATAGATATATTTCATTATCAAAATACGAAAAGAACATGCATTCATTTAAGTCCATTGCATTGCATTTGCCATTTAGCATTGCATACATCATAGATTAAAAGAATTTAGAAATAAATATTGCATACATTTTCCATCCATTTAACTATTTCATATATAAGGCATGGCATCCATATCATGTAAAGAAGTGCATCATCATAACATCATATAGAAAACCATGTCATCAAAGAAAGTCTCATATATCATTAGATAATCATGGAGATCAAGATAAAATCAAGTCATCATAAGAGTGGAAATCAAATGTTATCATGTATAATCAAAGATACATCAACATCAAACATGTAAATCATGATCAAAATGTATATGGTACATAGATATAACAAATGAGGATCATCACTCAAGTAGGGACATCACCTATATCACCTGTCCCACTTGTACCTTCTATCCCATCAGGACCACCTGTGTCATCTGTACCTCTACCTGCTGGACTTCTAGGATATGTCTGAGGTATCTGACTAGTGCTAGCTACACTAGGCCTCTGTGTCATCATGGTCATGAATTGCTACATCATGCTCGAAACCTGATCAATCTGACCACTCATATCTATCATACCCACTTGTAAAGTCCTGACATCTAGTGTCAAGGTGTCTATAGCCGGTGGTGCGTGTGGAGCACCTGGAACCTATGGTGCAACATGAACCTATGGAGAAATCTGAGGAGGAACCTGTCTCTATAGAGGAACTTGTCTAGCATGATCTATTTGAGCCTATCTAGCTTCTCTCTATCATCTTTGTCCCCAAAATACTGGAGTAACCTAAGTATATCTTATACCAAATCCTCCACCCCTCGCTCTCACCCTGCCACCTCTCACCCAGACTCTGCTGCCCGCAAGTACCATGATGAAAACTGGGGAATTTGGCACCATGTGTAGAGATCATTGCTCTACCATCTATCATGACTCCATTATGGTATCGCTTATCATTTCCCCCATTTTGTGCAATAAAACCTATCATGAATTGAGATTGATGAATAGTCCTTATCCTAAATGCCTCATATTTAGCACAAATTTAGTCCACCATGGTCATTTTGCAATAAAATACCCACTCTATCCAGACTAGGGGCACCCAATGTCATGATCATAAGCACTGAAAAAATCCCTAAAAAATATCTAAAAATTAAAAAATGTCCTAATTTTTTTGGAAAATCATTTAAAAAGTTCAAAAATAATAAAAAAATATCCATCTAGGGTGACCATGCATGGCATGTCTATGATAAGGGTCTTCACTTATATGATACGTTGTAGATACCTCGACTCCAAACATACAAACCCTATGGTTGACCAATAATATTTGTAAAAATTCCTTAAAATTTTTTGTCACCAGACAACCAAAAAAATCATAAAATTGAGAAAATATGCAATAAATCTGCTTTGGATATCAATTCAATTCCTTTGCATTTCAAAAAAAAGCATTGAACGACATCATTGAGCAAGTCTGTGTTGGAAGTCTAATATGGCAAAGCAGTAACCGAGAGGGGGGTGAATAAGATCTATAAAACTTCTACCAATTCTAAACAAATTGATTCAACCATGTATTCATAAACATAAACTGAAATGATGTAAAGATTTAACAACTAATCATGAACACATAACACAAAGATTTTGGTAACCCAGAAACCCTTGAAGGTAAAACTAGGGCGGGGATGACACCCACAAATCTTCACTACTATAGTAATAAAGTGTGCATGTTAGAGCTATAACATTTTGATCACTTCTGATGATCTACCCTATGAGGGGTCTTCCCTATTAAGAGCTTACAAAATTATACAATCTACCTTGTTAAAAGATTTAAACTTACACCAAAGTAAGCACTTGGTTAAGAGATTTACAAAGGCCTATTAGGACCACTCTATTAAGAGATTTACCCTGATTCACTTGTTAGAATGTATCAGTACCTGATCCTTCGGTCTGCACTACAAATGCTAATAATAGATCTCCTCTTTCGAATTCTTAACTGATCTCTCAATATGATTTATCTTTGTTCTGCTCTTCACTACTCTCCTCGATCACTCTATCTGGTCAATGCTTTAGATATGCAAAACATGCATATACGTCTAATCTCCACTCTTCATATCCGCATCCAAACATACATACTTTTGCACACACATACACTCATACAGATTAGGGTTTGAAGCATCCCATATATAGATCATCTAGATCAAGATCAATGATCTAGATTCATCATCTTTTGCCGCTTAGGCATCCCTAATGTTGATTGGTTGAATGGTTTGCATAGGGATCCATGATCATAAAAATAACCCATAATTAATGTACTAAATCTCTATGCATGATCATTAAATTATCCATAGAAGTTGGCCAAAATGGTTTACCTTGGTGTTTGTGCCATTCCAAACACATATACAAAAACTATTTTATTCGGCATAACCAAACACTGGTGCTCAGTCAATACTATCTCGCTTGGAATTACTATATGATGTCGCTCAACACTAACTCTTCTATGCAACTCGGGAATCATTCTGCTTGGCATCCATTGAGTACTTGACAACATCTAACTACTTCTTAGTCTTGACCTTAGTGGGATGGCTCGGTCACAGTGATGACCGACCAATCTGCCTTGATTATGACTAAGTGTGGGACACTAATAGACAACAAAACTTGGAGATCAACAATATCCCCCTTTGTCATTAGTGAGAAAAACAATTTGGCATGACTCTTCAATCCTTTACAACAAAAATATAGTACTCAAAAGAATTTAGAATTCAGAAATCCCCCTAGGATTCTGACTCGATCTTTCTCCAAAAATACTTTACTACCTATACAACATATGTACACACATACTTACGTTTCCCCTGTTGAATCTTATGACATTTCCCCCTTGTTTTTGTCACCCTTGTCACTTTGCTCTGTTGGGGTTGTTGGGGTCAAGCCATACTTGTACAAAAATAGTTTATGGATCTATAATATCATTGCTAATGTATTATCCTAACTTGTCCTTACAGATTCAAAAACTTGAAATTTGATTTATAGCTCGACAACTAGATCAATCAAACTCTCTGCAATGTTTAGAGGTGGATCTTTTTGTGCTAGTTCCTTTGTCGCTTTCACCTCTTTCTAGATAACCTCCAAATGAGGTATCAACATTGTCTGAATTGAAATCAATTTTTCCCTTATTCTGCCATCATTAGCCATAATCTTGGCTAGTCTCCCTTGGGCATGTGTCAACCTGCTAAAATAAAAAGAGCTTGAACTTGTATCCATGCTCAATGACTGTCCTGTTGACTTTAAATCTTCTTGTAGCTTCTCTATAAGCTATTGATTCTCCTTTGTAAAGAATCCAGTATCACATAGTTGTTTGTACAAACATAGAACATTCTCAATTAATTCTTCTAAGTTGTTGACCATATCATAAAGTGCAACCTGCTTCTCAGTAAGCTTTGTTGCAAATTTCTCAAGTACATTGGTCTCAAATTTTTCTCTTAGATAGTTGCAGGAGTTTCTCATTTGCATATATGTCATCGGTGTTCACCTTTTGAACAATATGAACAAGTTTTTCCAAGATAGGTGTCTACTCATTCAAGTCTTTAAATTCAAAAGCATCAATAAAAATGTCTTTTATTTCATGCAGTACCTACTTCTGTTGATTTTCACGTTTCAATTCTTCTTGCTTCCTCTTCCTGTTTAATAAGTCCTGCAAGATCAACATATGTTCGTAAGATAAGTTATCAATATCCCATTTTGGAATAACTATAAATTTTTCATGTGAAACTTCAGAGCTCTTATTCTTCTTCTTCTAATGTAATTTCTTCTTCACTGGCTTTGGTGAACTGCTACTCAGTTTGTGTTCATCTTTCAAAATACTAGTATCACCACTGATTGATACTATCTCCTTCTGAGCATTAAGGATCTTCTTGACAGATGTATCAACACTCTTAACTTCAGTAAATAGAAGAGGAGTGACATTAGATAATTGTACTAATGCTTGAATGACCTCTTCCTCCTTAGGTTCTTGTTTCTCCTTGGTCTTAAGAGTCTTGGTCACCTCTATGACTTCTTCAAGTGTCTTGGGGATGTCTAATGTAGACTTATCTACTTGTTCTTCTTTGCTTTTATCTTCAAGGTTGGCATCGGTAGGTGAGTTTGGAATTATGAGTGCCTCATTTCCCTGTTCCTTGGCATTCAAACCTTGTGTTTCCTCGTCAACTATTAAGTCCTCAATTTGTTCTTTCTCAACTTTATCTTTCTCCCTTTCTTCAAATCATCCTCAACAATGTCAATCATTTCATCTTCAATATCATCATGTGTTTTATCCTCAGTATTATCTAGTTAATCAATGTCTTCTTTGTTGTCAAGATCAATTTGTCTAGATGTGCCTTCATCTTTATTCTTGTCAGCTATTAATCCAAAGATGATCTTCCATATCCTTTGGGTTTGTTGCACAACACCTTCTACATCATTCTTAAGTATGGAACATGCTCTCAATTTAGGAATAAATCTATTCCTATATTGATCCATAAGTTTTAATTTTTTCTTCTTTGTTAACTCATGCATAATTTGAGCTAATGCTCCTTCTCTAATTTGCCTTTCTCTCATCATGGCATGCTTCCATTTCTCATCAACTTGTTTTGCTAGTTCATTAGGGACTAGGTTCCCAGTCTCCAAAGGTGTCATCTTATATGACACTAAAATATCCATCATAGCTTCTTCAATTTTAGCCTTATCAATTTTGCTTAAATTCTCATACTTAATAAACTTGAAACCTAACAAACCTGCTGAACTTCGGATGTTGTGACAAATTTCATCAACAATAGAAGGGTGTTTATGTGTTGCAAGTTTGAACTTGTTTTCATTAAGTAAAAATAGGTTTTACAAGGACCTGAAACCTTTACAAAATTTTTACAAATATTCAAGAGAGTTCAACAACAACTGTGTCGTAGCACATAGCAAGGAAAGAACAACAACAAACAGGCTAACAACCTCAACAAAAAAGTCCCATAGATACACAATAAGGACAGGGACAAAAAAAAGCAAAAAGGAAAAAACTAAGTAAAAGACAACTACATGCCCTCCACCATTTCCTGGGTCTGAATGACCATAATCTGCATCCGATTTACCGAGTTCTTAAGGTCTTCAGTTTCTTTGTCCGCCTTTGGACTCATCTTCTTTGTGCTTTCCCTTGTGCAAGTTCCTAGTCCTGTGATCTCCTTCCCCTCTCTGTAGTCCTTTTCCCCTTTTTCCTGATCTAACTTGTCCATCAAGATCTATGCATGTCCAATATAGGGCTTTAGGATCACCAGGTATTGCTCCCCAATTTTCTTGACTGTTTCCTCAAGTTTTTCCACCTTTATGTTTAGTTTGTTGATTTTCCCTGCGCTATCTTCTTCCTCTGCCCTATCAATGATGTCCTTCAACTGTTTCTCCATTTTGCCCACTTTGTTCATAAATTCCACCTGGGCTTCCGAGTTCCCAATATCCTCTTTCATTTCATCCAAGAAATCAGCCACTGGTTTCTCACCAATACCAATTCTTTTTAAGATATTAATCTCGGCCCTTAGAACTTCAGTTTGTTTTTTCATATTAGCATTGTCTTCAATCAAATTACTCACCATAATAGTGAAATCCACAATGCAGTCCTTTCTTTGCTTGATATCATCAGGCATATGATAATTTCCTGTCTCCTCATTTTCATGGAAATATGTTTCCTCATGCCCTGTTTTCTCTTTCTTTGTTCTTTTTTTCCATATTTTTCCTCACCTTTTCCTCCTCCTTGTGCTCATTAGTTTCCGTATTCCCCTTTTGATTTTGGTTCTCTTCATTGTCATCTTTTTTTTCCTCCTTGTCTTCACCTCTTTTATCCTCCCCAGGATTCTTCTCAACATTCTGCTTCTTCTCCATCATATCTTCCTCATCCGAGGAAAGGTCAATTCTCCTCTTGCTAGGTTTTTTTTAATCTTTTCGACTAGTCTTGTTTCTCTCCATACCTTCTCCCCATTTTCTTTTCTTTGTGTCTTTTTTGTCCTCCTTCTCTTCCTCCTCTAAATCCTTATATGTTTCAGATTCTTCCACCAAAGTCTTCTTCTTATTCAACTTTTTACCCTTTTTCTTTCTCATTTTTCTTTCCTCTAGTTTATCATCATCTGTTTCCTTATCCATATCACAACCCTTAGAGAAGGGCTTCTTCTGGCTCTTCTTAGATGAGGATCCCTTTTTTGTTGTGTTTTTAGGGGTTTAATATCCCTTGGACTCCTCTTCATCTTCTGTTTCTTCCTCATACATACTGTCTTCCTCATCACCCTCCATTTCTTCCTCATCTCTCTGGTTCTTCTTTAACAGAGGTCTTTCAACTTTTTTAGTTTTCAAAACCTCATAAATTAACAACATCAAGCCCTGGTGAGAAGTGTTAATGTTTGTAGCTTTAGTTGTATGATCATTAGAATATATATAATGCATGTTGATTAATAATAATATAATATATTTATTATATTATTATTAATCATATGAAATTTAATATTCAATATTAATTATTAAATTATTCTTAATTAATAATTGATTGATGAAACATTATAAGTTTGATTAAATTATAATTAATGGGAAGAGGCATGTCCTTTCTTATAAATAATAATGAATAGACATGTCCCATGAAGGGACATGTCTCTCCTAGCCTCATTCCCAATATAAATGAAAGAGAGATTGCTGAATTTGGAAAACACATACAAAATAGAGTGCTATTACATTTGCAGCTATTTTGAAAACTTAACATGGTATCAGATCCAGACTATAAATGTAAGAGAGTAGTTTGTTGATGGTGAATGCGTGACTGTCTCAGAAAATATAGTCTTAATAAAGGGACCATATCTCACAAATCCACAGTTGGATTTTTCTACATGTTGGATATGTTGGGGAAAAACAAATTTTGAAGAATCCCACCAGAGTGATTGGAGAGATAATATGGGATTCAAAAGTTATGATGGACTGTGTCCAGGTCTATGTGAAATTCCTAAAAGTGGCTTTCATTAAAGAGATATATTAATTTGTTATGATCGTGGTCAAGTATTAACAAAGAAGAATGTATTCAAGGAAGTGTATCTCTTTAAAGAAAAAAAATTTAATTATAGAGTTTCAACTCTCTTGGAGCAATCAATTCATTTAACAAGAAGACATGAGTATTGTTCAAGGATATAAGAGTGGGAATTGTACATTGTGGGGGGAATAATAACCAATGTTAAATTTCCATTTGAAACATCCTTAGTGGAGAGTGAGAAAATGGTGATCATCCACTCTAGGTTGTCACTCTACATGAAGTTCATCGACATGACTAGCACAAATAACATTATGATCTCCTGCAACATGTCCTCCACAAACAACTTCAAAATTTGATGAGAGTTGATATTTCCTATATGGGCTCACCTTACAAAAGGAAATATTTGAAACTTAAGCTAAGTATTCCATGTTTTATTAATGCACATGAATTATTGAGTTTGAAATTTATGCTATAATATTGGCTAGTAAAATATTGTATGGTTCTATCTTTGGTATTTTTGGATGAGATAGTTTAGTTTATAATCTATTTATAATCTCTCTCTGACATACCTTTAGGATAGAAGCACAAGTTTTGTTTTTCAGAGGGAGTCTGAATCTTCAGAGGTAACTTTGGATGAGGAGCTAAGAATATTGATATTAGACTCAGAGGGATTCTGACATTTCATCTTAAGCAATCTTGGATGATCAACAGATTAAAATCTTCTCAATGAGTTCTTCTCTGTGCAAGAAGTTCAAGGTGAAATCCCTTATTTTCATCCTTTGCATTGAGGCATGATGGATGTCATGTGTGTGAATCCATTTTTTTAATGGGCCTGCCCCCTATGTACATCATGAGGAAGTGACGACTTCCAAATGATTATCACTTGTATTTGTAAGAGTTAATGAAAGGTGACGATCTTACAATAACTTGACCTTCTATTGTGATAGACATCTTGTGATGGCTGAAACATATCATAATAGATAGAACTTGTGGATACAATCACCAATTGAGGAAATCCACATTAAAGCTCATGAGTTTGTGGATAGAATCGCTGATGGAGGAAATCCACATGAGAGCTTGTGGATAGAATCATCGATTGAGGCAATCCACATTAAAGCTCATGAGTTTGTGGATAGAATCATCGATGGAGGCAATCCACACGAGAGCTTGCGGATAGAATCACCGATTGAGGCAATCCACATTAAAGCTCGTGATTTTTTAGATAGAAATGCCAATGGAGGCAATCCACACAAGAGCTTGTGGATAGAATTTTCGATTGAGGAAATCCACCGAGGAACTTGTGGATAGAATCTCCGATTGAGGTAATCCACATTAAAGCTCATGAGTTTGTGGATAGAATCACCAATGGAGGCAATCCACATGAGAGCTTGTGGATAGAATCGTTGATTGAGGCAATCCACCCAGGAACTTGTGGATAGAATCTCCGATTGAGGCAATCCACATTAAATCTCATGAGTTTGTGGATAGAATCACCAATGGAGGCAATCCACATGAGAGCTCGTGGATAGAATCATTGATTGAGGCAGTCCACCTAGGAACTTGTGGATAGAGTCACCGATGGAGGAAATCCACTCTAAAGGTCATGAGTTTTTGGATAGAATCGTTGATGGAGCCAATCCACTCTAAAGCTCATGAGTTTATGGATAAAATCGCCGATGGAGGCAATCCACACAAGAACTTGTGGATAGAATCGCCGATGGAGGCAATCCACCTAAGTTTTTTATGGAGGCAATCCATATGAGAGCTTGTGGATAGAATCACAGATGGAGGAAATCCACCTGAGAGCTTGTGGATATAATTGTTGATGGAGGCAAATATGCTTTTATTGATTACATCATATGATTGATGTTATCAAGTGTCATATAAGTGTTGACATTGGATTGATTTATCCTCCCTAGCTAAGAGGGAGTGTTGATGTTTTGTATAGCTATGGTGAGGGTCATAAGTGTTGACACAGGAGACCACTACACATTTTGTTTGATCATCCTCCCTAGCTAAGAGAGAGTGTTAATGTTTGTAGCTTCAGTGGTATGATCATTAGAATATATATAATACATGTTGATTACTAATAATATAATATATATGTTATATTATTATTAATCATATGAAATTTAATATTTGATATTAAATTATTATATTTTTCTTAATTAATAATTGATTGATGAAACATTTTAAGTTTGATTAAATTATAATTAATGGGAAGAGGCATGTACTTTCTTATAAATAATAATGAATAAACATGTCCTATGAAGGGACATGTCTCTCCTGGCCTCATTCCCAATATAAATGAAAGAGAGATTTTTGCATTTGGAAATCACATACAAAATAGAGTGCTATTACATTTGTAGCTATCCTAAAAACTTAACAAGAAGCATGATCACCCTTTGGGTCTTTCTGCAAGCTATTAATGGTGAAATATAATGAACTGAGAAAATAATAGGGCAAGCTAACTTTCACCTTGTGTCTAAAGTGATTTAAAGCATAAAATGGTGGCCATAAGCATGGGTGTGAACCTACCATCCATCGTTATGTAATTGATGATTACAAACAAAACATACCTCCAAGGCTTGGATATGCCCTTTGGGTTGTGGTATGAGGTATCAACCTTAACTCATCTGGCCTTTTCCTCTTTTGACTCTGGAAAAACCTCCCAATCCTTATCAGATAACACTCTATCTTTGTAGAAATTGATTCATTACATGCCCATTCCTGTCACTTCTACTATTATCTCCTTAGTGACCTCCATTTTCTGATTTCCCACCATAATCTTGCCATCTTTCAAGGTTTTAGTGAAAATCCTGGTTATAGAGGGGTTTCTGCCATGAAGTTTTTCCAAAAAACCTCCATCCCTCCATCTTTTAGAATCTTCTAGACTTTTGGCATGTTCCTCCATTCTTCGCAGTTCATAGGATCAACTCTTTTCTTACTTCCACCCATCTATTCTCCTTATTTTAATTTTTACCTCTGCGATAATTGTTGAGAATGTCGTTATGAATACCACTCCTCATTCTCAGGAAAACCAAAAACACCCAGAAAGCATGCCACTTCTAGCTCATAATCACCATAGGGTACTTTCGCTTAAAAAGGTAATTATGACAAATCACTTCCACATCAATATCCTTTATGACACTTACCATTTATGATCTTGTTTCTGTCTACTCCTCAAACGGTCACTATCAAGTAATAATTTGGCTTGATTAGGCATGTCATTTCCATCACTCCATTGCATCATCATATCCACCTTACAAGCCATGTTGGTTTCCCAGTCAGCAACACCATTAGTCTTTCAGAAGTTATGGGTAACAATAATTTTCTCAAAAAAATGCATAATAACTTTAGCTTTTTGAATCGTGTTATGAATAGTCCATGAGGCTGGTGTATCATTATTCAAACACTTGAAAATGTTGAGAGAATTTCCCTCCAACCACACCTTAGAACACCCTTTCTCCTTAGCTAGGACAAGACCCTGAAGGGCAGCACAGGCTTCAACATTATGATTTGTTTGAATACCAATAGGGATAGCTCTAATACCTCTACAAATCCCATGTTCATCTCTTATGACAATGCCACACCCAGCAACCCCTGGGTTGCCCTTTGAAGCACCGTTAAAATTAATTTTCTTCCATCCACTAGGGGGGAAATCCCATCTAGCTTCCTCCCTCTTTGCTTTCTTATTTTGTTTCCTTGTGATTCCCTTTTATTTTCTAGTTATTGAAGAAGTTTATGTCCTCCTCATTCAAAGGATCCATGACTCTATCCTTTAAAAGTAAATTTTCTTTAATAGCTCTCTTAATTCTGAAGAAAACCTCCTTCTCACTAGCCAATTTATTCCTGAAGACTCTCTCATTCCTCTCTCTCCAAACTCCCCAACAGACATAGGGTAGAAAAACTTCCACACCTTGATCACAATCTCGTTCTTTGAATGATTATTTCAAGAGTAGAAAAGACTTCATATCCTCAGGGAAGACCCACTCTATGTTAAGAAGTTTAAGAAAGTAATCCCAAATTAACCTAACATAGGAAAAATGAATAAACATGTGATCCACACTTTCCTCATCTTGATTATAGAGGTAGAACCTATTCACAATAATCATACCTCTTTTTCGAAGATTATTAGTTGTCAAGACTTTATTTTGCATCAAGATCCAAAAAAAGACATTGATTATTGGAGTAAGATCTTTGATCCAAGATTTAGCACAACTGGGCTCATTAAGTTCTTTAAACTCCAAATGGTACAGAGAGGATATAGTTAAGTTACCATTTGGACTATATTTCCATATAATCTTGTCTTCTTCTTCAATCAAAGTAATATAGTTAAGGATTTTATTGACTTGTCCCATTTTGTTGTCAATCACCATCAGGTCTTTCCAGTGCTCCCTGTCCCAATAGTCAATCACTTTCCTTCCAAATATCATTTTTCATTGGCTTTCATAATTACTCCAATCGGGGCACTCCTTAAGGGGAGTTTGTAATATCTATTCATCTTCCCAGAAGCAAACTTTTCTTCCATTTCCAACTTTCCATTTAATTCCTTTTTTATGCTGTCTTTTTTTAATAGCATTTCTCCTGATAAAAGAGCGTCCCCGATCTCTATTCTCATCAAGGAAGAAAGCAAGGCCAGGGCTCTCCTTATTATATTTTTTATCCCATATTAAAGTCCACTCTCCCCTAGAGTTGTAGTATCTCCATATGAGTTTAGCAAGGAGGTGATCATTCAAATTTCTAATTCTTCTTAACCCAAGACCACCTTTATTAACAGGTTGACAAACCTTTTCCCAAGCTATCAGGGCAATCCTTTTCTTTTTCTCCATGCCTATCCAAAAAAAATTTTTCTGAATATTTTCAATAGCTTCACCAAACTTTCTAGGAATTTTAAAAATACTCAAATCATAAAGAGGAGACCCTGGAGGGTTGACCTAAGAATTTGAATCTTTCCCGCTTGGCTTAGCAACAAGCCCTTCCATCCGGCAAGTTTGTTGTGAAACCTATCCACCAGAGAACTCTAGAAAGTATCAAGAGGTCCCAAGCAAAGGGGGAGACCAAGGTAATTTCCTGGAATAGTTCCCAGATCACATCCCAAAATCCTCAAAATTCTAGTCTTTCTTTTATCTGAAACATTGAAGAGAAAAACAAAGCTCTTTCCCCAATTGATAGTCTAGCCAGAAGCTGTCCCATATTTAGTCAGTGCATTTTTAATGTTTCTAGCATTCTTAATAGAAGCTTCTCCCGTAACAACTGAATCATCAACAAACTGCTGATGGGAGCAAAATTGGTTAGTAGAAGAAGGATTTAATCCCTTAATTTCTCCTTTCCTAACCTGATTCTCCATGTACCTTCCCAGACACTCAGCCATAATTATGAATAGGATAGGGGAAAGGGGACCCCCCTACCTTAATCCTCTAGCTGATTTAAAGAATGAAGTAGGGGAGCCATTGACCAGAACCAAAAAAGTAGCAGAAGAGATAAGCTGATATATAAGATCCGTGCACTTTTTATTAAAACCAAACACCCTCAAAAATTTTAGCAAAAACTCCCAGTCCACCCTATCATAGGATTTGAATAGGTCCAGCTTAAGGATGAGTCCTTCCTTCTTAGACATCACAAGAGAGTGAACATTTTCATGAATAGTTATAATGGAGTCCATAATCTATCTACCAGGCACAAACCCATTTTTCTACCAAGAAATTAGGGAAGGGAGAATAGAAAAAATCCTGGAGGTAAGGAACTTGGATATAATCTTATAAGCAGAGTTACATAAACTGATAGGCCTAAATTGATCCATCTTGTTCGCCCCTTGCTTTTTAGGAATAAGAGCAATAAAAGTGCCATTCAACTCCTTCAAAAGTTTTCTGGATCCAAAAATCTCTTTGACCGCATTGGTAACATCCTTTTCAATGATATTCCAAAACATTTGAAAAAAGAACATAGGATACCCATCCAGTCCCGAGGATTTTTCACCACCAAAAGAAAAGAAAACCTTCTTAATTTCAGAATTTGAGGGTATAGCCATGAGCCATGAATTATGATTATCATTTAGAATCTGAGGGATGCAATCCAGAAACTCCCTTTGTTCTTCATTGTTCAAATTATTGTCTTTTTGGAGCAAGTTGTGAAAGAAATTCTTAGCCTCCAATCTTATAGCCTCTTCATCTTCTAATAGAGTACCACTGATATTGAGCTTAGAGATTCTATTAGCCATCATGTGTTTTAGAGTATTCATAAAGAAGTATTTAGTATTTCTATCTCCCTCCTTCAAGAATATCTTTCTCAATCTCTGTCTCCAGAAGGTTTCTTCTTTAGCAATAATATCATGCATCTCTACCAGTTTTTCATTTTCTTGATCTCTTGATATGTTGACATATCCATCCTTCTGAATGCTATCCTAGATGTCCTTTAACTCTGTGCTAAAATTAGCCTTAGTAGTGAATATTTTTCCAAAAGTCTCTTTATTCCAATCTTTAATGTTATCCTTGACATTTTTAAGTTTTTTTGCCAGAATAAACATAGCCGTACCCTTGATTTTAATCTTCCACCATTCTTCTATTTTTTTTTCAAGTTGTGGATGCATTGTCCACATTTTCTCAAATCTATATGGAAAATTCCTTTTCTTGTTTATGGGGTCTACCGAAAAATTTATAGGATTATGGTCTGATCCCACCCTCATATGAGCTGATAACAAGCACTAGTAATGAGTAAACCATTCATTGGTAATGAGAGCCCTGTCAAGTCTAACTTGAATAAGATCTTGACCACTTCTCCTATTAGTCCAAGTGTAGTTGATTCCATGCAACTCAATATCATGGAAAGAATGACAATCTATGAAATTCATAAGATCCATCCTACTTTCCAGATTAGTTTGAATTCCTCCTTTTTTTTCATTTTATTTTAGGGGAGTATTAAAATCTCCCATGACAACCCATTCTTCATTATTAAAGACATTTGTCAGAGAGGATAGCTTGTTCCAGAAAAATTCTCTACCCTTTTTAGTATTGGGTGCATAAATATTAGTCAAAACCCAAGAAGTATTATCCTTAAGATGTTTAAACCTAATACAAGATAAATTGTCACCTTGATAAATAACATCACCTTTTATTATATCACCATTCCAAACTGTAGCAATACCCCCTGAAGCACCATCAGAATCACCCCCACAAATAATCCCATTCTTGAAAAATCTAAGCTTTTCAACTTTCTCCTTTAACATTTTAGTCTCTTGAATTAAAAAATGTCTGGTCTATTATCTCTAATCATATTTCTAACAATATCCTATTTATGGGGATTATTCAATCCCCTACTATTCCAAGAAATTATCTTCATACCTTAACAAAGGATCCCACCTCCATGATCCGCTGGCTTCCATCCGCTATGTTCTTCTTGGTCTCCTTAAATCTTGTCTTCATGTTTAACGGTCTCCCTGGTGGTGATAAAGTTCCTCCTACATCTCCATTTTTGGTACTCCTTGTTGATACTTTTCTTCTACTTATTTCCTTTTCTTTCTTTGTTTTCTTCTTCTCCCCATGGATTTCTTTCCCATCTTCCAGGTCACTCTGTTCCCCTACAAGGGCTTGACTGATATCCACCGAGTCACCCCAAATAGGTGTATTTGTATCACAAGATATTTTTCTTACCCCCTTGGGCATATTCTCAGAATCGTCAAAGGTTTCTTGACCTAAGATCGTACACTGCTGGGCATCTTGTCCCGCTATTTCCTCTTCCTTTTTGGTTTTGGTTTGAGAGCTCCCTTCAAGTTGTTTTTCCTCTTCATAGGTAATATATTGTTCATATTTCTTTTACCCTGTGTTACCCCTATATTCTTAATCTCTTGCTGTCCTACTTCCTATATTCCCCCCTCTTCCACTTAAACCTTCTCATTTTCCTGATTTTCTTCATAGCTTTCACTGCCTTCACATCCTCCATTATTTAAATGATAATTTATTATGCTTTCATCCCCAATTTGTGATATCACAGTGGTTTCCATTTTTTTTTGGATTTGGGATTCTCTTGAAGTCTCTCCCCCATCTCTCTTAACCTTCCCACCAAGACCCATTTCTTAGTCTTTCTCTGGTTAATTTCTGCTTGGCATTTCTTTGCCCAACGACCAACATTCTTACAATGAAAACACACAAAGGGAATGGTTTCATATTTAATATTTTGCTCCCACGATCCTAGTTTAGAATGTATTTTAATTTTTTCTAGCATATCCATATCCTGTGTTATCCCAACACATATCCTTGCATATGTAAGCCTTCTCCTTGAAGTTGTGACATTATCTATTGATAGCAGTTCCCCAAAGGAATTTTCTATCCCCGCAAATATATCCTCCACCCAATATTCAAGAGGCAGGCCATGGAGCTTGACCCATACAGGAACCTGGCTAATAGCTTCCTCCTCAAAGATCAAATTAGGGCTCCATTTTTGGAGGGCCAGAGTATTTTTTCCTATCATCCATGGCATGTTACATATATTTTTCATCATGTATTCTTCACACGAGAAAAAAAAAAGACTAGCATCCCTTTGCCATTGCCACCACATCCACTTGCCATTTCAGGTCCCATTTCCTAGAGGCAAAAGCTCTAACCACTTCAATGTTTGGTCTAACCCCCATAAATCTCCCAATCAAATAATTTTTCATTCTTCCAGTAGTTTGATCAATAATATGATCCAGAATATCTATTGCAAAACTGCCTTGAGAAGGTTTCAATATGTTATTGACTGGTTGTAAGGATGACTTACCTATAGGTTTGACTCCAAATAGGGATGCCCACTTTTTGCTGGGCTCCTTTTTTCCTTTTGACTAAATAGTCCTGGGTCCCCCCTAGGTCCCTAGGTGCAAGTCCAGCATCAGGATCCTTCCCTTGGTTCCCTTTGTCTTTAGCTTCATCTGGCTTGCTGTGCTCAGAAGTCCTTGCATCCTTCGCACTAGTCCCGCCCAAATTTAAAATTGAATTATACCATTCCCGCCCTTCACACTCTCCCCTGCTCCCATTTTCCATGCAACTTTGAACTTTCAACTTGTTGATGTCCTTAGTTTATGTTAATTCTTCATCATCTTCATCTTTACCCATAATATATTTTCTTCTCGGCTTCCTTTTTGGATGACTCAACTTAGATTCAGTTTATACTTGTTTTCTCTTTCCCAAGCTTACCCCTTTCAGTATCCTTTACCAACTTCTCCTTCGGTGGCTCGACAAATATAGTAATTGTTGATGCCTTGGTTCTCGGTCAAGATGTGGCAAGAGGAGTATATTTTTGTTTTGAACTCCTCTTCTTGGTTGGCTCGACAACCATCACTTTCATGCCCTTTTTGTCCACTTCCACATCATCATCACTTTCCTCATAATCATTAGATTGGTCCTCTCCTTGAACCGTTGTGATATGTACTGGTGCATCTTCTTCTTCTTCTTCTTCTAACATCTTCTTAAGATTCTTCATAATTTTCTTTCTCTTCTTCTCCATTGTTGCAACCTTCAAATTTGAAGTTACCTTATATTTAGTTTCATCATAGTTTCCAAATCTCTTGGATTTTATATCAACTTCCTTTGTAAGTAGAGCTATGATAGCTGTAGATGTTTCATCTATGTTTCTATGTTATTAGTATCAACTAGAAAACAAACATCATTATAATGTTTCTCTACTAGTGATACCAAGATTTCATTCCTTAGTCTCATCTTTTTCTTGAACTCCACAAAATAATTACCCATCATAATATCAAAATTATCTCCCAACTACTAAATGAACTTAGTAATTTGAACTGTTATTGGTCTTTCCCAACTCCATACAACATCTCTAATTGTAGGAAAATTTTTATGTACATAAACGAATATAAAAAAAAGTAAGGAATCAAGCTTACATATAGAGTTATTTGCCTTCCTTATTGTTGATAGGTTCTCGGCAAGTTGAGTAAACTGTAACTCGATAAGATCATAAGTATGATCCATCTTTACTATTTTCCATTCCTGATTGAATGCAACACATGGGACACTATCCAATCTGCTGGATTGATAGAATTTATGTGCAATGACTCTGACTTCAAAATCAATTTCTAGATCGGTGATCGTAGAGATTGTTATACCTCATTTGTCCCACTCGACAAGAGTGAACTTTTTAATATCCTCCTTTTTTTTCTAAAAATTCACGGTACGCTTCCCTTGCACAAAAAGATAACCAATAACTCAGTGAATAATGTCTTTTATTATCTTTACTGGTCCATTTTCCAACCATAGACACATGTCATGTGTCCTACTCAACACAATACTGATCCATTCAACCTTAAAGTTATGTGCGAAGTCTAGGGTACAAACTAACCCTTTCTTGACAATATGTTGATGATCAACCTTTAGAACTCCATTTTCACATAATTTATCATATGCTTCCGTCAATTTAAAGTCTCCAACTTCTCCAACTTTGCACATATAACAAGCTCACACATCATGGATCATGAGTACCTTGGGTGGAATCGATGACAGGGCTCCCATGAGATCTCCCTTCATCGTAGTTTTAGGAATGGCTCAGAAATTTGGTGGTGCACACGCCTCACTCCTGACCAAATGAACATTTATCATTGCCTTGTTTTGTCTTTTCACACCAATGGAGGAACTGGCTGCCATTTTTTTAAGTTAGGGTTCGTGAAGCAGACTCTAGGTAACTTAGCAACAAAGGGTCTTCAAATTTCTTAACAATTGATGATGGTACATAGGTGGAATCTTTCCAAACTCTGCTCAAATCACTCTTGAATCACCTTAAGAAGTGCTTTGCAAACTCTAATCACTGTGTAGAATGAAGAATGAACGCCTAAATTGATTATATACCCTCAAACGGTCGGATTAGGTTTTGAATAAATGCTTTGTGCAATGGTAAGTGGATGATAGCTATCCTCAGTCCTTGATTAAATAGCTCAGTTATCACACACCACTCGGTCAGAATAGTGACTTGGTCACTACTGATGCTCAGTCAAATGACACTCGGTCGACATATCAGCTTGGTCAATATAGAAGCTCGACATATGCTAATACTAATGCTCGACATCAAATATTCATTATAGTTATTTTGCCCGGTTCTTGTCTCAAGTCTTTCCAAATGCATCTTAACTTATGTAGATATTGACTTTAATACATCTTATGTTAGGAACTGATGTAAAATGTAGCTTTTGAGAAAATAGTTCCTTACATACCTTTCTGCTTAATTTGAAACAGTGTGATCACCTGATCAATTAGATTGGGTGATCCAACTTCACTGGATCCACTATTGTTCGCTTCTTCTTTATTTCTCCATGTCATATTCATCTGATTCCTTAACTGCTCAACAATAGGTGTCGGGGCTATGGTCTTGCAATCTCTCTTGGTATGACCGATCTTGTGACAACTATACAAGACTATACTTCCATTCATCCAACTCTTGGATTTACCTCTAAAATGTGAACTTATAAAATTCTCTGCAACATGACCATATTCATTGCAATAATGACAACTGTGCCTTATATTATAATCCCAATTGAATGTGTTAATTTTCCTTGGTGTTTTTCCTTGTTTCTTGGATGTCCATTTGGAATTTGTACTAGATTTGCAATCTTGGGTTCTATGACCAAATTTATGAAAATTGCTAGTTTTTGACCTGCATTCATGTGCCTGATGTCCATGCTTCTTACAGTTAAAACAATATCCATTGAATTTAGGTTTAGGATTTGACTTACTATTCTTTCTTTGGCATATGTTTGTTGTGTGACCTAGTTTCCCATAGTGATAACATGTAGGTTTTTTGTTCTTCGGCTTTGCATTCCTCATTTCTCCACTTTTTGATGATTCTCCTTCTTTAGTAGAAGACTGGTGCCCGATATATCCAAGTTCAGATGTATCACTACTCCTTCTTGGTGATCTCATTAGTTCCTCAAATTATCTCAATGCTTCATTCAGTTTGTTTATCCTCTCAACGAGTTCTCTTTCAGATGTCGATTCATTTTTCAATTGAATGTTCTCAGATCTCAGATATGTGATTTCAATTTATTTTTAGTTTGTCTCCTGATTTTCATATGACAATTGATTGACCATGTCCAACTGATTGTTTGTGAGCTTCTACACACCAGTAGTCCTTTCATCAAGCCTGTTATCCATTTGTCTCTTGTCTTCTTCTGCCATTGTCTTTTCTTCTTCAGCTTTCTTCTTTTGATCAATCACCTCACATAGTGTTATTGATTGAGTTTCTTCTTCTATATTCACACTTTTGAATTGTTCTTTCAATGTGTTGATCTTCTCTAATAGATCTAAAACTGTTGCATTACTTTCTTTTGAATCTTCATTGTCAAATAGACCTTCAATGTCTTCTTCTTTATATTGAGTGTCTTTCATACGAGTTGCTAATTCCTTCCCAATTTTTAAGGATTTCCTCAATTCTTCTCTTGATGTCTCAAGTTGTTGCAGTTCCATCTGAATATCAATCTTCTGATTCTTAATGACCTTTCCCAACTTACAAGCCTCCATTTCCAAGATCTTTAACTTTCAAGTGGTTAGACTTCTTTTAAGATAACAAGTGCTCTAAGACCAATTGTTGGAAGTCTAATATGGGAAAGCAGTAACTGAGGGGGGGGGGGGTGAATCAGATCTATAAAAATTCTACCAATTCTAAACAAATTGATTCAACCATGTTCATAAACATAAAATCAAATGCTATAAATATTTAACAACTAATCATGAACACATAACACAAAGATTTTGGTAACCCATTAACCCTTGAAGGTAAAACTCAGGTGGGGATGACACCCACAAATCTTCACTACTATAGTAATAAAGTGTGCCTATTAGAGCTACAATTTTTTTATCCCTTCTAATGATCTACCCTGTGAGGGGTCTTCCTTGTTAAGAGCTTACATAATTATACAATCTACCTTGTTAAAGGATTTAAACTTACAACAAAGTAAGCACTCGGTTAAGAGATTTACAAAGGCCTGTTAGGACCACTCCGTTAAGAGATTTACCCTGATTCACTTGTTAGAATGTATCAGTACCTGATCCTTCGGTCTACACTATAAATGATGATAACAAATCTCCTCTTTCCAATTCTTAACTGATCTCTCAATATAATTTATCTCTATTCTTCTCTTCACTGCTCTGCTCGGTCACTCTATCTGGTCAATGCTTTAGATATGCAAAACATGCATATACTTTTGATCTCTACTTTTCACATCCGCATCCAAACATACATACTTCCATACACATATACACTCATATAGATTAGGGTTTGAAGCATCCTATATATAGATCATTCAGATCAAGATCAATTATTTAGATTCATCATCTTTTTCTACTTAGGCATTCCTAATATTGATTGGTTGCATGGTTTGCATAGGGATCCACGATCACAAAAATAACCCCTAATTAATGCATTAAATCTCTATGCATGATCATTAAATGCTCAAAAAATTCAGCCAAAATGTTTTACCTTGGTGTTTGTGTCATTCCAAACACATATACAAAAATTATTTTACTCAGCATAACCAAACACTGGTGCTTAGTCAATACTATCTCGCTCGGCATAGCTATATGTTGTCGCTCAGAACTAACTCTTCTGTGCAACTCGACAATCATTCTTCTAGGCATCCATTGAGTATTGGGCAACCTCTGATTTTCTCATCAGTTACTACTTCTCAGTCTTGGTCTCAGTGGGATGGCCCATTCGCAGTGATGACCGACCAATCTACCTTGATTATGACTAAGTGTGGGACACTAATAGACAAAAAAACTTAGAGATCAACAGTTTGAGATTTATAAAAGCCAAGTCAAAATAGTCAAACTCATCAGTAGGTCCTTGGCCAGATTGATCACATTGTCTTATCTATCAATGAAGTCCCATAGAAAAGTCCTTTTTCAAGACAATCATGTTATTTTAGACAAGGAAGGGAACACTCAAAACCATACAAAGCAGTCTTATATGTGGTACCCTATACTTCATCTGATAGCATCACCAAAACATCAACAAATCAATGTCAAAACAACTACAAAAAAACAAACACAAAATTAGTGTGGTTTCTTACTTGTTGATTCCAGTTTGTCTTATTATGTCTTGATTCATTAGTTGGTCAATATTATTGCAATGTTCACCATTTGTAATCAGGTAAAATAGAATCCTGCAATAACACTAAAATCTCAACCACAAAGAGATTGTTAAAGCAATTAGTATTCCCAATATCAATAAAGAAAGCAAGATAAATAGAAAGCATAAATGATTAATAATATCAAATTATTCTAAGAACTTGAATATGAAAACCATAAAATCCTTCCTTGGTGCTCTCCTTCTTTATGCAATGTGGGCTCTCAGAAACGGGTGCTCGATTGTATGCCAACATAAGAATTCAAAGCAATTATGGTTACCAAAATCAAAGGTTTAGTTCTCTATTTATAAGATTTTAGGTGTTTCAACCAAGAATTCATGATTGAAGGACTGATTGATTGTGATTGAGGAGTTGAACTCAAAGTGAGTAGGAGTTCAACTCTGCTTGACTGCCATGATTGGGGAATTGATTGACCTGTCAGCATATAGATTGGAGAGATGACTTGAATATACTGGTGAGTTAACAAATGGTATGGATGAGTGAACTGATTGCATGGATTAGAAGAATGAATTGACTGTATACTTAACTGATTGTTGGGGGAGTAATTGACAATGTGGACCGAATAGTTAGGAGAGAGAATTGTGGAGGAAGGAATTGTGATTGAGAAGCTAACTCAAAGTGAGTGTCAGTTAGGAATTTAGGAGGATAATTATGATTTAAATAAATAATAAATTATTTATTTGCAAATGCGTGAATATTTTGTAAATAAATAATTACTTATTTATTTATGAGAGGAATTATTAGTTTAATTAAATAAATATAATTTATTTAATCATGCGAGAGGGATTATTAGTTTAATTAAATAAATATAATTTATTTAATCATGAGAGGGGAATAATTAGTTTAATTAAATAAATATCATTTATTTAATCACGAGATATAATTTAATTTAATTATTACATAAATGTAATAATTAGTGAATGGGGGACATTAGTTAAATTTGATTATTTAATTAATTATGAGGAGACAGAATAATCAAATAATGTTTAATTATTTAATTATTTTGTAGATGAATATGTGATGAAATATTGATTAGACATTGAATAATTAAACTAATTAATTATGAAATTAAAGTGAAATGATGTTTTTTATCTTAGAATATGGTAGAAAGACAAAATTTATTAAATAATAAAGATTATTAATAAATTAAAGAGGAATATTAGTAATGTCATTACATTGGAGCAATAAGTCATTTTTAGGTGTCTACAGTTATACTTACATTTCACTTGCACAAAATCCTTTCCACAAAAGACTAAAAAACTAATTTTGCAAAGATAGTAATTGAAGGAACAAAATGGAGGCGCTCTTTCATTGGAAAATTAAATATTTTATAACAATTTAGAGGGGGTTTCGACCATCCAATTTATCTCCAAGATAGCCTTCTCGCCTCTAGTGTGGATTGGAAAGTTACAAAAGAAGATATGCAACTATATAATAAATTAAATATTAGAAGCATGCAAAATAAAATGTAGAAATGATGTGTTTATCTTGCGTGTGGTGTGAAATAATTTTCTCTAAGAATCTATGATAACCAAGTGGTTAGAAATGAGGGTGCATGTGTCCTTTTTGGAAAGATCTCCATTCGAATAAAAGATGGTGAAGCTCTCGCTATAATTTATAAAATCTAATCAAGAGGTATATATTTTTCATAATAAAATCAAATTAGAGACGTTGGATGTTATGAAATCAAACATTAATTACATAATTTATTTTTTAGAAAAGTAAAATCATGTGAGGCTACATCAAAAACCAAAAGAGTCCATCAATGACTTCAACCAAGATTTTCTATAACATGAAAATATGATTAATAACCATTTGAACACATAAAATTCTATAAATTTTTTGAATAATTAAAACAAGAAAAACCATATAGTATTTCATTGAATCTTCTTTATGGGTAAGTGCACAAAGACGGAGGACCAAAAAGAGGTCTTAAGATGCCACTTTTTTCTTCTTAAATTAGAAAATATTGATCTTGTGTGATAAATTGAAGATAGTTACACTAAAAAATTGAAGATGCAACAAGAATAAGAGTTGTAATGCTCTGAATCTACTTTCTAGAATACTATTTAAAATCTATTTCCACATTCTTGACAGACAATTGTGCACTATAATACATTATTTTATTATTTGTCTCAGGTTTCTCATAATATGAGAAATTATATTACGCTCACTTTTTTTTGTAAAAGATCCTCTCTCTTAAGATGCAGTAACGAGTTTTAAATAATTTTTTTTGCAATGTGATTCAATCTCTATCTAGGGCCTTTCCATGGTCACCAAGAGGTGATTTGAAACAAGTTATTGCTCAGTTTGCTCCGTATTGGTTGGAAATTAAAAATGTTCCCGCTAAATTTGGGCACCTTTTGCCTCAAATTTTAAAACCAATTGGGAATGTTCTTCAGACTGAGGAATCTAGGGTCACCCTATCGTATTTAAATACTAGGGTTTTGATTTCCTTAAATCCAGAAGTTGAAATTCCTAAAAAAATATCTTTGAACATTCAAGAGGAAACCCTTTTCTAGGATATTTCATTATTGGGTAACCTAAATGCTTGTTTTCACTGTAGAAAGAATGGTCATAATAGAAAATATTGTCCATTGATAAAGAATCCAAATAATGATGCATTCAAAGTTAATCCTAATCCATCCACTGATAGTGAGAGAATTCTTCAGGGGGTCAAGGATTCCTGAGTCCTTGAACCTGGTAAAATGGTCATTGGGATAGCTAAGGAAAACATTGATCGTAATGGTAATGGAGGTAGTGCCTCAAATGAAATTGAGAGTACCTATAGTATTTATTTGACCAATCCTCTATTTGAAGATGAAGTAGAAGTTATACCGATACATTCACATGAGAAAGACATGTCTCGAGAAGGGGCTCACCCTAAAAGCCCTAATGGAGACAAAGCTAAAAAAGGCTTAATGCACAATAGTTGGCTTTGGATACTATCAATGATAAAGAATAAATATATAAGAAACTCAATCAAACTTCCCAAAAGGATACAAAAACCCTAGATAAAGATGGTCCCAACAATGAGGTCACTAATAAGGATTTAGCCTTGGTTAATAATGAAATAGATATGGTTGAGGCCAAATAGATTGATGACTCCCCCCTTTTGTGGAAGTGACTAAAAATAAGAAAAATAATACTTTTGACAAATAATCCATTTCACATACTAATGGAGACAATAACACCCCTAAGAAGGGAGGTGACATACCAGATTATTTCATTAGATTGTATAAGAGTCAGAAAAATATTTCCCTCAATAATAAGTGACTCTAAACCTAGCAAGATGGAATGTTATGGGATCAGAGATGAGAGACAATAAAATTGTAGTTATTTATTAGTGTAATAAGATGAGGGAAAAATACTTCATTTGCCTTTAGGAGATCAAAATTGTGGGTTTTACTACCTCTACCACACTTAATTTCATTTGGAACCAAGCCAAATATTTTGTTACAGATCACGAGAGGTGGAAAGGAGAATTTGCAATCCTGGTTGGGCCTAGATGGATCGATCACATAGGGAATTATGATGTTTCTCATTGTAATAGGGCATGTTTGGTCATTGTTAATTATCAAGGAAAAGATATTGGCTTTTGCAATATCTATGCACCTAATGATTATAGGGGTAGAGCTGCACTTTGGGATTGGGCTTCCTCCTCTCTCCCTTAGGATTACTTGATTTTAATGGGTGACTTTAATATAATTGAGTACCAAGAAGATAAATTTGGTGGGGAAAAGCACTTGTGGAAGCAAAATGAACAATTTTTTTGACTAAATGCAAAGGGAGATAGAATTTACTTTACCCACTAGAAAGAAAGGAGTGGTCTAAGGGAATTTGGTACATGTGGTGTAACAATCAAGCCAATCATCAAAGAATATATTGTAGAATTAATATGATATATGAAGATGCATCTATTTTTTCTTTCTGTGGTGAGGCTGATAACATTGTAGTGGTGGTCAATACCGTGACCATGTCTGATCACTCTCCCATTAGCGCTCTAATTAAGATTGAAGGCCTTCTTTCTCCTAAATTGAGAGCCAAGGGAAATAATATATTTAAACTCAATACATCTTTACTTAAAGATGAGGATAATTTGGCTTCTATAAAAATGACTACCTACCTTTCTAAGTTTTTCTATAAGGATAATATACCTATTGAAAAATGGGATTCCCTGACTGATTTATGGAGAAAGATGTTTCAATTTGTAGGTGAAAAAAAGGCTATGGATAAGAACAAGTTAGAGGATTTTCTACAAGGGAAACTAAATAAATTGGAAGGCCTTCTACAACAAAAAGATAAGACACTATGTTGGAAGGAGAACTGTAAAAGTCAGGATGGAGCTCAGAAAGATACAAAATTTCAAATTCAAAGGGAAAAGTATCAGAGCTAGGATGAATTGGTTGAAAGAAGGAGACAAAGGATCAAACTACCTCCTTAATTTAATCAAACATAAGTATAAGAGATAAATGATGGAATAAATAAATCTCATAATGGTGTGTCTACTGACCCTGATGAGATTAGAAAGACCTTTTATGACTTCTATAGTAAACTATTCATGTTGGAGCATAAGAAGGAAAATCATACTATAATGGCCTAGTGTTTCAAAATGATACCAAGGAATATTTATAAAGAAGATGCAATAATTTTATCAGAAGAAATTATTGTATCTAAAATTGAGGAGACCATAAGGATGTTGGCCAATTGAAAATCCCCTAACATTGATGGGCTACTAGCATAATTTTATAAGAAAATTGTGGACTAGATTGGTGAGGTGCTCCTATAGGTTTATAATGAGACCTATGTTAGGGGTTCTCTTGGATGAAATATCAATAAAGGAGTGATAAAAAGGCTACCCAAAGAGGGGGATAGAACATAAGTCAAAAAATGAAGAACAATTACACTGCTTAATCTCTCTTACAAAATTGTTTCCAAGACCCTTGCAAGTAGATTCACAAATATATTGGGAAAAATTATCTTGGTCATACAAATAGGGTTCATAAAAGGGAGATACATTTTGGAGAGAATTTTAGTGAGCAAATTTTTCCTTCAGAAGTAAACACATAAAATGACTCACAATGCTCGGAAAGAAGAACAAAGAGCACTATTAGTTAGAAAAGTTATCATTGGATTGATAACTTTCCTCTGAATTTTAGAGGTACAACCCCTGTTGGTCCCACTGGGAGGGGGGTGAACCAGAAAAATCAAAACTTAAACTCTTAAAACTGAACTCATCGATTCACTCGATAAAGACTGAATATAGTAAATAACCAATTCACCAAATAACATAAGCAACAATCAATCATTCTAACTTAGCAACATAAATTTAACTCATTAAAACATGATAAAACTCATTAAAATGAGATTTAACGAGGAAAACCAATTTGGGAAAAACCTCTGTGGGAATTGTAACCCATAATAAAAATGTACCCTTTTGAAGTACGCTCGGTTAAGAACTTATCTTGTTAAAGATTACACACATATTTTCCAAATGTGACCCTCTTAGGGGATTTACCTCAGATCTATTAAGATCTTTACCTTTTTAGGAGTGACCTTGTTAGAATTATTCAAACACTCTTTTGGAATGTCACCTAAGTCTAGGTTTCACAAATAGGATGGTTAAATCCACTCGGTTAAGATATTTCTCTGTTACAAATATTAATATGCAACAATAAACTTTTATCTGTAAAAATTAGCAACTCACTATGCTTGGATCAGATCCTTTATGCTTAATTGAATACTGGCATCACATACTCTATTGATCTCTTTCTTAGACTATAGATTCTTTGATCTATCTTTCTCTGTTTTGCTTAGTAAATTTTGTTCTCCAGCTTCTTTCCTTCTCTTTTCAACTCGCCAGTAGCCTTACACTTAGTATAAATATCATTCCTTATATAGACATACTTATGCCTCTTAATCTCCTTAATTTGATTTTCCTTCCTTTGTGCTTAGTCGTTCAATCATCTTCTTCAATTTATCAACTCGGTAAACCATGTCACTTTTACCTCAGAACTTGTAAATTTTCTTGGAACTTTCACTTTTTTGTTTAACCACTTGATCTTCACCTTAGATCTTCACATTGAATTTTCCCGCTCGTAGATCTTGTAACAGACTTCATTTAATTCATTTCCTCATCCAACTCATCATCATTTTGCATTAAATCATCATTTAATATGTGTATACTATACTTGGTAAAATTTCTTTGCAACTCGGTAACTGACTTCATCACTACTCGGTGTCTAACTTGTTCTCGGTGCTCGGTGCTCGGTAACTGTAAATGACTCACATAACATTCTACTGATTGACTCAGTCTAGCTCGGTAAAGTATCTCTTTCATTCATAACTTAATTCATTGCAGTTCCTGACTTGATCAATCAAATGTACCAATTTGATAACATTAAATATGTAGTAGAAAACAACTATAACATCATTACTTTATCATTGTATGATATGTATTTGTCACCCGTTTAACTTCTCCTCTTAAGATATCCAGAAACACAATAAAAATCAGTTAATCAATTGCTTGACATCAATGAAAAAACAACAACTGATCTAACCATTTCTACAATCATGATACTTAGTATCACTCGGTCTTCATCATCTCCATCAGATAAACATTAGTTAATCAACAACTCCCTCTTAAGATATACAATGAATGGAATTATAGATTATGCCTTTAACCAAAAGGCAAGGAAGGCAAAAAAATCATCTACACATAGCCATGGAATAAATGTGAAAAGGAGAGTGGGTCCCTCTTAAAATATTAGAATATTCATTGCCTCTATTTTTCGAAGCCACAAAACTACACACACCACTCTTATCAACATCAATTCCATCATGTCTTTCCACGATGGTCACAAATCCATTGAATACTTTGAAGGCTCAAAATATCATGTCATACTTAACATGCATGGTTGGGTGCTGATATGTATTTGCAATCACACCAGACTTCAATGAGTGTCATTTCTCATGAATGGTCAAGCCTATGCAATAGCTACAAGCTGTAAGCACTGATGGGTGAGGCTTTTATAATTAAGACATCTTGGTTTGGCCTGAGTGAGATATCATTCATTAAAAACCTATTTTCAATGAAATCTTCAATAGAATGAGAATTTAAAGATTATTGCCAAACACATACGGTATCCATCTAGCTTTTGGGTCCTCTCCTCAACCCACGACATGTGAGCATAATGATCATACCAAAATTTTGATGCAAAATCATCTCACATTAGAGATTTCTCAAATGGAAATAATAAACATTCATGTGATGTCCACAACTCTGTGATGCTGATGATTGGATCCTCCAGTATAAGTCATAGGCCGCCATGAGTCCAAGTGTTTCATCCATCTTATGGGCCAATTCCAAATATATTTTTCATTTCTCACTATGAGAAGTGACATCCTAATTCCACTAAGACACATAGTGCATACTTATTTGTCTGACAGTGGAGTTTACATAAAGATCAGTGGACCAAGTCAATGTAGGTCAAGTGGGACGAGATTAAATTACAAAAAAATTATGATTTAGTTGTCCTTGGAACATGAATATGGTGCAAAACACATTGAAATATCTATGCCCATGACCTCCATGTAGCATAACCACTCTGGAACATTGCCTCTTGGAGAAATCCTTGCGTGAATTTAGGAAAACAACTTTCAAGGATTGAGAAATGCAAGTCTTTGTTGAGCTTCATCATGTAAGTTAAATTATGATATGAAATCAATTGAGAGCTCATTGTGTCCTTTGTTACAATGCAGATAATAAAATTAAGGATCTATGTCGATACTCAATAGGAATCAACACAACTTAACACATCCTTCTCAATTCAGTTTGAAAGTTTGCAGGAGGACCCAATCTTTTGATACATGATACTCAAATTATGAAACATCAAAAGTGATTGGATATGACATTAGTCAATCCCAAGAGCACCTTTGAAACAAATCAAGCCTTAAATGATTCACCATTATCAACTTTCTTGGTACATTATATCATTTTTCAAAAACATCAAACAACCCATGTCAATGTCATTGAACCATTGAACTCACGAACTGATAAGCATGTTGAACCTTTGAATTTGGTTCAGTCATTCGATACATACTTCAAATTTTATCAACCACCTTTGAACTACAAATCGGGTCCACAAAACTAGCAGTGTCACTCTTTGGTTGAACCACTCAAACTTTTAAATCTGATGAACTCTTCAAGTGCTTGAACCTATTGAACGGGTTGAACCTATTGAACTTTTGGATTTGGTTCAAAGGTTCAACACAAAATCCAAGATCCATTACCATTCTTTGGAAATTCATAACTTTCAGTAGGGAATTCCATTTCTTATGAAACCTTACGGTAGGATAAATGGTCCATGAAGAACAAAACCCATAATTTTTTTTTGCATATGACACATAAAATTTGGAATCTAATCTTATCTGCATATGACCAACTTCTAAAATTAAAGTGTTAAAATATCATAATTGATGAGGAGTTTGGCCATGAAAATTGGTGGTTATGATGGGAAAATGAGGTTAGGATAAGTTTTAAAAAAGGATTTTGTGCCATCTTTCATAGAATTCAAAAATTAACTCTTTTCATGACTTGGCAGGAAAGGGTGCATGAAGGTCCTCAAAATTTTGAAAAATGGGTTGGTCAGGCATGGCCAACAATTGGCTTTGTCTAGGGACTGATTTTTCTTAAAAAATGTAGAAGACTCCAGAACATCTCTAGTAATGAATAGTGCCTAGCTCCATTGGGTTATAGATTCAAAAAAAAGACATCACTGGGAGCTACTTGTAGAAAGGTGGATGGGAGCAGGGAAAAAATCAACAAGCCAAAACCAACACTAAACTAAACACAACACAAAATTGAAAGCCAATAATTATTCACAAATATGTACAGGCAGTAAAACCCCACCTAACCCTAAAGAGATAGGATCAGGAACTACTCACGTAAAACCATTTACTGACTGGGAGAAATATGAGCCTTCATGAGACAACGAATGGTGGCCATGTGATGTGACTATAAACAACTGTCATCTGGTTAATTCCCCAATATTGAATACCAGACCAATAGTGCACAACGGTAACCTATACATATACTCATCTCCAAAAAGCCACTTTTCATCATTAATTTCTATGTTTTTCGTGTACCCTATATAGCACTATTCAAGCAACTTTCTATTCTTATTTGCAAATAATATTCAAAATATTCTAATGAAATTGCTGCATAATCTTTAGAATTTCCACTATTAAAACCATCACTTCTACAAAGATCCCCTTTATTTGAATCTTTTGCATGGAAGTCTTCTCATTCAATGGATGATAAAAATAGATATATAATTTCCTCTTCATAAAGATAAATACTATCCAAACCTCCCAACAAAACTTATGGCTACAATACTTTAACAACTTGATCATCCCTTTGCTCTATATTTATTCCAGCATTATTTTTTCTCTTACATTTTCAGATTTTGAAAAATCCTTAACAGAGAAATATTTCACTTCATCTTTATCACAGGTTTCATTATATGAACAATCTTCAAGCAGCATTGATGCATCTTCAAGAATACACTCTTCAAGTTTATTTACACCATAGGGAGGGAATAATTTCTCCTCAACTTATTCAAGATCGTAAAATTTAAAAAGAAGATTGCCCTTGATCTTTGAATCATCACATAATTATTTAGTTAAATATAATGCATTCATTCTTCCCCAAGCAATTTTATTATAAATTTTCTCCAATTGATTCCCGAACGCTTCAATATCAATCATGCTTCCATCTTGAAACATAAAAGAAGTATTAAAATATAAAGTTTCTTTTTTCAAATCATAAGATAAATCATTCTTTGGGGTATATAGTCGATGATGGTGGTTTGTGGATATTGCTTTCCGCTACGTGGGATCAGATTTTGCATAAACCACATCTTCTATTTTAGCATAATAAAAATCTTCATTGAGAACACCACCAAATTGAGAATGCAAATTGTCCATACCTTTAGTTGGCTCAACTAATTTTTTTCACGTGCATGTATTTATTTTCCTAATACTCTCTTTTCTTCAAAAGATTTCAACAATTATAGATTTATATCTCCTTTGATGTTTCCATAGTTGTAGGTGAATGTCTCTATTCCCACCTTAGTGATATGACCATTTTTGTCGCATAATGCCCTCTTTTTAAGAGGAATACATGATTTCTATTTTTGCTCCCTCTGCATACATGTCAAAAAGAACCCAGGCTTTTTATTTTCAGCTTGGTGCAAGCTTTCTATTTGTTTCTCATTGTGACCCCAAGGCACCGATGATTCTACTAATTTTGATATAAAACCTTTCTCCCCAAGAACCAAGAAATTGTATGATATTGGCTCTTTATCTTCTGATTTTCTCATTGACCTTTCTATTGTAGCCAAAATCTTTTGTTCAAAATTCTTGACGTGATAGTATCTTTGATACACAATTTTCAGTATCAGGGCAGGTCAGTGATCTTTAGAGGGATTTAAATTATTCATATCGGCCTCACAAATTCTCCCTTTGAAGGCATTCTAAAGATATTGGATCTCTCGATCATTTTCAACATTTAATTCTTCAGCAGTGGGTTTCTTTTTGAATAGTTTTTCGGATTGGACTTCTTGTTCGCTAAAAACTGAAAAATTGTGAGAACAAAAAAAAATGAGACTACTAAAGGATCATCCTCATCAACTTTTAGTTCTTCTTTAAGATGATATATTATTTTGTCATGCACTTGCAGAAAGTGTGTTCTTTCTTCCAAGATTTCATAGAGACTCAACCATAAAAGTGAAGATACATGATCATCTTCCATACTCGTATTGATTTTTACGGCTTCAGAAATGCTTTCTTTGTAGCGATCCAAAAATTCATGCAACACTTTTTCATCCATTGCAAGAATTTCCATTATAGTAGGGTCTGATCTTCTCCCATTTCTTTTGACTCTTGGTTTTTGCATAATGATTTAAAAGAGTTTCCAATATCATGCAGACAAAGATGTCTTTAAAACCTAAGGAAAGAAAGGATTGATCTTTGATTCCATTGGATTTTTCCTTTAGAAGTAAACACATAAAATGACTCACAATGCTCGGAAAGAAGAACAAAGAGCACTAATAGTTGGAGAACTTATCATTGGATTGATAACTTTCCTTTAAATTTTAGAGGTACTGCTGTTGGAATTGGCTTCTGTTGTTGTTGTTGGCATTCATGTTTTGTCACTGATGTCAACATATGTTTCTATTGAGACATAAAAAACTAGTTATTACTATTGCTTAGATGACTGACATAAGTGTACATGTATTGTACTGTTGACTCAGAGCGTGCAAAGATGAGGATGTGTACTAGGATGTGTTGTGATCTTATGTATAAGGTCACATGGCTTAATATTTTAAATGGAGCAAGTTTTAGATATTTTAGTGAAGACTGGGTACTGGACAATCATAGTGAACTATGACAGAGTTAGTCTTTGAGTTTTGAGGATAAATTGCGTGCGATATCAATTCATGTTATGAGATATTGAGGAATGACAAAAGACATATTGAGGAATGTTTATTATGATTATTGGGTCACAAGACTCTTGGTGATGTCAGTTGTGATGTGTGTTTTGGAGAAGACCAATTTGGGGTCGACTTCAGAGATGGAGTATGTGTTATGTGTCATAGATTGCAAGCATGGATTACAGAACTAGGATTATGTTTGATGAGTTGTAATTGATGTTTACTTGTTATAGGTACCGTGTGTATCTTAGCAAGCAGTTATGTAATTATGTGTGCATTGGGTAAGTCTTAATTGTCTGACCTAATTGCTTATTATAAACCTGTATAAAATAAAGTTGTTTTCTTTTGTAGAGAGGGTGGTAACAACGAAGTGTGGAAGCTGTGAGCTTGTTTGTGTGAAGTCCGCTGGATGTAGAGCAGAGGTTGTGATTAAGAGACTTAATTGGAACTAATCAAGCAAAGACTATTTCTATCATATATTTTATTGGATTTTATATTTCATATACACTGGTATTTTGGACAGTAAGTCCTGAAGGTGGATTTAAACTTCTTTAGGCAGTGTGCCTATGTAGTGAGTCTACTGTTACTCTTGACTCTTAATAGGGTTTGTCCTTTAACAGTGACTATGTATTGTAATGCATTAATAAGCTCCTAATAGGGCTAAATCTTTTAGCAGGTATAATATACTCTCAGTATGCTATTTGTGGGTACTAATTCCCACCAGGGTTTTGCCTTTAACAGGGTTTCCTAGGCAACAAAGGATTGTGTTATGGTGTTGCAATTACTATTTTATCATTTGGATGAAAATTTTGGTTTATAATGTTTAATGTTTTATAATCTATCTCACAACTGATTCACCCCCCTCTTAGTTGTGTTGGTGGACTTTTATTCCTAACAATTGGTATCATATCTTTTGGTCCTTAGAGAGAAAGTTTAACAACTTGAGGTGATCCTGAAAAATGATATACTACACTACGGATAGTCTGAAGTTTGATCCTGAAAACTTTGATAGTTGGAAGCACAAGATGAGAACTCATTTGCTGTGTTTTTAAATTGACTATTTGATGATTACAAAGAAAGATGAGCTGGTCAAGATTGAAGATGAACTGGATAAAGCTACTGATGAAGAAAATAAGTTGTTTTCTTATAACATAGTTGCAAGAGAAGCACTGATTAGTGTGCTCTCTGAAGGCAAATTCAAAAAGGTTAAAGATTTGGATTATGCACATAAAATTTAGTCAAGATTGGAAGCACTATATGAAGGAGATAAGTTTACTAAGCAGGCAAAGTTGCAAAACTGGAAGACAAGGATGAAAAATCTAAAAAATGAAAGATGATGAGAAAATTAGAGCATTTGTACAAAGAGTTAAAGAGGTTGTTATTGGCATTAGAAACTCTTGAGGTACATACAATGAAGAAGAAGTGATCGCAAAAATTCTTATATCTTTGACACCTGTTTACAAAACTAAAGTGAAAGATACAAAGGCAATCATACCTTTGACGATGAACTTCAATAGAGAGATGTTGATTGCAAAATTAACTACTTTTGAGGCTGCTGAGCTGGGAGATTCATTACCTAAGGTTGAGACAACATTCAAGGTGACTGTGCATATAAATAAAAAGAATTTATCAGAGAATGTGAGCACCAGCAAAAGTGACTTGTGAGAAGAGATTGGTGAATATGATGATGATTGGGAAAAGATATAGGAAGAAGAAAGGAAAATAGGTGAAATTGTGGCCCTGGTCGCTAGAAGAGAAAAGAGAGGTAAGGGTAAGTTTGAAGGAAAGTTACCTATGAAATGTTTTTCATGCAATAAGATAGGTCGTTTTGCATCTAGATGTCCTACAAGGGTTCCTAAACATAAATCTAAGTTGTATAGACCTAAGTATTCCAAGGACAAGGAATGTTACTATGCTAGTGAAGGTGTTTCCGATGATGATGCTATTGATTATGATGAGATTGGATTTATTGCTATCAAAGATGATGAGCCTATTCATGAAGAGAAAGACCTAGTGTCACATGTTGAAAATAAATTTGAATGGGTTATAGACAGTGGTTATTCACACCACATGACTGGTGATAGAAATAAATTTGTTAAGCTAAGAAAGTATGATGGTGGTGTTGTGAGATTTGGTGACAACACGCCTAAACTTATCATTCGAATTGGATATATTTATTTGGATGGAAAGACTAATACTGATGATGTGTTACTTGTTGATGGACTTAAGCATAATTTGTTGAGTGTTGGACAGCTGGTAGACAAAGGTTATCAATTAAAGTTCATTGATGGGAAATGTTCTATAGAACTAAGTCGGGAGAATTGATTGCATCTGGTACTAAGTCAAGAGGTAATGTATTTGAATTGAATACATACAAGGATTCTTGTTTTGTTGTGAAGGTTGATGATAGTTGGTTATGGTGTAGAATATTTTGTCATGTAAATTTTCATAATATTGTGAAGGCAAGTATGACTAATGTTGTTAGAGACCTACCGAAGATTGTGAAACATCTAATACCATGTGTAGAGAATGTGTAATGGGGAAACAAAATAGAAGTAGTTTTAAAAGAAAATATTACTCAGCAAAAGGGATGTTGGATTTGGTGCATACAGATCTGTGTGGTCCTACAAGAATGAGATCTTACTATGGTGAAAGGTATTTAATACTTTTTATTGATGAATTTTCTAGGATGATGTGGGTTACATATCATAGAGATAAATTTGAGGCTTTTGACAAACTCAAGATTTTCAAAGAAAAAGTTGAGAATGAATCAGGTTTAAAGATAAAATGTTTAAGATTAGATAGAGGTGGAGATTTTAATTCAGATTTGTTTGATACCTACTACGAAGAGCATAGAATATACAGCCAGAAATATGCTCCTAGGACACCACAACATAATGGGATAGAATAGCAAAGAAATAAAACAATTTTAGATGCTATAAGAACTATGTTGCTAGAATAAAATGTATCACATGTTCATTGGAGAGAAGCTATTGGTACTGTTATTTATACTTTGAATAGAATCCAGATCAGAGAAGGTACAAGTAAGACTCCTTATGAATTATGGTTTAATCATACTCCTACTGTAAAATATTTTAGAATATTTGGTAGTAAATTCTATATATAAAGAAATGATGAGATAGGAAAGTTTGATGCTAGAAGTGACGAAGGAATCTTCCTTGTTTATTGCACTAATAAAAAAGACTTCAAAGTATATTAGAAGGATGTAAAATCTGCATTTTTGAATAGAGATATAGAGGAGGAAGTATATATTGAACAACCTAATGGATTTCCCTTATCAGATGATGAGGACATGGTTTGAAAATTAAAGAAGGCTTTGTATGGGTTGAAACAAGCAACTAGAGCATGGTATGCTAGATTAGACAGGTAGCTACTTTGTCTTGGTTTCAAAAAAGGTAATGCAGACTGTAATTTGTACTTAAGAACTAGTGAAGATAGAGTTTTAATACTTGAAGTTTTTGTAGATGATATCATTTTTGGAGGGAATGATGAAATGAGTAAAAAGTTCTCTAAGGAAATGGAAAATGAATTTGATATGTCGATGATTGGTGAGTTGAAATTTTTCCTCGGGTTGAAAATCAACCAGAACAAGAATGATATTTTTATTTCTCAGACCAAGTATCTTAAGGATATGTTGAAAAAGTTTGGAATGGAAGATTGTAAACTTATTGGAACACCTATGGTTACTAGTCACAAGCTTACTACTATTGATGAATCTCATAATGTTTTTTAGAAAAAGTATAGATCTATGATTGGAGGCCTACAATATATGACTCACACTAGACTAGATATTGCTAATGTAGTTGGAATTGGGGCAAGATATCAAGTAGATCCTAAAGAGATACACCTTGTTGCTCTAAAAAGAATATTTAGATATCTCAAAGGAATACTGGATTATGGCTTATGGTATAAAAATATGATGATTTTGTTTTTCAGGCTTATACTGATGCTGATTAGGAAGGAAATGTTGTTGACAGAAAGAGTACAAGTGGTGGTGCATTCTTTCTTGGAAAAAGATTGGCTTCTTGGTTAAGTAAAAAGCAAGATTGTATAGTTCAGTCTACTGCTGAATTAGAGTATGTTGTTTCTGCTATAAATTGCACACAGATTATTTGGATGAAGCAAATGTTGAAGGACATTGCGAGAACTTTTGATGAGCCATTGGTTATCCATTGTGATAACACTAACATAGTGAATATGTCAAAAAATCCAGTTATGCATTTGAAGATTAAACATATTTCCATTAAGTATCATTTCTTGAGAGACAAGGTTGAAGAGAAGGAGATTAGATTGGAGTATATCAGTGAAAATGAACAAATAAAAGATATATTTACAAAACCTTTTCCAAAGGATACCTTTGAGTATCTCAGAGATATTCTTGGGGTGAGAGCCCCTCCTTGCAAAAACTAAGTTGATGTAGGAATGCATCAGTCCAGTAGCTTTCAGATCTATATCATTTTATGGACTTCATGTATGGATCTACTCCTTAGGGGGGGGTGATCATAGGAACAATATAGAACACATTTTTTTGATTATGCACCTGGTTATTACAGGCATGAAGATTTTAAAAAGCTATACGCTACAGAGGAAAGATGGTCAAAAGTAGATTAATGGCACCCTTTGTCATTGTTGTCTAAGGGGGAGAGATTCAAAGTGAAAATCCCTACTATTTTAGGGAGAGATGTGAAGAGGACATTGAGAAGATTGTATTAAGAGGGAGTACTTTTGGGTTGATGGATTTTCTCATATGTTGCCATCAATTCCAAAGGGGAATATTGTTGGAATTGGCTTCTGTTGTTGTTTTTGTTGTTGTTGACATTCATGTTTTATCACTAATGTCAACATATATTTCTATTAAGACAGAACAAACGGGATATTACTGTTGCTTAGATGACTGACATAAGTGTGTGGGTACTATACTGTTGATTTAGAGCATGTGAAGATGAGGATGTTGTTGGAAATGAGTTGAGTAATTGAGAGGAGAGGGGTGAATCAGTTACCACAAAAACAAATCCAATTCCCTTAGATTTCTTAATCAAACTTATCATTGTTTCTCAGTTAGTACATATATTCTGCTGTCACTCAGTTAACAAAGCAAACTTAAAATATTAACTATGATTATCCTTTAGTGATTAAGTGCAGAAAAATAAAGCATAAAGAAAATAACATGTTCACAGATAACATCAACATTTAACGTGGAAACCCAATTTGGGAAAACCACCAATTGCAACGAGTTACTATTTTTCACTCTTTTGAAGTAAGCCCTGTTAGGAGCCAACCATGTTAAAGGTTATAATACACACTGTTAGGTGTGACCCTGTTAGAGGATTTAATCACCTTGTAAGGAGTGGCCTTGTTAGAGGTCTTCAAACACTTCAATGTAGAAATTTCACCTTGTGAGAGGATTTACAAAAGAATGTTAAGTCTAGTCTGTAAAGAGATTTTGGATCACTGCTACAATTGTTACAGAGTAACAATGGATTAACCTGTTTGATGAAGAAACTATCTTTCCTTATTGAGATCTCTATTCTGGCTTTATACTAGATCCTTACTGATCAAATACTCTATTGCATCTCTGTATGTTATGTCCTTAATCAGAATCCCATCAGATTTTGCCTCCACACTTCATATCACAAACTTTTCTTCTTTTTACATCTTACACATTCAATGCAAACTTGACCTTGTATATATATGATAAGTCTTGTCAAGTCAGCTTGAATAACCTTCCAAATCAATAATAAATCTTAAGTCTGTCGGCTGCATATAACCAATTATAAATAAAGTGTAAACTGGTGTTATTCGGCTGACACTAAAAGCATAACTTGGTTAACACTGTAATCCTTCAATGCCTGACCGTTACTGTAATGCCTGAGTAAAATTAGTTAGAACTAAAAATCACTTTGATCTTCTTAAATGCCTGAGAGAGCTTGGCATACACTGACTGTGCTCAGATAGGATTAGACATTTGTGTAAACATCACTTCATTTTTGTAAACATCAATGACAATACACAATTGAATAATTGTCATCAACATATGTGTACCATCATGTGTTGTGATCTTATGTCTAAGGTCGCATAGATTAATATTTTAGTTGGAGTAAGTTACAACTATTTTAGTGAAGACTGGGTACTAGATAGTGACACTGAACTATGACAGAGTTAGTCTCTAAGTTTTGAGGATAACTTGCGTGCGATATTGATTCATGTTATGCAAGCTTGAGGAATGGAAAAAGACACGTTGAGGAATTTATTTAATGATTGCCTGGTCACAAGACTCTTGGTGACATCAGTTGTGGCGTGTCTTTTGGAGAAGACCTATTTGGGGCCGACTTCAAAAATGGAGTGTGTATTATAGATTGCGAGTGTGGATTACGGATCTTGGATTATATTTGATGAATTTTAATTGATGTTTACTTGTTATAGGTACCGTATGTATCTTAGCAAGTGGTTACATATTTATTTGTGTATTGGGGAAGTCTTAATTGGTGGACCTAATTGCTTATTGTAAATCTATATAAAATAAATTTGTTTTCTTTTGTAGAGAGGGTGGTATCAACGAAGTGTGGAAGTTGTGGGCTTGTTTGTGCGAAGTGTGTTGGATGTAGAGAAGAGGTTGTGATTAACAAACTTCATTGGAACTGATCAAGCAAAGAAAATTTCTATTATATAGTTCAATGGATTGTATATTTCATATACACTTGTATTTTGGACAGTAAGTATTGAAGGTGGATTTAACCTTCTTTAGGCAGTGTACCTGGGCAGTGAACCTACTGTTTCTCTTGACTCCTAACAAGGTGTAATATCTAAAATGGGTGTTTCATGAAAATGTAAGATAAGAATAATGATGTGGGGTGGATGAGTGAATGTATATATTGTAAGGTATCAAAATGGTGTTGAGGAGTAGGTAAGAATATTGTCCTCTTAGCACCAAATTTCACAAAGGAAAGATCCACTTTGATCAACCATAAGAAAATGATTAATGCACAAATGTATCAATCGATCATAAATAAGAAGAAAGAAGAAAGCCTTGCAATTTAGAATAATTGATGAGGAGTATGTAATAGATTTGAATTGATTAAGACCTTAATTGAAATGACATATTTACCTTGGAATGTAGCAGATCTGGAAAATCCTATTTTCTGATGTCTTTGTCAGGTTTCGGGAAATTCTGCAACCAGATCTGGAACAGAAACACTGAGACAAACAAAACCCAAAAATATTTTCCTTTTCTAAGTTAGGTCAACCTTGACCTCTTTGTCAAGGTGCAATTGTGACCCAAAATGTTTGACCTTGACCTGCACTGCTTCGACGGAAATTTTGTTTGCAAATCCCAAAATTTGGCCAAAAAGGGTATCTGAATCTACGCTATAATTCATTGTCTTGTACCTATACCTGCAAGAAAAATGGTTTTGTTTTTTGGGGGGAGGGGTTTGCCTTAGTCAAACCCTGATTTAGGAATTAACCTTAAAATCAATAATTGAAATAGAGAATGCTAGCAAGTAGTAGAAGTAAATCTAATAATGAAGCTATGATATTCGATAGATATGCAATTGTATTTCGAATGTAAACAAGTATGTAAATATGAAAGCTTGGAATCAATATTAGAAACCATAAACCTCCATGATTATATGATTTTAATTCACCTTTAAGGAAGAATGAATGAATCTTGAGGATGCACAAATGATCTTGAAGGAAGATCACACCACCATGATAGATAGATCTAGGGTTTGAATGATGAATCTTGAATGTTTGAACCAAATCCCTTCAAAGGCTTGAATGCTTGAATCCTTGATCTTCAATGGATAAATTGAATTCTTGAGAGAAAGAATTGAAAACCTTTGTTGAACACTTATAATCTTGAAATCATGTAAGAATTTTTTCCTTAGCGCTTGTTCACTTCGATTCTTGCTTAGTTGATGGTTAGAGAAGATGAGAGGAGAAGGCTTCCTTATATACCAATCTAGGGAAAAATATTCTAGAGAGGCCTACATAGGAGAATTAAATTCCAATTAGGCATATACCCCTAGAGGAGGACCTATATTAAATATAATTTAAGAGTCGTCACTTCGGAACCCAAAATAGTCGACCCAGAAGCGGGAAAATGAACTTTTGAATGACCCTCAGCAGCCAAAAAACCTTCCAATTGGAAAGGAGGACCTGGGTCGAGGTTGAGGTTGACCTTGACCTAGGTCAGCATTGAGGTTGACCTTGACCCAGGGAGTCAGAACCCCTGGAAAATGTGCCAGGTGGGATAAACAGTGCCCGGAGAGGCCCAATCAGGGTCCTAAACAGGCACAAAAGCTGGAGAGGGTGCATAAATGAGAGGAAAACATGATGATGGTCTAAAACACCCCCTAAGGAGGGATAAACATTCTTAACATGGAAGTGCTTCCATTTTAAGATGATACACAAGATTTTTCCTTTAACATGGACTATGTATTGTAATGCATTAATTAGCTCCTAACAAGGCTAAATCTTTTAGTAGGGATACTATAATCTCAGTACACTATTTGTGGATGCTAATTACCACTGGGGTTTTACCTTTAACAGGGTTTCCTAGACAACAAAGGATTTTTATATGGTGTTTCAATTACTGCGTTATCATTTGGATTGAAGTTTTGGTTTATAATGTTTAATGTTTAATAATTTGTCTCACAGTTGATTCACCCCCTCTCAGTTGTGTTGGTGGATTGTTATTCCTAGTAACCGTTCCCTCTTAAGATATGCAAGGGATGAAATTACATATTATTCCTTGAACCAGAAGGCAAGGAAGGCAAACAACCATCTACCCATAGCCATAGAATAGATGTGAATTAACATATTTATAAATAGAGGAAATCAGGAAACAATGAAAATTTTATTCCCAAAATGCTTCCAATAAATGATTTAAAGAGAAGAATTAAAATCCCAAACAACTCAGAGTACACATCCTCTATGATAATAATATGCACAATTAGTGGAGAAATATTAGAAAATGATTACAACAGCTCAAAGACAAATCTGCAATCAAGAGATACATAAATAAATGCACAGATTAAAAATGTATTCTCTTTTATCTCTAATATAGAAGAAAATGGTACACAAACCATTCGTGTCTTGTATAATTAGATCAACCAATTAAAATATTTTCTCTCTTTTACAAATAATAAAATCAGAAGAATTTTTCCCCTAGCCTCCTTCCCCCACTAAAAATGAAGAACCTCCTTTTCTTGGTAAAAATTCCCTTTTATATGCCATTTTGAAAAACTCTTTTATTTCTCGTAGCCTTTTCAATTATATTATTGATTCTTGAAAACTGAGGATTAAACATATCAACTTTTCTTCCCCAATTTAAAACTTCATTCCAAATATTACTGTCAAAAGGAGAGCGGGTCCCTCTTGAAATATTGAAATATCCATTGCCTCTATTTTTTGAAGCCACAAAACTACACACACCACTCTTATCAACATCAATTCCATCATGTCTTTCCAAGATGGTCACAAATCCATTGAATACTTTACGAGCTCAAAATATCGTGTCATGTCATACTTAATATGCATGGTTGGGTGCTAGGATGTATTTGTAATCACACTAGACTTCAATGAGTGGCATTTCTCATCAATGATCAAGCATGTACAATAGCTATGAGCTGTAAGCACTGATGGGTGAGGCTTTGATAATTAAGACATTTTGGTCTGGCCGGAGTGAGATATCATTCATTAAAACACTATTTTCAAGGATATCTTCAATAGAATGAGAATCACAATATTATTGCCAAACACATACAGGCTCCATCTAGCTGTTGGGTCCTCTCCTCAAACTATGTCATGTGAGCATAATGATCATACCAAAATTTTGATGCAAAATCCTCTCACATTAGAGATTTCTCAAATGAAAATAATAAACATCCGTGTGATGTCCACAACTCTATGATGCTTGCGATTAGATCCTCAACTATAAGTTATAGGTCACCACGAGTCCAAGTGTTTCATCCATCTTATGGGCTAGTTCCAAATATCTTTTTCTTTGTTCACTATGAGAAGTGACATCTTGATTCTATTGAGACACTTATTCGTCTAACAGGGGATTTTACATAAAGATCAGTGGACCAGATCAATGTAGGTATAGTGGGACAAGATTTCATCACACAAAGTTTATGATTTAGCTATCCTTGGAAAACATAAATGGGACATAGGCGCACATTGAAATATCTATGCATGCAATGTCCATGTAGCATTACATACCCACTTTGGAACATCGTCTCTTGGAAACTAGATATGGATAAATCCTTGTGCAAATTTAGGAAAACAACCTTCAGGGATTTAGAAATGCAAGTCTTTGTTGAGCTTTATCATGTAAGCCAAATTGTGATATGAAAGCAATTGAGAGATCATTGTGTCCTTTGTTACAATATAAATAATAGAATTAAGGATCTATGTCAATACTTAATAGGAATGAACTACCCTTAACACATCCTTTTCAATTTCATTTGAAAGTTTGCCAGAGGACACGATCTTTTGATACATGATACTCAGATTATGAAACATCCAAAGTGATTAGATATGACATTAGTCTATCTCAAGAGAACCTTTGAAACACATCGAGCCTTAAATGATTCACCATTATTGGCTTTCTTGGCACATTATATCATTTTTTCAAAAACATCAAACAACCCATGCCAATGTCATTGAACCATTGAACCCGTGAACTGATAAGCTCGTTGAACCTTTGAACTTGGTTCACTTGTTCAATACAAACTTCAAATTTTATCAACTACCTTTGAATTACAAATTGAGTCCACAAAACTAGCGGTGCCACTCTTTGGTTGAACCTCTCAAACTTTTAAATCTGATGAACTCTTAAAGTGCTTGAACCTGTTGAACTTTTGGATTTGTTTGAAAGGTTCAACATGGAATCCAAGATCCATCACCATTCTTTGGAACTTCATAACTTTCAGCAAAAATTCCATTTGTCATGAAATTTTAAATGTAGGATAAATGGACCATGTAGAAAAAAACCCAAAAATTATTTTTGCATACAATGTATAAAATTTAGAGTTAAATCTAATATGCATATGACCAACTTCTAAAACTAAAGCATTAAAATCTCATAATTGACGGGGAGTTTGGCCATGAAAATTGGTTATGAGGGGAAAAGATGTTAGATTCAATTCTACAAAAGGATTTGGTCCCAGCTTTCACATAATTTGAAAATTAATTATTTTCATGACTTAGTAGGAAGGGGTGCATGAAGGTGCTCAGAAATTTGAAAAATTGGTTGGTTAGGCATGACCAACATAAGACAATGCACTGGGAAAAGGAGGATGGGAAAAATGATTCTATGACCCTGTTAGATTTTAAAAAAAAATATGACAGGATTTGATGACTCTTTGTGTTGGGAATGTTGAAGGCATTTGGTTTTCCTCTATACTTTTGTACATGGGTGGGGCATCCATTTCGCCAAATTCACTCGGGGCACGATCCCGACCTCATCCCTTATCAGGTCTCTTCACAAGATTTAAACCCTGGTGGGCTCAATGAGAACCATTGAACTTCACCAGTCGACCAATTCACAATTGAGGATAAATTTGATAATATTATGGACATATTGCAATTTTTTTGTGCAACCTGTTGGCACCCTAAAATTTGAGGTAGCCATATCAAATAATAAATAAATTCTAAGGCATTGATATGCATTCCTGAAAACTTGATTGAAAAGCCTAGTTTGACAGCACATGATTCTGATACCCAGTAAAGTTATTTGAGAATTGGCTTTAGTGATGTCTTTATCTCCTTTCATTGAATATGTCTAACCATTTTATCTTCTAGTGTTCAGATTAGATAGATTTTTTAAGTGTCCATTTTTAGGGGATAACACATGTACTTGCACATTGCGCACTCTCAGATTTAATAGTGTCATACTTTGAAGGCCTATGTCTCACTCCTAGTTGATTTTCATGAGATAAGAGTCTTTCCCTTACATTGTACACATGAAAGAGAACCTCTATATGCATTTTTAAGCCCTAGTGAATCTGTTTGCTAGGTTTCCCAGGTCCAATCCAAATTTAATTTTTACTATTTTATAATCTGCATATTCACAAATTTTCTAGAGAGCTAACTTTGTGGATTGATATCTTGGTGTTAGATGGTATTTATTATGACTAGGTTGGTTTTTTAGATTCTCTATATGAAAAAGTTCTCCCATGCTCAGCTACAAATTCTCTAGATATGATTTGCTATTTTTGTGAAGCCAAATTCAAACTGGATTTATTCAAATTTTAGAGTGCACAGTGGCAGATTTCTCTAAGAGGCCAGATTTAAGGGTAGTAGTTTCATCCCAGTTAACAGTCTGTTGGAACTCTCAATTTCTTGAGAATACCATGTTATTTTTTGAGCTGAAAGGAGCAGAGAAGAGAACCCAGTCAAATCAGTAACCGCTGCCAACATTTTCATAGCCTGTGCAAGTTTGAATGCAGAATAGAGGAGGGCACGAACGATCATCAAATTATATGGAAATTTATTAGAATAGGATTGGAGGGTATGCATGGATGATTTTTTTTCCTTTTCTCTCCTATACCAGGCTTGCAGCTTTGAAAATACATGAATAGGGATTTATCCCACATTCAGCCTTCGAAGGCTCAAATATTTGTTTTTATGTGCTAGCCTACTCATTGTGAATTGCCTAAGGAAATCGGGCCTTTTGGAAACTTGTGTGCTTGGTGGACGGTTTGGTGGAAGACAGATCGATGATACTTGGGATAGTTTATGGGCTTGTGCTTATGTGGAACAATGACGAAAAAATCTAGACGATGCTATGTGGCATGAGCAAAGGAGAAAAGGTTGTAGGCTAGGGGTGACATGTGGCATGTTCCCTTGATCCTGCAAAGAAGAATCTTGAGGAGAGATAAAGGGTTTTCACTAGCCCGCGGTTGTATCCAGGTCGTAGTGGTTATTGGTGGTTAATGAAAAATGTGGAGAGCTATAGATTAGGTTTCTATTATCTAGTCTTTAGGTCATGGTGGTCTGAGGCAATTTGTGGTTAGGGGCCACAAGCTGGTGAGTGGAGGTTATTCATGAGCTTGGGGCAGTTAATGGTGGTTAGTGAATCAAACTGGTGAGAGGGAGATAGTGGTTAGTCACCAGGTCATGAGAGTTTAGGGTAGTCCATGACGCAATAAGAGAGTTAGTGAGTGACGGTTAGTCGCCAGGTAGCAGTGGTTAAGGGAGATAGCATGAAATGATGGAGAGTTCGCAAGATGCTGCCATGTACCTAGGTCGGAGATAAATGGTAGTCGTGAGCTAGCAAGGTAAGTTAGCAGTTGGCAAGACAGGTTGCAAGCTGGAGATGAACAGTGGTTGCGAGATCATGAGATGAGATGGATTATTCTTTTGGGGTTGGATAATTCACAATATATTGCCACATGTCTGAGGCTAGCTACTTCTATCCACCAAACAAATTTTTTCATCGAAGGTTCTTTCACCTAGTTTGATAGTTATTTTTATTTGATGCCAGGGTAGGTGGGTCCTAGTGGCCAATCTACCTTTTGAATAACTTGAGACCTTGGTTTAGGATTTATGTGTTATTCAATAGTTTTTTTTACTCGATGGACATGGATCAAAGGTTGTTTCCACATGTCCCATTTTTTCATAGGCTGAAGAAAGGTTGGTTTCTAGATCATGAGGGTTTAAGGAAGTTAGTGATGCAGTTAGAGAGTTTGTGACCAGTGGTTTAATTTTAATGATCACTATCTCATGAGAGGTAAATGCCTTAACATTTTCAATTGAAGAGCTCGAGATTGAACTACTGACGACTTGTTGCTAGGTCTTGAGCTATTATAAAGAATAATTATTTGGGCCGAGGGTTAGCAACAATGCACCAAGTGTCTGAGTGCTTTCATTGGGATATTGTTGAGATGTAATAGAACCTAAGAGGTTGAACAAATCAGGGACTACCATGTGGAGTTCTTCAGGCCTTTCACCGCTAAATTCAAATTTTAATTCCATGAGGGCATATTTTCAAATTGCACATTCATACCAACAACAACTCCAATTAATTCACACAATTGGAGGTTGTAAACAAATTCAGTCGGCCTATAGATAAGGAAGTTTCCAGATGGGAGAAGATGTTAAAGGAAGGAAAGGAGGTTTGAAGCTTACTGTTTTGTCATGTTCAAGAGGTTAGATAACTTGGCGCCTGAGGGATGATAATTGAGAGGATAACTACATTTCAAAGGCATCTTGAATTTGTTGTTATAACTGCGGATGAATTTCAAAACATATAACAAAGTTATCTTTAATAATCAATAGACAAAGGTGCCAAAGTCCAATTATAACTCATCTCCCAAAATCAAGTTCAAAGTTTATCTATCTATTCTCGCTCTTTGTTTCTTTTTTTTTCTGTTGATTAGGTTTTTAATTTTTTTTCCCTAGTGATTCAAATCTTGTTGCATTCCTTAGTCTATAAGAGGAATTCCAAGATCACTTGTGAAGGGTTCCCAATTTTTGATGTTATGTCAGTCTATGTTAAACACAATATAATACATTTTGAGGCTATGCATTTTCTGAGAAGCATATATGGTGTTTGATAGTAATTTAGCAATTAAAACTTGATGATATGTCTTTGTATCAAATTTGACTCTTTATGAATTGAATACAAATTAAGGATTTATCTCAATTTATCTCTTTGAGTTTTCAAAAATGAGTTTGTTATCTATTTCTATCTTTCAAGGAAAGAATTAAATATGCTAAGATTATTAAGTGTGAGAGTTTATAATTTTTTGCAAATTTGAAAATATTCATCCATAGAATTAAGAAGTTATATGTAAGGCATATTTTCTCTGAATTCTATGTTAATTAATTAATGAACTATGCTATCAAATAGTTTATGCTTTTATGTGACTTTGTAACCCAAGCAGATTAGGCACTGGTCATAAGATATTCATGAAAGTATGGTGAAACAAATTGAAAATATAAAACTATCATTTGCTTTGTTTTCCAGACAAATTATTAAGGTTTATCTATAATATCCATGTGGTCATTGACTAAGGAAGTTTTCTAAGAGTTATTTGAGTAAGTAGATGAAGTAGGGGTACACCCACCCAAATCTCATGGAATTTAAAGTGTAGAAGGTTCAATGACCTTGTTATTGTTGGGGTTTTCTTGTCTTTGTTTGCAGATGAAGTAATGATTGATTTCATTATGTTATTTTACAGTCATAATGAATATCAGTGATCTTTTTTTAAAATTAAGATAGTTAATCAACTTAGTTTCATATCCAAACCAATATCATATATGTCAACAACCAAAAAAGAGATTTTGTTGTAATCGATCAGTTTTGTCACAACAATGACTCATAGAACTTTATAGACATTTATATATACAAGGATTTTCACATAATTATACATAATAACTCATATAACTAAAAAAGAACACTTGAAAATTACTCCCATCCATCATGGTTTCTATCCCTGTAATCAGTTTTGTCTTCGTCATTGTTATCAGTCCAAGGATTTCTTGTATGATCACTATGGGAATCCATCTTCCATGCTACCTCATTATGTGGTATCATTTCCCATATTGTCCTTCTCATATCCCTTTGTTCTTTGTTACTAGGATTCTCTTGGTCAATACTATTTTTTTCATTGATAGCTCTCTTAAGGTTCTCTATCTCTTCTTTCTTCAACATTTTTGAATGAGTGTCACAAAACGTGGAAGCTTGGATGTCTTCTTTATAGATAATCATTGCTCCTTCTCTTACCAAAGTCAGGAATATGTCCTTGGGAACCTCGAGGATAGCTGATACTTGTAACATAATATAAAAATGTATGAGTTTCATATTAAACTTAGTAAGGCCCCGAATCTTTCCTTGGAAAATCTCTTTGTTCCTCTACCTCCAAATGGTCCATAAAATATCAGAAGTAAGAGTAAACCAAAACCTATTTATATTAAAATAAAAATCTTCCACAAACCCAACAAGGATTTCATGCCATGAGATACCTGGTTTGTAGTTCAAAGTAATGGGCTGCCCAAAACATAAAGACCAAATTTTGCATGCAAACTTGCACTTAAAAAATAAATGCTCAAAAGATTCAATGCAATTACAAATGGAGCAAGTGATAGGTGCAACTCTAATAGAAGAAAGAGTGGAACCAACAAAAATCTTTTTAAGCAATAAAATCCATCTAAAATAAGTTTTTTTAGGCTCAATGGGTGAGTGCCAAAAAAAATAAAAAATAATGTGCCATCTAGAAATTGGCCAGTTAAAGTTCCATATTTGATTAATTCTACTAATAATACCATAATAATTTTTGAGCATATTGTAGATTTATTTAGTGGAAAAATCAACAAACATCTTACCATCTGACCACTTAAGTTGCTCCATAAATTGCCGAGAGTTCATAATCTTACCAGGAAAGAATCTACCAGTAGCCTTGGAAATAAGAGTATAAGTCTTCTTTTGGGAAGCAGGTATATTGTAGTTTTTACTAATTTCCTGCCAAGATCCTAACTTGTTGTCAACCAAAATATCCTGTATAAGAGAGATGTCCTTTTCCTGCCAAATTTGTGCAGACTTCATTGAGTTAGGGCAAGAGGTTTCTCCTTTAGATACATGTCCCACCAAATAGATTTGTCCACAACTGAAAATGTAGGATTCCATCCAACAACACTTCTTCAACAAACCAAAGGTCTGACCTGACACCATACTTTTCACAAGGATGAGAATACTTTTGAACCAATAATCCTAATTTGAAAGTCACAAAAAATAATATCATAAACGGGGATATTTGACCATTTTCCCCCTTTTTAATGCCTGATCTTACTAGGTTATTCTAAATTAAAAATTTCCAAGGCTCATTACCCATAAGGGCTTTCAGGATCCATTTAGAGGCTAGAGTAATTCCTTGAGTTTTTAAGTCTCTCAAACCAATACCTCCCATCTCCTTTGGGCTACAACACCATTTCCATTTTACACAATGTCACTTTCTATTCCCAAGACCATTGGACTTGTGAAACTCTCTCAGAATCCTTTCCAAATTATTAGTTTGGTATTTAGAAAAGAGCCATTGAGAGGCATAGTATATTGCATGGGAATATAATACTTTCTATACCACCTAAACTTTTGCAGCAAGGGATAACATATATGTTTTCCATTTATGATGTTTGTTCTCAATTTTCTTATAAATCCAATTCCACATATCTTTGATGTAGGGGTCAACCAAAAAGGGGATGCCTAAGTATCTTACAATTGTAAAAGGCCCAATCCATTGTCAGTCCTTATCCTACATTGATTGACAAGGGACCTCAGACCACCCTAGAAAATAAGATTTATGAGGAGTTATCTTAGCTCCTAAGGCCTGGTAGAATATCTAGAGTCAGAACAGTCAGTTTCATATTTTGAAATCTCAAGAAACAAGGAAGTATCACCAACAAACTAATGTGCAATAAATTATTCCATATTGGGTAATGTTATAGCTTTAATAGGGAGCCCAAATTCCATATCTTTCAGAATATAAGAAAGTGCATCTATTGTAATGGAAAACAAGCCAGTGCCAATGAGCATCCTTGTCTAATCGATCTACCAGGGGGAATAGGGTCAAAATATTCTCCATTGACTTCAATGAAAGTTAAAGAATCTCTAAATAGAATATTAACCCATCTGCAAAAGTAAGAAAGAAATCCAAATGCTTGTAACATATCAAGAACAAAAGGTAACTTAATTCTGCCATAGGCCTTTTCAAAATCTAGGAGCACCATAGCCACATTTTTCCCATCCTCCTTAGCCTAATGCATGGATTCCCAGCTAGTAATGAGGTTCTCTAGAATATACCTTCCTTTAATGAAACCAATATGTGTTACTAAAACAATATTATTGAGCATCCCATAATTTCTTTTAGCCAATAATTTTGCAATAATCTTGTATGACAAGTTTAGCAGAGTAATTGGTCTCCAATTTTTAATTAGAGATCTATCCCCTTAGGAATATTATGTAAAATTCCCCAAAAAGAGATGCAAACTTAACAAAATAAACTCTTAATTCTAAACTTCCCAATAATTGATTATGTGTAGTATCACGTATTCAATGATAATATGGGCATAAACAAATATTATTCTTTCACAGGTAATGAATAAATACATTCACCATAGCTCACTGATAGACAACTAGATATTCTATTTCAATCCTTTTTAATTACTGAAACATCATTGGAATTAAAATGTATATAGTATGAAGTTAATAAATTACTACTAGCCACCTGTGTAATGGAGTTGGTATCTCAATGGGTGGATGACAACCCGCAGTCCTTGACCATCTGCTACATTGGAAATTTGGCACTTTAAATCTATAGAATCCAGTCATTCTGTCAGTGTGATGACACCTAGCCGTTGTATGACAAACCCGCAGTCCAACGTTTCCTCTAGTTATATTTATGATTACTTCTAGCATCCAAATGATTTGTGCCTTTCTGTCAATGCATATGTGATTTTCCCTTGTTGTTTATCCATGACCTCCTACCATATACTGCCAACACCATATCTTTGTCGCTTAGCCAAGACTCATGTGGTATATTTCCAAACCATGTCTCCTGCAAGTTTAGCGGTCAAGGTTATTGACTCGATAGTTGCCAGCCCACCATGACTCTGTCATATCTATCTGCAGGGCTGCCGCTAACACTTCATGCCATTGTCTTCATACCCGACTAACTATACACAAATTCCTCCTTGCCATTTTGTCCAGAGCACATCTCCCTTGTCCGTTATGTTTTTCATAATGTTTGTCTCTAGTTCGGTCGTTAACACATTTCCACGATTCCACATCTACTGCGAACTCCACTAGGATAGGTAATTATCTGAAGAAAGGAATTGGTCATTTTGTCTTCATTTGTAGTCATCTTTTCAAAATATTCAAGCCTCTCTGTTCCTTTCCGAAACCCATTATTTAACAAACCAAAAATTGGTTACGATAGTTTCCATAACCATCCTTATTCAACCCACAACATATAAACAAAACAAAACTTTTTAATTATTGAATATTAATGTGATGGCATAATTAATATTAAATAATTAATCTCCATAATTAATCAATATTCTTAACACTCTATTTGGGGACATTACATATTAGGAAGTCATTTGATGACACCCCTATTAATTTATTCTCCTAGAGTCCCTTTCTCAAAAGAATTTTCATATATATCTAATAATTCAATACTGATCCAATCCTTATTATGTTTATAAAAATAAACTGGCAAGCCATCCATACAAGGTGATTTCTCATTTTCCATGGATCCTATAGCCCCTTCAATTTATTTAATCGCAATGTTCTGACTAAGCAATCTTGCTTGATCCCTAGTTACCTTCTTGGGAATGAGTTTGATACATAAAATTAGGTCTTTCTGATTATCACTCCCATTTTTTGAAGAAAACATGTTTTTATATAACTGCACAAATGCATCTAAAATCTCCTTGTCATCACTGGTAAATTTATTCTGTTTAGCTCTAATAATGTTAAAAAAATACTTAGTCCCTCTGTCTCCTTCTTTTATCCAATTCATCTTTTCCCTTGTCTTATGAGCCTAAATAATGTGGTTTTGAATTCTCCTTACCTGAATTTTAGAGCTTATCACTTCTTTTTATAGCTCTTTATCATTTCTCTTATCTTGCAGAGCTTTTTCTACCCCATTCAATCTCTTCTGATAGTATCATTCCTCTTATCTTCTATATTTGGCTTCCTTCTTTCCAATGATTTGAAAGATGTTCTTCCAAAATTCCACCAACTAGTCCCATCTCTCTATGGGAGGACAATTATGCTTGCACAATTTGGAGAGGCAAGTAACTATTTTAATTGCCTCATTGGTATCCTCATCCTACATGAGTGAAGTATTAAGTTTGAATAATTTCTTACTCTTCCTCTGGTTTTTACCATCATAGAAACATTAATTTTGACACATGCCGATATAGGGGAGTGGTAAGATAAACTGGCAAAGGTAACACAAATAGGTGTTTGTCCCAATATATGACAAAATCTAAAAATAGAAGACTCCACATAAATTCTATCCAACCTACAATAGATCATGTGCATGTTGGCTTGATTATTGCACTATGTATACCAAATGTTTTTATACTCCTTTTGTTCTCCATAAGGTCACTAATATAGAATCTCCTTTTAAATTTGGCCCAAAAAATAATTCATTTCCTTTCCATGCATGTTTAAGCCCTCCATTCTTGTCTTCACTATTTTCTATCATATTAAAGTCTCTAGTGAAGATCCAACTTGCATTAGGTAGGTTAGAGGATAACCAATCCCATAAATAGGCTATGTCTTTGTAGTCATTGGGGGCATAAATATTGAAAACTCTAATTAACTTAACATTGACATTGAACAAGACCCATTGTGTCCTTTGACAAGGAGTTACTCCATCATATTCTACTTTTTTCCCATCGAGGACCAATTAGAATGGAAAACCCGTCCCTTTGCCTCTATCATGTCCAGAATACAGATAGGTGGCTTTCTCCCACAAGAATTTAAGGGTGTTGAAGGCATGATATCTAGTAACCTTATTCTCTTGTAAGCAAATAATGTCCTTAAGAAGTTTGTTACACCAATTTCTCACAATATATTTCCTATCGAGCACTTAAAGACCTCTTATATTCCAACTGTGAATATTCATGATCATGGTTTATGGGGTGAGAGTTTTTGGTTCTTACACAACCTATTAAAACATTCTAGAATCTCTGAACCTTTACTTCTATTATTTTTCTCTATAGACTTAGCGTTGTTCTATCTTTCTTATACCTTTATTTTCATTTTAGAACTCTTGCTAATAACCTTAGTAAATCCAACATCCATCAAATCCTTATCAAGCTGCACATATGGAATGATTTGTGAACCTTTATGACTCTCCCTCACAGAAGTCATGATATCCGAGTGAACTTTACTCTACTCGACAAGGTGGTGCTCAACATTATTGTTTTTCCTAGTATTTTCTTTGATCTTATTAAGAGATATTTGTTGGGATTTTTTTCTGGGAAACATCATCATTAACTTTCTCTCTAGGAGTAGGCATATATTTTGGTTGACAAATGAAAGGGTTTGGTTTTGTCACATTTCTTAGTTGTTTTGCAAGAAGAAATTCAAAATCATCCTCAAACAGAGGATTAGTTAGAGAAACAAATTTTTCCAAAGGGTGGTCCAAAGTTCCACCATTCCGCGACATCAATTTATCCATTTTAGCACCTTTACTTCTAGCATCCAAATGATTTGTGCCTTTCCATCAATTCATATGCAATTTTCCCTTATCTTTTATCCATGACCTCCTACCGTATATTTCCAACACCATATCTTTGTCGCTTAGCCAAGACTCACGCGGTATATTGCTAAACCATATCTCCTGCAAGTTTAGTGGTCAAGGTTATCGGCTCGATAGTTGCCAGCGCACCATGACTCTGTTGTTTCTATTTGCAGGGCTTCTGCTAACACTTTATGCCATTGTATTCATGCCTAAATAACTATACATGACTTGGACCTCCTTGTCATTTTGTCCAGAGCACATCTCCCTTGTCCGTTATGTTTGTCAGAATGTTTGTCTCTAGTTTGGTCGTTAACACATTTCCATGATTCCACATCTACTGCAAACTCCACTAGGCCAGGTAATTATCTTATGAAAGGAATTAGTCATTTTGTCTTCATTTGTAGTCATATTTTCAAAATATTCAAGCCTATCGGTTCCTTCCTGAAACCCATTATTTAACTAACCAAAAATTAGTTACGATAGTTTCCGTAACCATCCTTATTCAACCCACAACATATAAACAAAATAAATTTTTTTAATTATTGAATATTAATTTGATGGTATAATTAATATTAAATAATTAATCTCCATAATTAATCAATATTATTAACACTCTACTTGGGGACATTAGAAGTCCTCCCGTCCCAAGATTGCTTGTCCTCAAGCAATCGAATGTCAACCTGTTTGATTCGGTCATCTGAACCAAAATTCTTGGATCCCAAACCAGTATTCCAAATCCTTTAACCCAACTTTGCAGCTTCATTTGGATATATTGAACATGTGCTTCAATTGGAAATCCTCTGCCAAGTTTGCCATATCTAGGATCCCAAATTTGAATACCAACTTCAGTATTAAATGTCAAAAACTAAAGAGTAACATTATCCATCCAGGATCCATCATTGAACTGCTAATCTATCGTCCATATCCTGATATGACTCGTGTGACCAACGGTACTAAAAAAATTTAGCAGTGGTGAAATTGATTTCATATTATTCTTATGAATCACCATGTCCTTCTGAACCAAAGAACCAAGAAGCGCACAAGAGTTCAATACCTGCGGCGCATCATCCACCTGAATCACCCACAGTGTTCGAAACTCTAACTGAAAGTTTGATTGTTCATCCTCAAAAGTATTCACTGGAATAGTTAGTTCTGAATTTGTATGTGATTCCTCATTCATATACCTTTCCTTAATTATTTGCAAATTCTCTCTTGCTTGTGCAGCTATCAATTTTGCATGTTTAGCTTTTTCCAACCACTCATTACACTGCAAGAGAGGCCTTTCTACATGTTTACGCCCAACCATCAATTCCTTGGGCTCAATACCTGTAACCACTAATTCCTCACTAAATCCTTCAATCTGTTTACTTTGATGTTCTGAGTCTTGTACTGAATGTGGTAACCCTAAATCCTGTGACAACAAATCTTCCTGACTGATGCCATTAATGCCCTTTACTTATTGCACTTCCCCAATTCTTGAAGGGATGACATGTTCACTTGTCATTCTCTCTGCATAAGCCATACTTAATTATAAACACAAATCACTAATCTCTTTGTCCTTATCTATAGAAAACCTTATAGCAATGTCCCTGTCCCTTAGTAATAGCAAGTATTCAAATTTTGTCATCTCTAATTCTCCCTTGATCGCTTGTAAGTGTGCACTGGAAATCCCATTTGTAACTCCATTCTTCTTTTCCTTCTGCTGAAAACTCCATACAAGATTTTCAATTTGTTTATGAGCAGTGTCAGTTCTTGATAGCACCTGCTCAATATTTTCCTCTGTCACCACCAGTTGATTCTTCAAATCTCGCCTTGGAAAAGATTCATAGTTATCATAGTAACTAGTGGCTGTATTACCTAATAAACCTTTGGTTTCATTTACTTCAACAGTGTCACTTCCCACATCATTAATAGTTAACTCACTTGACATTACCCTAGATTCCTCAACCTTGAGAGCATGATTGTTCCCTATTTTATATTCATCACTACTGATTTCTAATGCAACCACATAAAAACTCAGGCTCACCTCTTTAGTTTCATCAGACTGTATAGTTGCAACATGGTACTGATTTGTAACACAACAAGATTCCACTTCGTCCTGTGTGTCCTCATAGGCAATTTATTTCTCTTGTGATTTTGTACGAGTTTTCTGAAATTCCCTTTCACATCCATTCTAAGACGGTTCATTTTGTTGTTTTACATAACCCCTTTGTCCTGTATCTCTTTGCTGACTCCCTGAAACTCTTTTCCACATTCATCATGAGTGAGACCATCCTTCGGCTGCTCTTCTTCCTACCCAAGGGACTTAAGCTTTCCCTCGCAACACCTAACTACATTGCAAACCAGTGAGTACGCAGATGAGGAGATAGCACATTCTTGTTTAAGAATAGTCCATAATAATGATAAAAGAGATTGGGAGATTGTTTCACTCTCAATAATAGTTTGAATCATAATATCCTGCATAGCTGTAATAACCTCTTTTCCATCTGTCCTTCTGATCATAACCAGGGAATTATGAAACATATCATAAATCAAATCATGCAAACCTAAATCCAATAGGATGTTATTAACCATGACTTCTACAAATAGTTTCAGTATGCAAAACCTTCTTGAAGTATGAAGATCATCTAGATTTTGAAAGTTATCAATTATTAATGACAATATCTTCTTCATTATAATAACATCGTAGGGCATATGTGGAGACGTAATTCTAAAAATTTCACAAAAACCTGAAGCCAATATCAATTTGATGTCTGCATCAGAATGCATCACCAACCAGTTTTGATTCAAAGCAAATTTCACAAAAGTGAAAGCAAAATGCAAAAGTTGTGAATGTGATCGTTCCACTAGATACAAACTACCTTCCAGTTTAGTCAGCATGTTATAAACAATTTTCCTAGGTTGTTGAGTGTGAAGCTTGTCATTGAGTTCTAATAGAGCACTAACCAACCAAAAATTTTCTTCTGACCCCATCTTTAGTTTTTAAAATTGTTCTGACTATATAGACAGGCAAAACTAAAGTTCTATTATTTATGGAAGTTGTAGTAGCCTGATGTCATATTCAATAAAACATTTCTTCTATTTTGGCAACATGATCACCCTACAGGTTGGCAAGATTGAAGGCTCTGATACCATGTAAAATTCCCAAAACAGAGATGCAAACTTCAGAAAACAAACTCTTAATTCTAAACTTCCCAATAATTGATTCTGTGTAGTAGCACGTATTCAATGATAATATGGGCATGAACAAATATTATTATTTCACAGGTAATGAATAAATACATTCACCATAGCTCACTGATAGACAGCTAGATATTCTATTTCACTCATTTTTAATTACTAAAACATCATTGGAATTAAAACCTATATAGTATGAAGTTAATAAATTACTACTGGCCACCTGTGTAATGGAGTTGGTGTCTGGATGGGTGGATGACAACCCACGGTCCTTGACCATCTGCTACGCTAGAAATTTGGCACTTTAATTCTGTATAATCTAGTCATTCTATCAGTGTGATGATACCTGGCCGTTGTATGACAAACCCGCAGTCCAACGTTTCCTCTAGTTATATTTACGATTACTTCTAGCATCCAAATGATTTGTGCCTTTCCGTCAATGCATATGCTATTTTCCCTTGTCATTTATCCATGACCTCCTGTCGTATACTACCAACACCATATCTTTGTCGCTTAGCCAAGACTCATGTGGTATATTTCCAAACCATGTCTCCTACAAGTTTAGCGGTCAAGGTTATCGGCTCGATAGTTGCCAGCCCACCATGACTTTGTCGTATCTATCTGCAGGGCTGCCGCTAACACTTCATGCCATTGTCTTCATGCCTGACTATTTATACATGACTTCCTCCTTGTCATTTTTTCTAGAGCACATCTCCCTTGTCCATTATGTTTGTCAGAATATTTGTCTCTAGTTCGGTCATTAACACATTTCCATGATTCCACATCTACTGCGAACTCCACTAGGCCAGGTAATTATCTGACGAAAGGAATTGGTCATTTTGTCTTTTTGACAGTCATCTTTTCAAAATATTCAAGCATGTTGATTCCTTCCTGAAACCCATTATTTAACAAACCAAAAATTGGTTATGATAGTTTTCGTAACCATCCTTATTCAACCCACAACATATAAACAAAACAAAACTTTTTAATTATTGAATATTAATGTGATGGCATAATTAATATTAAATAATTAATCTCCATAATTAATCAATATTCTTAACACTCTATTTGGGGACATTACATATTAGGAAGTCATTTGATGACACCCCTATTAATTTATTCTCCTAGAGTCCCTTTCTCAAAAGAATTTTCATATATATCTAATAATTCAATACTGATCCAATCCTTATTATGTTTATAAAAATAAACTGGCAAGCCATCCATACAAGGTGATTTCTCATTTTCCATGGATCCTATAGCCCCTTCAATTTATTTAATCGCAATGTTCTGACTAAGCAATCTTGCTTGATCCCTAGTTACCTTCTTGGGAATGAGTTTGATACATAAAATTAGGTCTTTCTGATTATCACTCCCATTTTTTGAAGAAAACATGTTTTTATATAACTGCACAAATGCATCTAAAATCTCCTTGTCATCACTGGTAAATTTATTCTGTTTAGCTCTAATAATGTTAAAAAAATACTTAGTCCCTCTGTCTCCTTCTTTTATCCAATTCATCTTTTCCCTTGTCTTATGAGCCTAAATAATGTGGTTTTGAATTCTCCTTACCTGAATTTTAGAGCTTATCACTTCTTTTTATAGCTCTTTATCATTTCTCTTATCTTGCAGAGCTTTTTCTACCCCATTCAATCTCTTCTGATAGTATCATTCCTCTTATCTTCTATATTTGGCTTCCTTCTTTCCAATGATTTGAAAGATGTTCTTCCAAAATTCCACCAACTAGTCCCATCTCTCTATGGGAGGACAATTATGCTTGCACAATTTGGAGAGGCAAGTAACTATTTTAATTGCCTCATTGGTATCCTCATCCTACATGAGTGAAGTATTAAGTTTGAATAATTTCTTACTCTTCCTCTGGTTTTTACCATCATAGAAACATTAATTTTGACACATGCCGATATAGGGGAGTGGTAAGATAAACTGGCAAAGGTAACACAAATAGGTGTTTGTCCCAATATATGACAAAATCTAAAAATAGAAGACTCCACATAAATTCTATCCAACCTACAATAGATCATGTGCATGTTGGCTTGATTATTGCACTATGTATACCAAATGTTTTTATACTCCTTTTGTTCTCCATAAGGTCACTAATATAGAATCTCCTTTTAAATTTGGCCCAAAAAATAATTCATTTCCTTTCCATGCATGTTTAAGCCCTCCATTCTTGTCTTCACTATTTTCTATCATATTAAAGTCTCTAGTGAAGATCCAACTTGCATTAGGTAGGTTAGAGGATAACCAATCCCATAAATAGGCTATGTCTTTGTAGTCATTGGGGGCATAAATATTGAAAACTCTAATTAACTTAACATTGACATTGAACAAGACCCATTGTGTCCTTTGACAAGGAGTTACTCCATCATATTCTACTTTTTTCCCATCGAGGACCAATTAGAATGGAAAACCCGTCCCTTTGCCTCTATCATGTCCAGAATACAGATAGGTGGCTTTCTCCCACAAGAATTTAAGGGTGTTGAAGGCATGATATCTAGTAACCTTATTCTCTTGTAAGCAAATAATGTCCTTAAGAAGTTTGTTACACCAATTTCTCACAATATATTTCCTATCGAGCACTTAAAGACCTCTTATATTCCAACTGTGAATATTCATGATCATGGTTTATGGGGTGAGAGTTTTTGGTTCTTACACAACCTATTAAAACATTCTAGAATCTCTGAACCTTTACTTCTATTATTTTTCTCTATAGACTTAGCGTTGTTCTATCTTTCTTATACCTTTATTTTCATTTTAGAACTCTTGCTAATAACCTTAGTAAATCCAACATCCATCAAATCCTTATCAAGCTGCACATATGGAATGATTTGTGAACCTTTATGACTCTCCCTTGCAGAAGGCATGATATCCGAGTGAACTTTACTCTGCTCAACAAGGTGGTGCTCAACATTATTGTTTTTCCTAGTATTTTCTTTGATCTTATTAAGAGATATTTGTTGGGATTTTTTTCTGGGAAACATCATCATTAACTTTTTCTCTAGGAGTAGGAATATATTTTGGTTGACAAATGAAAGGGTTTGGTTTTGTCACATTTCTTAGTTGGTTTGTAGGAAGAAATTCAAAATCATCCTCAAACAAAGGATTAGTTAGAGAAACAAATTTGTCCAAAGGGTGGTCCAAAGTGCCACCATTCGACGACATGAAGTTATCCATTTTAGCACCTTTAGAATCAACAAAAATATTTTTATTAACAAAATTTTCATGTATATGAGCATTAACTCCATTAAAAGTTGAGACATTAAATTCCATTTGAACATTCTTCAAGGAAGGGTAGTCCATCTTGGTATGTCCATTTAGTTTACAATGAAAACAATCCCCAAGGTTGCGTAACATAACAATTTCACATGAAAACACTTCACTATCAATATTCACAAAATTTTCTTCAGGAAAGACCATTTCAAAGTCTAAATCAATGAGAATACGAGCATTCAAGTGAGGTAAGGTAACCCTAGAGTCCTCAATTTGAAGGACATAGCCCAATGAATTCAACATATGAGGAATAAACAACCAAATTTTTGGTTGGACCCCTCTAAGCTCCACCCGATTCGGAGTAGAATGGGCAACCATATATTCCACAAAGTTTTTAGGAGACCAGGGGAAATCCCTAAAAAAGGTTTTCCCTACTTTCCAAAAACCTTTTTTCAACACCCTTTCCTACATCCCATAGGTTTTAATAAAAAACATAAACCTTTTTAGACCATTGTTCTGAAACTAACTTGAATCCAAAAAATTTTTGCCGACACATTAATAAAGCAATAATCCAAAAATTTCATGGCTGGAAAGAAATTTACATCCACACAAACAAAGAAAATTGCAATACTTTTAAGCCTAGCCTGTTCAGATTTAATGGCTTTAATCATATCATCATTCAGAGATAATGAAAGATAATTCACCTCAGAAACTAGAGCCTTACCTTCTTGTCCTCCACCTAAGTCTTTAGAGTCAGCATTGTACCCTCATTGTCTATCTGCATAGGTTTGGGGATCCATTCCTCCATTCCCCATTGCTTTCTTGACAAATCCTCCATTAAAAGCATGCAGGATCTGGAAGCATAGGGGAGGAATGTTTAACCAAAATAGATTTTTAAGACATTTTCCCAACCTCATGAGACTTATTAACTGTCTCAACCCCCACATTATTATCACTCATAACCCCATCATTTCCAAAACCATCACTCGATATGACCATTCAAATAAAATCAAAACTAGATCATAAACAGACCGAGTCCTAAATGGCACATGAATTCAAAATAATAACACTCCTGACAATAGAGAACAAAGGGTTAGGCAAAGACAAAAAGCATAAACAAGGCATAAAGAAAATCAAAACAACAACAACCCACTAAAATAAAGGAATGTGTGAACCCCAAAATGCACCATGATAGCCAATAAGGATTGGGGCGAGAAATTTGAGGGGATATTCATACCCCACTTCAAGATTATCCACCTTCCCCATATTAGTGATCTTTTAGAATTAAGGGTAGAAATTAAAAACACCAACATAAATGACGACTCTACTGGGGATGCAATGTAGAATTCATTGAAGGATAGAGTCAAGGAATTTGTAGAATCTAAAAATTTGTGTCCTTGAGAGAGACTTTGTTGTAGAAAATTTAAAATATTATTGTGTTACTTTGCTGGTGGAAGAACCCAGAATAAATTCAAGGTTTAAATAAATCTTTGTTGTTTAAAAAATTTCATGTACAAGGAGGTGGCGAATCTATATGAAGTGAACCAGACAGAGATGTAAAGTAAAGCTCCAAATCCACAAAGTCCTAGCCAAAGATAGAAGTAAACAACTGCTACAATTTCAAGGTATTTGTCATTTTTAGATTTGAGGATCTTGCTCCCTTCAAGTGATTTCAACACTAATTGAGGGAAATATTTATGTTAAAGTTATACATACTTCGTATTCATTGATTATATTTATTGAACACTCAAGAAGTATGTCATTGTTGTAAGAGGTCATGAATTTTTTATGTTATGTATGTGGAGCCTAATCAGACTCAGTTTCTTTCAGCATGGTTTCCCCCTAGACTTATCTACAGGGGTTTGGGGGCAGTGCCCCCAAGCTCGGGGTCAAGGGGCAGAGCCCCTTACGGGGTCCTGGGGCAGCGCCAAAAATGACTTAATAGTATTGTAAAGGGTCGACCATCAATTTTTCTATTAGTCAGAGTATTTTTTCCGTAATTAGGTTATGTCAAAAATACATGTGTAAAGGGCTTAGGGTTTTGAGATTCATTATTGCATGAGGGATTTTCGTAGCTTCCGGTACCGGTTTTGAGTTGCAGGTGTCAGATTGTAATTACTGGATAATAATAAAGATATTGGACTCACTGTTGGTGGACGTAGCCTAGGGATTGGGTGAACCATGTTAAATCTCTGTGTCTTTGTGTTCTCTTTTGTGCATTAATATTTGCATTTTTCTGATTATTATTCTAACATTTTAGTTGTAAGATCTCTTGTTGTTAGGAGATTGTTTTTAAGAGCATGAGTGTTAAGACGTCTCAAATTTTGTATCACAACATAGCTCCAAGAGCAGTCACAGTTTGTAAACAGTCTCAAGTATGTGATCTAAAAGGTACTTTTAATACTTAGAAGTATCAGGTCATAGAGTTTAGTGGCATTGTTGGTTTTCTACATATGATTCTAGCTAAAATAAGAGATATAATTCCAAGATTCAGTGGTAATAGAGACGAGTCAGTAGATAGACACCTCCAGTAATTTAGTAATTTGATTGATGACTAGGAGGTTGATTCAGAGGATGTAGTTATGAGGTTATTTGTTCACTCCTTAAAAGATGATGCCAGGTTTTGGTTTTCAGGTTTACTACCGTGTTCCATTAGCACATGGGATAAGTTTAAATCAGTCTTCATGGAACAATTTTCTCCAAGAGTCTGTAAGTTTTCAATTATCAGGGATTTTATGGACATTAACATAAAAAATGGTGATTTGGTGCCTGAATTAAACTTGAGATTCATGAAATCCTTAAAAAATATTCCTGAGAAGTGTAGACCCCAAGATGCTATGGCACTAGTTGTATACTTGGGTGCATTTGATCCTAAAATGAGTTATAGGTTGAGAAATGAAGAGCCAATAAGTTTGCAAGATGTCTTTGAAATTGCTATGAATATTGAAAAGGTTTCTAAATATGGAATGATTAGGAAACTCAAGCCTAAGAGGAAAGATTCATATGCAAGTGAACAATTCACATTGGGGGTTGTAAATAACTCTCATAGTTCTTATCAGCTCACTACCCTAAGTTTTGCTTCACTTAGTAATGTTGGTAGCTCTTTTTCAAATGCATTGGCTGAGCCACAAAGTAGAGGGGTGTACGTGGATATAGTGGATATGTTTCAAAATATAGATACCTCTTTCATGTCACTCCAAAATCATGTATATAAGAAGATTTATGAGGTAGGTGTGCCTTAGAAAATCACCTCAAGTGAACATCAAGTTGTTTTCCATCAATAAGGAGTATCTACTATGGAAAATCAGGTTGATCTCAAACAAAGGTTCATCTACAAGAATTTCTTGAATTTCAAACAAGAAGGCTTGTGGATTATAAGGAGGTTACACTAATGAAAACTCAAGGGAAATCTTATAGTGATTGTAGCTTAAATAAAAGGCTCGGAGATAATGATGAGGATACACATACACTTTAGTATGAACAATAGTGGATTAATGATGATTATGCATGCACAAAGGTAAATAACTTTGTTGATAATGATTGTAATGTTGCTAATTCAACTTGCATGTTTCAATCATGTGACATGTCATGTGAAGTTTCTAGGCTGAGATTCATGAAGGTTTCTATGAATTGAAATTGAAATTAGTTGTAGCTCATAGTGATATTGAAATTCTTTCTTGTGATGATAGTGAATACACCTTTCATGGTCAACAAAGTGATATGTTGTGTATAGCTGAAGGAATTTTCAAAGTTTTTTTTAACCCTTTGTATGATGAGAATCTAGAAAGTCAATTAATTTTTTTCCATGAAGTGGTTGAATGTGATTCTTATCATTTTACAAATCCATTATAAGAGGATGAGGTGTTTTCAGCGCGTGAGGGTACTCTCTTATCTTGTGAGGATCACAGTGATGTTGGAGAAATTGACATATCCAGTTTGTTACTCAGTGATAATTCCACATATCAGTATAATGCTGAATCTGATTATGATTAGCATGATATTTGCAAATTTGAACACAGTTTTCAGAACGATGAAGAGTACATTGATGTTGATGAGGGAATTGTGCTTGCCCCTGACTTTAAAGATTTACATGAAGAAAATTTGGTTATCATTGAAATGACTCATTAGAAGGAAAACATGTCTGAGATTACAAATGATTATGAGGGTTGCAATAGTAATGATTATATGAAAAAATTTTGCAATGATAATTTTGAACATCAAAAATTTCTAGATCTTTATGAGTCATCTTTTGAAAAGTTTTGTATGGATGTAAACAATAGTTTGAGAATTGAACCCGATAAGCATTCAAATGTATCATTTCGTAAGGAATTTCTTGAATGTTTGCATGAAGTGTATGAAAATGAATATGATAATTTTTTCTTTAATATGAAAACTTTTGATATGAAAGGATATAATGTTGATGCCAAAGTTGAATATGAATGTTTTGTATTCTCAGATCAGCTAGTCAGAGTTTTTACTGAGCATGGTAGTGAGATTAAGAGTGGAGATGACCATGTGGTGTTCAAATATCCCTCATATTAATCAAATGAAATATGATTTTCAGATTATGATGCAAGATTTCATTGATGCCATTTAATGAAAAGTGTGATAATGAGGTTAAGCATGACAAAATGATGAATGTTTCCAGTTATTTTCAATTTAGCTAGGTATTATTCAATTATTTTCTTAGAATGGTCATGTTTTTAAATGATGAGAATCAAACTTTTGACATAGGTAAGATTTTTTCTTACATGTTTGGTGGCCCATGGCCACCAGTTGAGTTTGTTTGATTTTCACAGTTAGGTTTTCAATAAGGAAACCAATGGAGGAATAAATTGTTTGGTCTGCATTTCTAGAGATATGAATCCTCATGTTAGTCTATGATTAACTATCCATGACAAGAGCCATTGTTGGAACCCTAAAATTTGAGGTAGCCATATAATTTTTTTTCTAAGGCATTGATATGCATTCATGAAAACCTAATTGAAAACCCTAGTTTGAGAGCACATGATTCAGATACCTAGTAAATTTATTTGAGAATTGGCTTTAGTGATTTGTTTATCTCCTTTCATTGAACATGCCTAACCATTTTTAGCTTCTAGTGTTCAGAGTGGATAAGTTTTTGAAGTATCCATTTTTAGGGGATATCACATATCTGCACATTGCACACTCTCAAATTTAATAAAGTGTCATACTTTGAAGGCTTATGTCTCACTCCCAATTGATTTTCATGAGATAAGAGTCTTTCCCCTACATTGTACACATGAAAGAGAACCTCTATATGCATTTCTAAGCCCTAATGAATCTATTTTCTAGGTTTTCCAGGCCCAATCCAAATGTAATTTTTAGTATTTTCCAATCTGCATATTCACAAATTTTCTAGAGAGCTAAACTTTGTGGATTAATATCTTGGTGTCAGATGGTAGTTATGATGAATGGGTTAGTTTTTTAGATTATCTATATGAAAAATTTCTCCCATGCTTAGTTACAAAGTCTCTCTAGATATGATTTGATATTTTTGTGAAGCCAAATTCAAACACAATTTATTCAAATTTCAGAGTGCATAGTGGCAGGTTTCTTTGAGGCCAGCTTTAAGGGTTAGTATTTTCAGCCTAGTTAACAGTTTATTGGAACTGTCAATTTTTTGAGAATACTATATTATTTTTGAGATTATAGAGAAGAGAGGCCCAGTCAAATCAATAACTGTTGGCAACATTTTCATAGCCTGGGCAAGTTTGAATGTAGAACATAGGAGGGCGTGAATGGTCATCAAAGCATACGGACAATGATTATAACATGATTGAAGGGTATACATGGACGAGTTTGTTCCTTTTCCTGCCCAAGTCAGGCTTACAGCTTTGAAAATATGTGAATGGGGATTTATACCTCATTCAGCCTGCGGGGGCTCAAATATTTGTTTTTATGTGCTAGCCCACTCATTGTGAATTGCCTAAGGCAATCGGGCCTTTTGGCAGCTCATGCGCATGGTGGGAAGTTTGTTGGCGGACACTTTGATGACACTTGGTATATTTTGTGGGCCCATGCTTATGTGGTAGAATGACAAAAAAATTAGATAACGCCACATGGCATGAGCAAAGGGGACCAGGTTGCGGGCCAGGGGTGACAGGTGGCATGTTCCTGTGATCCTGCGAAGAAGAAGCTTGAGGAGAGAGAAAGGGTTGTCGCTATCTCATGGGTGTCTCCAGGTCACAAAAATTATTGGTGGTTAGTAAAAAATGTGGACAATTGGAGATTAGGATGCTAGCAGCTAGTCTCCAAGTCATGGCAGTCTGAGGCGATTGGCAGTTAGGGACTGAGAAATGGAAAGTGGAGGTTAGTTGCGAGCTTGCAAAATTTAATGTTGGTTAGTGAATAAAAATGGCGAGCGGGAGATAGTTGTTATTCACCAGGTCATGAGTGTTTAGGGTAGTCGATGATGTAGTCAAATAGTTGGGGAGTGGCGGTTAGTCACCAGGTCATGGTAGTTAAGGGAGATAGCACGAAATGCTGGCAAGTTCATGAGATGCTTCCACATGCCTGGGTTGGGAGATAAATGGTAGTTGTGAGCTCGTGAGGTAAGTTAGCGGTTGGAAAGATAGGCTGTGAGATGGAGATGAACGGTGGTTGCATCTCGAGATGAGATGCAATATTCTTCTAGGGTTGGAGAATTCATGAGATGTTTCCACATGTTTGAGGCTAACTACTACCATCTGTTGAACAAATTTTTTCATCGAAGGTGCTTTCCCCTAGTTGTTCGATAGTTTATTTTATTCGATTCCAGGGCATGTGGGTCCCAGTGGCCGATCTACCTTTCGAATAACTTGAGGCATTGACTTAGGAGTTATGTCTTATTTGATGGATATTTTTACTCGATGGAAAGGGATCACAAGTTGTCGCCAAACATCCTTGTTCATCGTAGGCTGAAGAAAGGTTGGTCACTAGGTCGCAAGGGTTTAAGGCGGTCAGTGATGTCGTTAGAGATTTGGAGACCAGTGGTTTGATTTTAATGATTGCTGGCTCACGAGAGGTAAATACCTTAACATTTTTAGTTGGAGATCTCAAGATTGAACTACTAATGGCTTGTTGCTATGCATGTGTATTTGGGTACCTGATGAAAAAGATACAAACATCAATAAGTCATTTCATTAGTTCAAAATGTTAGATAAAGCATATAAAACCCACTAATGTCGACCTATTGCCTGCTAACTAGGAGGAGTGTAATTAGTAACATATCATCCCTCATAATATGCTACAAATCAGTGACGAATACAACCTAGCATGAAGGATTTTTAGATTAAAACAAGCTAAAAAGATGAAAAACAAGCATTCTAGCTCTAAACATGTGAATATTAACAATGAAAAAGCATGGAATAAGAAGTGCAATATGATTCTAAGAGTAATCCAACAACATAACAATGTAATTTTGATCTAATGTGAAGGCTCCTTTACTCTAAAAAATGGCTTCTATTTATAGAAGAATGAGAGAGAGAGAGAGGGGGGACAAGGTGAATTAATGAGTGAAGGGGCTCATTAATGGAGGTGTAAGAGCCATTAATGCCCAAGGAATTAATAAGGCATGG
>MU227750.1:303773-320335 GCA_018584345.1 Thuja plicata
ATCTTCATTAATAAGGCATTAATGAAAGCCTTAAAGAAGCAAGGTAGAGTGTAAGAGGATGACTTGAGAAAGTGGACCTTAAGGAAGTCAAGCTTGAGAAAGTGGACTTTCTCAAGTGGGTTGAGTTTCTCAGCATTCCTTAATGGAATATGACAACATTAAGAGGTGGGTTAGGGCAGAATTTAGGATTAAGATTAGATTAGCAAGGGTGAATGGGTTGAGAAGGGTTAGAACCCAGGGTAGAAGTGGTTGAGATAGGTAGGTTGGGGTTTAGGGGAATATTAATAAATGAAATAAACTTATTTAATTCATTTAAAAATATAGGAATTAATTATTTAAACATTGAAATTGCTTTTTAATAATTAGGGGACTATAGCCATTTTAATTAAATTAAATAGGCTAGGGGAATGGGTTAATTTCAAGTGGGTAATTGATTTAGAGATTTATTTAATTCCTTTATAATTAAATACTATAGCCATGTTTGATTTGATTAGTCAAAATTGATTTGAATTATATGGCTATAATAGTTAATATAAATTAGTGATAAAAATCACCTAGGATATTAAATTGAATTAAAGAATTATGCCAAGCAGTAACAGGGTCGTTTGGACATAATCGAGGGTATGATCACACTTAGGGCAAATAGGGTCCATAGTTGGAATAGACCAAATTTAGGTGGTTACATTTGCCCCTCTTTGACTTGATGTGCGAGCAGTGCATTGATTCAAAGAAAGTTTTTGATTTTGACTTTAGAAAGATTGAGAATCCCGTTCTTGGTTGTCGAACAAAATGTTGATAAGATCAGTCCCGCACTTGATCGAACAAAACTAATAGAATTGATTTTGAACTTGGTTGTCGTCTAAAGATCAATAAAAGATTTTAAAAATACCAATTCTGAACTTGGTTGTTGTCCAAAAGCTAGTATGAAGTTGCCAGGAGCTTTAAAAATCTTCTAAAATGAAGAAACATAAGATATCTAGCTTATGAGAACCAAAGCTTTCTATCCAACAGTTCTGACTTTAGTCAAGGAAACTGTTATGCCCCTAGTTTGTTTGATAACGAAGTCATTTTGATGTTGTTTCAAGCAAAAAATTATTTGATGATAGTGTGATCATGCCCCCTCATGGATGAAATCAAAGGAAAAGAATAAAATCCCTCAGTGAAAAAGAATAAAACACTTGTAGGAAGCGATAGGGCAAGAAAGAGTGGATTAGAAGAAGGTGTGTTTAAAAATAAACACACAATTACCAAGTTAATTACATGAAAATATGAGTGATAAGGCTGATAAAATGATGTTTAGACCAAAATGTATGATAAAATGTGGATTCACCAATGTGGGGAACAAATGAAGCAAAGTCACAACTTTTGAAACTGTCGCAAAAAATGAAGTTGTGCTGCTGAAAATATCATAGATACCTTCGATTTGGTTCCCGATTGAGTAAAAAGAAAATAGAAATGAATCTAGAGTTGTCCGGAAGGAGTTTTAGAAAACCTAAATGTCTCAAAAGACCCATATAAGCCTCCAAAATTACCATTTCACTATTCATTTTCACATTCCTCCATAGAAATTTAGAGAGCTCTGCAACGAAGATGGTTGTCCCCGTGAGGAAGCACCAATTCGAGATGAGCCGCCAACACCAGCGACCAGCCGACTACCCACCGCCGGTAAGTGCTCTATAAACTACCCTGTGAATTTTGCATTTTTGAATTTCATGCATTTTTATGAATTTTAGAGCCATTTGAAGTTAGGATCACATCTGGGATTCTGGATCACATCCTGTCAATCCCGGCTCGCATCCAGTTTTTCCCAAATCGTAACCAGTTTTCCCAGATTTCTGTGTCACATTTAGGTTTCCCAGATCGCATCCAGTTGCTTAGGTTTTTCTTTGTTTTTAGTTAAAATTCATCAAGAGATCACATCCCATTTACCTGGGATCGTACCCCTCATTTAGGATCGCATCCTATTTTTCTGGGATCGTATCTCGTATACGCAATCGCATCCCGTATTTCTAAAATCGCATTTAGTAGAAGACTTAGATTTTTAATTTGCTTTGATCTGTTTACGTCCTGCAAACTTGGAATGACTTAACGGAGTAGGAGACTGCCCCTTGTTGTAGATAGAATGTTGATGTTTCATTGTGTTGTCAAAAATCAGGCCCAGTTTGAGGTAGTCGCATTTTGCGGCTCTTATCCGGTGCGGGTGCTTGCATTGTCTCATCATTTGTCAGATGATGAGCAGACCACCATGATCCATTGTAGATTGCGCTCTTTGATGGGTTTACCCGAGATCGTGGTAAACCGGGGGTTATTGACTGCTCTGGCCGAGAGGTGGCATTCTTAGCACAACACCTTCCACCTTCCTACTGGAGAGATTACTATGATGCCATAGGATGTCTGGAGGATAATTTGTGTTCTGATGGTTGGACATGAGGTCTTTTTTGAGTCCAGAGTGGGTGTAGCGATTGGGACTGCATGACAATTCTTTCATGATGATACCATAGACAGGAGATACTTGTCATGGGACTACGTGGTCGATCACTATGATCGATTAGCTGTGTACTTAGCCAGATTGGTAGGGGGAATCCTTATGCTGGATAGAGGTCAACATGGATTTCTAGTTGGCTGGGTGAGCATGGTGGAGCAAATGATCGCCCATCACCGTCATTTTTCATGGGGGAGCTACATACTGGCACATATGTATAGAGAGCTTCATGAGATTGTGTACCACCATACCCGCAACATGACTGTTGGTATACTGATTCTTTAGATTTGGGTCTGGGAGCACATCCCTATCACACAGCCGATAGTAGATAGGCAGAGGGCACCTAAACAACCCTACGTATATATGTATGCAGGCCTTTTATAGCAGCCCCATCTAGGCAAGGTCGAGTACTGGCGACGCCCTTTTGATGACATGACAGAGGTCGTATGGCGACCTTATTTGGACTGTGAGGTATGGACTTTTGATGCTTGGTAGGTTCCCTTCTTATGTCAGAGCAGATATCTGATAGGCCAGACCAGATACATTATAGAGCCCTTCCTAATTACTAGAGTTTTGAGACAGTATGGGCGGTGACAGGGCCGTACAGAGGATGTGGCAGTATATGTGCATATCCGAGATGAGGCATCCTTATGGGGTGCACAACTAACTTATGAGGCCGCATCCTGGGAGATCTGAGACATGGTGGCTGTAGACTGGGACCTTCGCCCAGATGTTGAGGATGCAGAGATGTCAGATGGGTATGCTACCAAGATGCTCCAGTATCCCTTTCCATGATTTACAGTGCCCAAGGAGATCATTCCTCGTATAGAGGAGCCTATGGATTATGATCCTGATGACCAACCTGCTAGGGGGAGAGGAGGTGCTCAGAGAGATAGGGCTCCAGGAAGACATGGGGGCTGAGATGGTGGCAGAGATGGTGGTAGGGATGGCAGGCATCCTCCCCTAGATGATGGACATGATGGGGATGACAGGGGTGGTGGCGGAGAGGCCATAGATACAGGTGGTACTAGCGGTAGTGGCCAAGGTAGACGATAGAGGTATAGATTCATGGGCCCATAGAGAGATCTTGGTCCATTTTTGACTAGGGATCAGTAGAGGCAGTGACAGCAGGGGTCACCAGAGAGGCCACAAGACTAGGATACCAAGGGGGATGGAGATCCCCTGTCGAGATGTGAGAAGGAGAGGGAGTAGCTCTGAGCTTAGATTACAACTTTAGAGGCTAGAGCCACAGTAGTAGAGTCAAGGCTAGCCATATTAGATGCATTACTGTTAGATTGAGATAGGCAGATGGAGAGGCTTAGGGTAGAGAGGGATGTACATGCCTGCACAATAGTCCATCAGGGACAGAGGGCTACATACTATTACGCCCTATATCATGTCGTAGTGCTAGAGGGACATAGAGCTCCCACATTTTCACGAGTAGCCCAACAGTCAGAGGGGGCCATGCTACCTCCATTAGCACCTTTTGCACCACCTCCTCCTCCTCCTCCTGATCAGGGAGAGGGGACGGGACAGAGCTGATTTTGTTATATCATTTTGTACATTTTGAGATCATACATGTATATCTGGATCCTACTGAGATCCCCTCTTTTGTACATTACATTCATATGTATGTGATTCATTTTTGGCGCACTGATACTCTTTATGCTCACTGATATATTGTATGCTCACTGATACTCTTTATGCTTTGATACTCTTTATGCTTTAATTTGTACCATGTTCATGATGATATATATCTGATGCAGTTTCTGGATTTGGACATGTTTCATGAGTTCTCTTTGCTTACATAGATGTGGTAAATGTAACTTTTTTGCACATGTGATGATATCTTGGTCTCGTGATGAGTTAATTTTGCATATGATGACATCATTTTATTTTTTGAATGTGATGAGTCATTACGGATACAAATATGTTACAAATAATACCTATGTGAAAATGCAAATGTATGTTTCTTTTTTATTTTTCAGGTATGCAAAATAGATGTATGGATGCACTTAGGATGAAAAAGTAAAAATGCAATACATGGATGCTTTGTTTTTTGTATTTTCATGTTTCTCTTTTCAATGAATGCAAAAAATGTATGCTATGGATGTGCAACGACATTTGATATCAGTAATATAGGTGATGTAATTAACTTGATGTTTTTAGAAGAATATAGAAACCATTTTTGAGCTTAAAGATTCCTTATGTTGTTTATTTCAATAAATGCATCATGCAAACTCTAAATGCAGCTATATGCAGACTCTTAGGACTTTTTCACTGATTTAGTAAATATTGCAACATTTTATCATCATTGGGTGCTTTTGGAACGGATACCATTGGATAGTAAAACCATCACTAATACCCACTGATATTATGAAAGTATGAATACTATTTTTTTATTGAAATGTCAAAAATAGACTTAGGCATTAAGGCATAGAAGCCAGGATAACAAAATAGTCACCTTCCTTTTAATATACCAGATTCTGAGTAAGGCAAGATATTGGACCCACAATGACCTTGAAAATTTATATCCTTGGGTACATTATAATTTGTATACCTTAGTGAGAATCTAGATCAGAAAATAGACAAGGAAATTGTGTCAAACTCACCATAGTTTACACATAAAAAAGATCAAGATATATGCGGCTATCCACCCATAGTGGCAGCTCTTACCATAAACATCTAAGTTAGGTGAAATTTATAGTATCATATGAAACAATCACCATATGCAGAAATTCAAGAAAACATTATGCCCCCTATCCTTGCGACTCTTTGTCTTTGCACAGATGTCATTGAGCAACTAAGAAGACATAATAAATCATCAATTGAGAATCAATCAAATAAAATTTATAATTACTTAGATGCCCCTAGTTGAAAACATCATTAGGACATAAAAGAATCATAATCAAACCATTAGAAAAATGTGTGTTAATTAGTAATTTGTTCATCCATATGTCAAACACAGTAATAGATTCATCAATCAGAAAGTGAGAATATAAGCAATATGGTGTTCCATGTCTGTGCCTTGGTAGGATAATCCATGCCTGTTTGCAATCCTGTATAGTCTTGTACGAATGCTGTGAATGTAAATTTCATGTCCCATGTTTTGAAAAGACACCGTTGTTGTTGGGAAGTGACATTGTTTTGTATGTGTCAAGAAACATTGTGTCCGTGAGGCAAACCAGCCTAGAGAAACCTAGCAACCGCAAATGACTATGCCAACAAAGATGACCCCAGTACAGAATGACCTATTCCTAGGACGTAGAGATAGACACATCCCAAGCGAGGATAAGATAGTCATTTAGGAAGATGAAGTCAGCGTATGAGCACAGGAAAAATAATGAAGGCCTAGTATCAGTAGTGCATTGATAGATGGAGGATAGAACACAAGTGACACCTGATTGCCAGGTTTTCAACACTTGGCAAGATTCTTTCTTTCTTTCTTTTTGCTACCAAGATGCCTATTTTACCAGGTGCTCATCGAGGCACTTTTTCTTCTTTTTAAATTTTTTTGCTATTTTTGCTTTTTTGAATATTTTTGCAGTATCAAGGCGCTTGTTTACTAGGTTTTCACCAAGGATACCCATTTTGTAGGACTTTTTCCACTATTTTTGGATTTCTTTAGGATCAATTTTCTAAATGTTTTTGGTATTTTTCCATAACTTTTTGCTGTATAGGCTCTGCTAGCCAAACATTAAGCGTAGAACTGCTTCAAATGTAGAGTGTTAATAGGCTCTAGAAGAACGTCTCCCTCAGGTGTTGCTAATTGGTAAGCTCCAATCCCAAAAGTAGCAGTGATAACATATGGTCCCAGCTAGTTAGGTTCAAACTTTCCTTTCTACTCTCTGTTAGGCTGGTTCTTAGGATTTTCTTTTAGGACAAGGTCTCCCGCCTCAAACTTGTGTGGTTTGACCTTCTTGTTGTAACCTTTGGACATCCTTGCTTGATACACTTTGAGGTGATTGAACGCTTGTTGCCTGTGCTCATCGAGTAGGTCTAGAGAATTCACCATATCTATGCGGTACTGTTCATTAGTAACCAGTCCTTGTAAATATATCCACAAAGATGGGATTTCAACCTCAATAGGTAATACTGCTTCAGTGCCATAGACTAGAGCAAATGGTGGGGCTCCAGTTGGTGTTCGAATGCTTGTTCTGTAGGCCCATAGTGCCGGATTTAGTTGTAAATGCCAGTCTCTGCCAGACTTGCTCACAGTTCTGTGTAGGATCTTGAGAATATTTTTGTTTGATGCCTCGACCTGTCCATTACCTTGAGGATAATAGACCGAGGAGCAATGTTGAGTGATATGGAAATGTTCACAGAGGTCATCAATGTCTTGATTTTTAAATTGGGCCCCATTGTTTGTCACAATTGAAGAGGGTATCCCGTATCTACAAATAATGTAGTTCAGAATGAACATAGCTACCTGTTTTCCAGTGGCTTTAATTAGCGGCACGACCTCCACCCACTTTGTGAAATACTCAGTGGCTGTAATGATAAACTTGTGTCCATTTGAAGAGTTGGGATATATTTGTCCAACCAAGTCAAAGGCCCATTGCTGAAATGGCCAATGTGTTATGAAAGGTATGAGTTCTCTGGTAGGAGCATGAATAAGGTTTCCATGTGTCTGGCATTTAAGACATGCTTTTGAAAATTTAATAGCATCTTTTTCCATGGTAGGCCAATAATAACCTACTCTGAGAAGCTTTTTAGCTAATGAAAATTCATTCGAGTGTGATCCACATACACCTTCATGGACATCTTTTAATGCTAGATTGGAATCTTCGAGTTCTAAACACCGAAGAAGTGTACCGTCGAGACTGCATCGATATAGTTTGTTAGTTATGAGGACGTAACGTGATGCTGTCCTAATCAAGGATCTTTTTTCATTTCTAGATAGATCGACGGGAATGGTTTGGTCAGAAAGGTATGCAATGATACTGGCATATCGAGATGGATCTGGGGTATTCAAGGCACATATTACCGGGCATTCCAGATTGGCAAAGGTGGGATAGGATATTTCTTCCACCAAGAAGTCATAGCAGAATTGATGCTCCTCCAGTTGTACCATGGATGCCAAGGTAGCCATAGCATCTACAGCTTTGTTCTCTGAGCTTGGTATCTGCTAGAAGGTGATGAAGACAAAGTATTTCTTCAGATCATCAACTAGTTGCTTTTAGGGCATCAAGTTTTCATCTCTTGTTTGATACTCCCCATTGATTTGATTGATAATTAGTTGGGAGTCACCATATACGTGTAACTCAATGATCTTCCATTCCATGGCGAGCTTTAGGCCATTGACCAATGCTTCATATTCTGAGATATTGTTGGTGCATGGAAACATTAATTTGTAATATTTGGGAATCTTGTATCCTTGTGGAGTTATGAAGAGGACCCTTGCTCCAGATCCTTATTGAGTAAATGAACCGTCAAAGTACATCTTCCATGGATGTTCGGTGAGATGCATGATTGTTTCATTAGGAAATTCAATTACTAATGGTTCATCATCCTAGAGCGGTGAATCATCCAATTGATCTACAAGTACCTGTCCTTTGATGGCTCTCCGTTCGACATACTCAATATCAAACTCACTTAGAATTAGGACCCATTTTTCCAAATGTCCTGTTAATGCTGTTCGGCTCAAAAGATACTTTAGAGGATCAATCTTAGAAATGAGCTTGACTATATGAGAGAGCATGTAGTGTCTTAATTTATATGATGCGAAGACAACTTCTAAGCATTCTTTCTCAATATTTCTATAATTGAGATCATAAGTGACTAGGGTCCTACTAATGTAGTAGATAGCTCTTTCTTTCTTTGTCTCATCCTCTTGTGCTAACAATACTCCTAGGGATGTAGCTATAGCTTAAATGTATAGGAGTAAGGGCCTTCCATGAATAGGCACCATAAGAATGGGTGGAGCAGCCAGGTACCCCTTCAATTCTCTAAAGTTTGCTTCACATTGTTCATCTCATTTGAACACAACCCCTTTATGTAGTAGCTTAGTAAATGGTTGTGCCTTATCTACAAGTTGCGACATGAACCTCCTGATAGAATGGAGTCTCCCCTGTAGTGTCCGCATTTGAATGATATTACATGGAGGATTCATCTCTAGAATAGATTTTACCTTTGCAGGATCCACCTCGATTCCCTTTGCTGAAACTATGAATCCTAGGAGCTTGCCTGATTGGACCCCAAAGGCACATTTCTTTGGATTGAGCCTAAGTTGAAACTGTTTCATTCGATCCAATATCTTTCTTAAATAAGCAATATGAGTACCTCTTTCTTTGGATTTAGCCAGTGTTTCATCGACATAGTCCTCCATGTTTTTGTGCATCATGTCATGGAATATTGTTGTCATAGCTCTCTGATATGTTGCTCTGACATTCTTTAGTCCAAATGGCATGACGTTCCAGCAAAATGTGCCCCATGCACATGTGAATTCATTTTTCTCTTGATCCTTAGGGGCGATCTTGATTTGATTATAACCCGAGAATCCATCCATTAATGAATACATCTGGTAGCCTGCTATAACGTCTATGATCATGTAAATATTTGGTAGAGGGAAATCATCTTTCAAACATGATTTGTTGAGGTTTCTGAAGTCCATGCAGATCCTAATAGATTTATCAAATTTAGAAATGGGGACCACATTAGAGATCCATGCTGCATAGGCAATGACTCGAATAAATCTAGCTTTCAACAATTTTTCTAATTCTGCTTTCACCAATAATGCAACATGAGGATGCATTTTTCTAAGTTTTTGTTTCACGGGCTTGATCCCGGGAGCTATAGATAAGTGGTGCATAATGATATTAGGATCTATCACTGGCATATCAGTGTAAGACCATGCAAATTTGATCTTCTTCTCTCTCAGGAACTCTATGAACTGTACCTTCTCTTCTTCTGATAAAGATTGTGCTAGGTGAACTATCCGAGGATTTTCAACAGTGCCCAAGTTTACTGGCTGTGTTGGTTCAATCAATACTAAAGATCTTTCCTGAAAGTGTTCAGGGAGGATGCCAAGAGTCTCATCCTTTGGTTCCTTTGAGAGGTTTTCACCATTGGATACGTCTTTTTTCTTTACTATTTTGGGATCTGATACTGCCACAGAGTGGTTTTCACCATTAGTCCACTTTTTCTTTTTATTTTTCAATTTGTGACTAAGAAACTTGATATCCTCCTATGACATGTTCTCTCTTCTTGCATTGGTGGAGGAAGGGTGAGGTTCTCAAGAATTAAGGTAAAAAGATAGGCAGTGGTCATTGGGAAAGTCGAGGATAGGAGTGGGATCTATTTCAGTCCAATCAATTAGGTTTGGACGTACCAATGTTAGGGAGTCAGATTCTGGGAAGGACAGCATTGCATTAGCATCACAACTATTAACCGACATGACATGATCTATTAAGTTAATATCTTCGATGCTTAGATCAATAAGAGTAAGCTCATTGTTAAAAGGGTCATTATCAATTATATATGGATCAAACTCTAGTGACTTGTCAGTAGATATCTCATCATCATCCCTTTGTAAAAGGAGGCTTCTTTCTTGTAGCCTATGAAATTCTTCTAGAGTTATGTATTCACCAGTGTCTCCATCAATGATCAGAGGAAGGAACTCTTCTTCTTCTTTAGGAGGATCGGTATCATTGAAAGGAGTGTTAGGTCATTTACTAGGAGCTGAGGAAGCTGCAAACATGTGAGTTGTAGCTATCCTAATTTCCTCGAAGGTAATAGATAGCCGATCCCACTCATAGTCATGAGAGTCTTGGATATCATCATCAGATCTATCCAAATATTCAACAATGTTTATTTAATGGACTCGATTAGCTTCTTGTAGATCAAAGTGAGGTAGATCTAGAACATGTGAAATTGTGACCAATTGCCCCCAGTTAGGATGTAAATTCTGTGCCCAGGGTTCCTCTTGAGTGATTGTAGCTATGGTGTCTCCTACCTCTTGAATGGGAGGTTGTGCTAGCAATGGAGTGTGAAGATCCTGGGGTACCTCAAAGCTAGGTATGTAGTGTTCTCCTTGATATTCAGGATTCTCTGTACCAATATGTAGTAATCTCTCGTAAGGCCATGGTTCTGATACTATCTCATCTATTTTATCACTCCCTGTTTCAGAAGGTGGACTCTGCTTTGAAGTAGGTTTGTTGGATTGAGTATTAAAACCTAGTCCTATTTTATCTATGTTGAGGTGGAAATCCATGGGTATGGGTTCAATGATCCCTCATCCTATGTCATTTAGAGGTCCCTTCCTTTGTAACCCATTTGTGTAAGGAACTCATATCCCTTTCCATACTACCCTGGGGATATCTTCACATGTTTGAACTCAGAGTCCACTATTTCTCCCTTGTAAAGCCAGTTCAAGACTTCCTGTTCTTCTGTGTTATCTGAAGAAGATGTGGATGCCTTTATCATGTCAGTTGCCTTGTGTACTTCTGGCTCCTTGATTGCAAGAGGTGTGAATGTTGATGACGGTTTTCCATAGGATCTTGGTGATACTTGAAGCTCTATCATTGAGGGAGTCAGGTCCAACTTGTACTCTCCCATACCTATTTCTTGAAGTTTCAATGTTTTGCTAAAATCCTTCATAACCATGTCCTTGGTACTCTCAGGAGCAACTGCATCCATAACCTCTTTGTTGTGTGGGATCATGCTACCTGCTTTGATATTGTTGCAAGTGTAGTTGGCATCCACAGGAATTTTTACTTCTATCCCATTATGTGGGAACTTGACGCATTGGTGATAAGTGGATGGTACAGCTTGCATCTTGTGAATCCATGGTCCGCCTAGTAGAATGTTGTAGGCCAATGGTAGATGTAGAACTTGACATATAACATTCCTTTCAATGGGTCCAACTCTGATAGGTAGAGATATGAGACCCCTAGAGGATATTTCTTCCTCATCATATGCTTTGATGGTTATCTTGTTTCTAGTGTCAATTGTTTGTTCTGAGAGACCTAGTCTCCTGACGAGATCCAGTGTACAGATATTTAATCCTACGCCTCCATCTATCAATACGTGTCTAGCACAAGATTTATGAATAATAACTTTGATATGGAGGGGTTGATTGTGTGGATGGGTCAATGACTTGTCATCCTCTTCAGAAAAAGAGAGGTAGTGTGGCGCTGAGATGTGATTGACCATCGCTTGGAACTTGACTATATCGATATCCTTTGGAACATTAGTAGCGTGTAGGGCTTGTTCTAGGATTTCTCTATGCATAGTGGATATCTTGAGCAATTTGAAGATGGAAATTTTGGCAGTGGTTTGTTGTAATTGGTCTACCAAGTCATATTTTTCTCCATGGATAGTGACAACGTGTTTTGCTGCTAGTTTAGGAATAGTTATAATAGGAACCTTTGATGTGGATGTCAGTTTTGGAGGTCCCTTGATTGTAACCTGTGCTTGGCTCCGTGTGACAACATTTGAGGAGGATGAGGCTCCTTTAATTGTGACCATATTGAGGGATTCAGTTTTGATATTGAGCATATTAATCACATTGTCACTCTTGGAATAGGTGTAGTTTACCTCATTACCTTTCCCTTTAGATGTTTCCCCTTGATTACAATTAGGAAAGGGTTTGTTAAATGCCGTATGGTACTCATTGGTAGTATGTCTGTCTACCTTGATCTTAACTCCTTCAATGAGGTCTTGGATAACATGTTTTAGTTTGAGACAATTATTAGTCTTGTGTCCCTTGTTTTTGTGGAAGATACAATAGGAGTTATCATCCCACCATCTGGGTTTGGCCATTGGTTCCCATGGTTTAGAATCGGGAATTGTAAGAACTTTGTTATCCACCAATATTTTTAAGATGGTCTCAAGAGGTTCCCCCAAAGGAGTGAATGTTCTTTGGGGTTTTGAAGTCTAGATGTGTCCTTTGTCATTATCATTGTTCATTTTGGGAATGAGAGGTGTTATTTTAGCCTCTTTGCTTGCTTGCATGCCATTGGTCAGATTGAATGCTTCAGGTTTAGAATTAATGTTAGAGGCATCAACTACTCTGTCATTAACAACATTCTTATTTTATTTCCACCATTTAGGCTTGGAGTTGGAGCTACTACCTTTTTCATTTTGAAGGGTGATCTCTCCCTTTTTTACCGTGACTTCCTCAATGCGGAGGGAATTTTTAATCATCCCATCGAAGCTAGGAGAATCTTGCATTTGTAGAGCATAGCTCAATTCAAGTATGAGATTATTGATGAAGATTTCCATCTTTTCGGTCTCAGGAATGACCCATGAATATCATGCAAAAATCTTCCTCCATCTTTGTAGGAAGTGTGTAAATGATTCTCCAGTTTTCTGTTTGGTATTGCATAGGTCCATCATAGTGACATCACGTTGGATGTTGTAGGAATAATGTTGAATGAACTGTTGCATTAATTCCTCGAATGTTTTGACTTTAGGGTTCAATTTTGAGAACCACTCCATAGCATTACCTCCTAGATTTCCTAGAAATAGTCGCATGAGGTATGTGGGTTCGTGCATGTATTCAATGCTTAGAGAACAGAATTCTCTTACATGGTCATGTGGATCAGTTTCTCCTGTGTACTTTTCATACTTTGGCCTTGCCACATTAGGAGGAAACAGGACCATAGTGATACTCTTATCGAAAGGAAATGGAAAAATGGCGTCCAAAGAGTATTTTGTTTTAGGTTTGTCCTTCTCTTGTTTGAGGTTGGTGAGCTTTGTTTGCATTAGATTGAGCTGTTTGGTGAGAATAGATATCGGGTTTGGTACTTCCTTTTCTTTGAGGTCATCCACATTATAATCCTCAGGTAGCTTGACACATGAGGATGCTAAATGGAGGAAGTATTTCTCTTTATCATCACCAATTATCCATTCTAATAGCTTGTGAATTCGTTTACTCTGTTTGAGTTTTTCATATTCATCTTTAGAGATTTCTTCTTCACTATCTGACCCAAATGGATTATGTTCAAACTTGGGTCTTTCTTCTTCTTCCATGCCTTTGGATTGTGCTTGTTTTCCATCATTATAACCCTCAAAATCCTTGCTCCATTCGTTAGTGTGGCTATCCATTGGAGGTGAATCTAGATCAAAAAGGGAATTGCAAGAAGTTTCTCCTTGGAAGTGTGATGTTTTAGGAGGCACTTTTGATCCTTTAGTTGTGTACTGGTTGTGTCTTGTATTAACCATGAAGTTTGTTTCTCAACTTCGTTAACGTTTCCCAATAGTGCAAGTATGGTTTTCAGATCATTCAAGTGGTTGTGTCTAGGTAGAAGTAACTATTTTGTTTGTTGGTGGATGTAAATGATTCCAGCGTTAGAGGGTTAGAATGTCCTGATAGTGAGCTGGGAATCAAGTTGTTGATAGAAAAATGGATAGACCACATGTATTGAACCAATCGTGAAAGACTGACTATGCATGCAAGGTGGACGTTTCGAAAGTGTTTTTAAATAACAATAGGGAGACCAAAAGAGACAATAGGAACCAGCTAAAGAGCAAAAAGGGTATTCTAATCCACTAAGACCTCCTAAGAAAAATAGCTAGAAATGCCCATTGCCCTGAATGCGAGCTCCTAGATGCGAGCCTTTGATGATACCAGATACGATCCTAGAATTTGGATATGACTTCTTGCTGACCAAATACGATCCTATATCCCAGATATGATCCTAAATACTAGATACGACTCAAGAAAAATAGGATACGATTTTATGATGTCTTTGTCAGTTTGGGTCAGTTTTGAAAAATTTGTCTTCGAGGTGCGTGAAGGTGTTTGTTTCCAGATTTCGTCAAGAGGTGTCGTAAGATGTGAAAAAATATTTGTGCTCCAGGTTTTGAATTTTGTTGGTTGTTTTGAGGAGTTTATCTTTTTAGTGATCTTTAGAACACGTCAAACAGTTTTGCATTATTAAGAGGGTAAAACAAACACTCTTTTGTCCTATTTTCTAGGTGGAGGATTAAAATCTTTGCTCGTTGACTTAGGTACACACTCAAATGCTAATCAGAATACAGCCATCACCAAGCACACAATGACTCCAGTAATGATGTTGTATTAGTCGACACCAAACGCAAGTGAGGGCATGATATGACGAGTGTCTTGGGGCAATTAATTTTTGCCTTGCACAAAGATTATCACCCTTTCGGAGATGAATCAGGTATTATTTCAGTTGAAGTTGTTGTAGATTATTGGGCAATCCATTCAAAATTGTCCCCCATAGAATTGTAGAAGGAAAAATTGAGGCATATAGCCCTATGAGTACCTGAATATATATAGTCTCGCAAGCAAGATTCAAGCAGCTCTGCTCTATATATACCCCGATATGTTCAAGGAATGACGTGAAAATTTCAAGAATAAAACCAGTTCTGTCTTCCAAGGCTTTGGCCTACGAGGAAGAAACTATTTATAGTGATTTGGAAGGGTCGGCGTAAGACCTGTCCTCACTTGGGTCATTCCCAGGAGAATTTTTCCTCAACTGGCAGGCCCTCTACTGTTAAAAGATCGATAACCAGGATTGGCGAGCTTAGGATTTCTAGATTTCTGATTCTTCAAAAGAAGAAGAGCACACTCTCCTAGTCCATGCCATTTTCTCCCAAAGCACTTAAAACAAAGGTTCTTTCCCTCAAGCTATGTTGAGATTGATTTAATTTGTTCCTATTTTAAAGAAAATAGGATGCTTTGAAAGGAAAATTTGCCTTGTTCAATTACCAGATTGATTTAGTGATTTGTGTTGTTCAATTTCTGATTTCCAAAAGCAATTATATGATTGAACTTGTTCAATTAACCCACATATTTAATGCTTTGTTTTTTTTAGTTACTATCCCAAATTGAATTAAACAATGTGTTTGTTTGTTCATTTACCCCAAATTTTATCACAAATGATAAGACAACGTCCAATTTTCTGATTCTCCTCAAGAGAAAAAGAGCTTAATATCTAGTTGTTTTATCAACTGGAAAAAATGGTCTTAAATTTGGAAAGCAAATAAAATAGAAGTTAAGATGGGGGTTGGTATCCTGTACAACCAAGTTAGTATATTTTTAGTGCAAACGCCACGAAAACCTCCAAATATACCCTGCAAACACTTACCAAGCTGCAAAATACCACAAACACCACTTTGTCAAAATGTTAGGATTAGTTAGATGAAATACACAACCTTTCAAACCAGATGCGATCCTAAAATCCTACTGAATGTGAGGTTGTATCTTGTATGCAAGCTTTCTTACCAAATACAATCCAATGCTTACCAGATGCGAGCCAAAACCAAAAATGATCCGGGAAATCCTGGATGCGATCCGGCTTTTCTGCGGGGCGATGGCATATCCCGGATGCGATCCTGAATGGGTAAAAATGATTCTGTGTCCAGATCCTGAGCATGCAAATTGGAAAAAAGTGTTAGAAAATGAGGCCAGAAATGTGCGTGTGTATTTGGGTACCTGATGAAAAAGACACAAACACTCAATAAGTCATTTCATTAGTTCAAAACGTTAGATAAAGCATATAAAACCCACTAATATTGACCTATTGCCTGCTAACTAGGAGGAGTGTAATTAGTAACATATCAGCCCTCATAATATGCTACAAATCAGTGACGAATACAACCTAGCATGAAGGATTTTTAGATTAAAAAAAGCTAAAAAGATGAAAAACAAGCATTCTAGCTCTAAACATGTGAATATTAACAATGAAAAAGCATGGAATAAGAAGTGCAATATGATTCTAAGAGTAATCCAACAGCATAAAAATGTAATTTTGATCTAATGTGAAGGCTCCTTTACTCTCAAAAATGACTTCTATTTATAGAAGAATGAGAGAGAGAGAGAGGGGGGACAAGGTGAATTAATGAGTGAAGGGGCTCATTAATGGAGGTGTAAGAGCCATTAATGCCCAAGGCATTAATAAGGCATGGGAGAGACATAGGCTTAAGGCATCTTCATTAATAAGGCATTAATGAAATCCTTAAAGAAGCAAGGTAGAGTGTAAAAGGATGGCTTGAGAAAGTGGACCTTAAGGAAGTCAAGCTTGAGAAAGTGGACTTTCTCAAGTGGGTTGAGTTGCTAAGCATTCCTTAATGGAATGTGACAACATTAGGAGGTGGGTTAGGGTAGAAT
>MU227750.1:320481-347582 GCA_018584345.1 Thuja plicata
TTTTTAATAATTAGGGGACTATAGCCATTTTAATTAAATTAAATAGGCTAGGGGAATGGGTTAATTGCAAGTGGGTAATTGATTTAGAGATTTATTTAATTCCTTTATAATTAAATACTATAGCCATGTTTGATTTTGATTTGATTTGATTGGTCAAAATTGATTTGAATTATATGGCTATAATAGTTAATATAAATTAGTGATAAAAGTCACCTAGGACATTAAATTGAATTAAAGAATTATACCAAGCAGTAACAGGGTCGTTTGGACATAATCGAGGGTATGATCACACTTAGGGAAAATAGGGTCCATAGTTGGAACAAACCAAATTTAGGTGGTTACAGTCGCTAGCTCTTGAGCTATTATAAAGAATAGTAATTTGGGCCAAGAGTTAGAGACTACATGCCAAGTGTCTGAGTGTTTTTTCTAGGATATTGTTGAGATGTAATAGAGCTTAAGATGTTGAACAAATCAAGGACTTCCATGTGGAATTATTCAATCGTTTCACCGCTAAATTCAAATTTTCATTCCATGAGGGCATATTTTCAAATTGCACATTCATACGAATGAAAGCTCCAATTAATTTACACAATTGGAGGTTGTAAAGAATTTTAGTTGACCTACAGATAAGGAAGTTTCCATATGGGAGAAGATGTCAAAGGAAGGAAAGGAGGTTTGAATCTTACTATTTTTTCATGTTCAAGAGGTTAGATGACTTAGCACCTGAGGGATGATAACTGAGAGGATAACTACATTTCATACGCATCTTGATTTTTTTGTTATAATTGTGGATGAATTTCAAAACATATAACAAATTTATCTTGAATAATCAATAGACAAAGGTGCCAAAGTCCAATTATAACTCATCTCCCAAAATCAAGTTCAAATTCCCACTCTTTGTTTCTTTCTTTCTGCTGATTAGGTTTTAAATTTTTACTGGAAGTGATTCAAATCTTGTTGCATTCCTTACTCTATAAGAGGAATTCAAAGATCACTTGTGAAGGGTTCCCAATTTTTTATGTTATGTCAGTCTATGTTAAACACAATATAATACATTGTGAGGCTATGCATTCTTTGAGAAGCATATATGTTGTTTGATAGTAAATTAGCAATTAAAGATTGATGATATGTCTTTGTATCAAATTTGATTCTTTATGAATTGAATACAAATTAAGGATTTATCTCAATTTATCTCTCTAAGTTTTCATAAATGAGTTTGTTATCTTTTTCTATCTTTCAAGGAAAGAATTAAATATGCTAAGATAATTAACTGTGATAGTTTATAATTTGTTGCAAATTTGATAATATTCATTCATAGAATTAAGAAGTTATATGTAAGGCATATTTTCTTTGGATTCTATGTTGAGAAATTAATGAACTGTGCTATCAAATATTTTATACTTGTATGTGACTCTGTAACCCAAGTGGATTAGGCACTAGTCACAGGTGATTCATGAAAAGTATGGTGAAACAAATTGAAAACATAAAATTATCATTTGCTTTGTTTGTCAAATACATTATTAAGGTTTATCTATAATATCCATGTATTCATCTACTGGGGAAGTTTTCTAAGAGTTATTTGAGTAAGTAGATGAAGTAGGGGTACACCCGCCCAAATATCATGGAATTTGAAGTGTAGAAGGTCCATTGACCTTGTTATTGTTGGGATTTTATTGTCTTTGTTTGTGGATGAAGTAACAATTGATTTCATTATGTTCTTTGACAGTCATAATGAATATAAATGATCTTTTAGAATTAAGGGTAGCAAGGATAAACACCAACACAGCCTCTGGGGCCAAAGTGGCTCCACAGAAATCCACTCTTATTGGGTAGTCAGAATATCCTTCTAGATGGATGACAAATAAGGGATGGGGATGGTCATTCCCTTTCAAGATCACCAGATACTTAGGGATACCTTTTTCAATCAGCCCTTCTACAAAGGATATGTGGGATTGGATCTTTAATAAAGTGGAAAAGAAACACTTGAAGTGGAAAACTCATATCTTTTCACTAGCTAGAAGGGTCCAAGTTGTTCAGAAAGTTTTGTCATCCCATGATATTTATTATTCATCTACTTGGATCTTCTCTAACTATTAGGTGAATAAATTGGAAATAATTCTGGTGTTTTTTTTATGGTATGATGGATAGGGTAATCATAAAAGACATAATGTTTCTTGGGAATGGCATTGTACTCCAAAAGAATTAGGTGGTCTTGAATTGAAAGATCTTAAATCTTAGGGGATTGCACTTGCATCTAAATGGATTTATAAATCTATTCATGGACATGAATTGTATAAGATTTTAAGTAGAAACAATATATGATTATCTAAACCAAAGAGAGGTAAGGGATGGAAAGAGATGGGGATATATGACATTATGATAGGGGATTAGAATATTAAATTATTTGGTTCTGTTATATTCTCTTCCTTATGGAAGGCATGAACTCTTATTAGAGGATTTCTCTATTCTAGAGATGCAATTGGGAATTATTCTACATACTCAGTGGTGGATAGATCCCTATGGTGGGGGTGAAACTCAACAATAAGACTCTTAAATTAACACAATGCTACTCTGTTAAAACTTGGAATTCTTTGTGCATTATCTTCATTAGTGATCTCCCGGTGAGAAACCATCTTGGAACATGGGATGATTTATGTGTTAAGTTTCATATCCCTCCTTTACACAAAAAGACATACACATTAGTGAGAAAAGTCACCAAACCCTTCTTCCCTGGCAGAGTTCTCTCTACTAACAATTATCTAGGTCACTTAAAATGTATTGATGGTACTCCCCTAGAGAACATTAAAGTGAAACAATTGTATCAGATGCTTAAAGATGAACCAAAGATATTAAAATGGATTAATGAGTCATAGGGAATTGATTGGATGGAGTCTAAGTGGTCATTTTTTTAAACTAGTTTTGGAACCAACCTTGTGAGCCCAAGAAACAATGTTTTATATAGCTGATTTTACTTAAAAAGGTTGTTGTAGGCGATGCATTATATGTTGTTAGTTTATCTCCTCTTATATGTCCTCTGTGCAACACCACTGAGTCTGTCAGTCATCTTTTGTTTTACAAATTTTTTTGGTCATTGTTTATTGGTCATCTTGTAACCTGGAACACTCAATGTGGCTTGTCTTAAATTCAAATTATTGTTAGTTATGTTGATGGCTTTGATAACAAGCTGAATACATTTTGGCTTGTGCTTTTTTGTGAAATTCTGTGGTTTCTATGGATAAAGAGGAATGAGGAGGTTTTTCAAGGAATAAGGAGGAATATTATTGAGTTTAATTGTAAACTCACCTTCCCTCATATCATGTTCCATGTTTCTATTTTTCTAGAGATCCCAAAGAACATGTTTATGATTTTGGTGTAGGAAGGGGCATTACTGATCTACATATATATATATATATATATCAAGTTTGCCCATTTCTTCAATGCATAGAAGGACATGTTGGACCAAGAAGAATTGAATGCTCTTAATAATTTTTTGTAGGATAAAGGTATATCAAAGGAGGATATTGAAAAGGAAAACAAAGGTCCAAATCTCACTAATACACCAAGTTGGGAAGTAGTTGCAGTACTCGAGATTGACCCCCCTTTGGGGAGATTTGACACAGACATGGCTGAGGGTAGTAATAATGTCATAGGGCAATGCAATGTTCAAATTTTATGTTTAGTATATGTTGATCAGTCAAGAACTCTCTTGATCTTCTAGTTTTTTTTGTATTGGATAGTTTACTTATCATAGACTATTTTAGTTATTTTGGCATTTTTATGTGAAAATGGAAATGTAAAACATGTAATGATTACTGCCCAAAAAAGGGGTAGCTAACTGTTAGAAATGGATAAATAGTTATGTACTTCTTGGTAAACTATTTCTAATACAAAAATACTCTCTCTCTCTCTCTCTCTATATATATATATATATATATATATATATATATATATATATATCCTCTTTAGATCTCTCCCTCCTTTCCTTCCTTAATATCCATATTTGATGCAGAGAACCTCCCATTTTGATGTGTTAGTGTGTTTTAGGGTTGTAATAGGTGCTGTTGTGTGGATTAGAATAACACCTAATAGGTTGGATACAATGTTGATCCACTTCAGTTTTGTAATCTAGCCAAGAATGCTCACTAGGTGTTTAATGGTCATTTTGACCTAGAAAGACAAAATGTGTTATTTTTGTGCATCTTAGGTTTGGTGTGTGTCTTAGGACCCTAAATTTACTAACTAGGGTCTTAGAAGTCAACCTTGACCATCAAGTTGACAAAAGGGGTCAAATTGTTCAAAATGCAAAAGTTGCTAGCAACTTTGAAAAGTTGCTCAAGCAACTTTTGCAACTTCTTGACAATAAGTTGCAAAATGAAGTTAGAGTGGTTGTAACCACTCATGTTCATTATATGAGAATGGATTTGATTTTTTTAAAAGGTTAATGAAGTTTTGAATTAAAAACTTATTTTTTGTATTTCTGTACGGATGCTTGTGACTGTATTCTTGTGATTCACAGAGATTTCTGCATTCTGTACAGATGTGTACAGATTGGGAAAGGAGATCAAACCCCATGAGGGTGTAGTGTTTCATGTTATCATCCTTTTTCATATTTTAGTTTGTTTTGAAGTTCTAGGAGTAGGAAGTTACATTAATTTGAAGGTCATTGGTCTATAACTCCATTTGCAGAGTCTTAGTGCCCAAAATGGCTCTAACCTAAGCATCCACCAGTGGAAATGGTTGAAACCATAGGGGATGGAGGGTTAGAGTCTGTAAATAAGGTTTTTTCTTTCCTTTTTTTTGTTGCAATGAGGTTTCTAGACCAAGTTTGAAGCCCTATGGCTGACTGTTAGGAACAGGTGAGCCTAGACAGGGTGAAGATGGATTTGGTTCGAGCACCCATGTTCTTGGGGAAAAGACTTAGAGGCATTTAAAGAATCCCTAGATAGTCTCCTTGAAGGATTAAAAGGTGGGAGGAGGTGAAACTAATTTTGGAGATCAATTTGGTGACAATTGGTCAAGACTGGTCTAGAGGCCTAATTAATAGGCTGAAAACTAGGGCCTGATAGAAACTAGGGTTGTGGGTGCATCCAGAAGCTAAGATTTTGGATTTTGATAGGGTTGATAGATACCTTGAAGATTTTAAAGGTCTTATATGGGGATTTTTGGAGGATTTGGGAGCATTAGCGCAAAAATAGTGAAATTAGACCTACTAGGAAACAAGCCAATTAGGCCTCCTAGTGAATTTGATACCAAATGAATTGGTAAAGTATCCAGAAGTGTGGGAAAGGGTTCTAAAGACCTATGAATGGGAAAATAACATAGAAAAGAGCCTAAGTGGATGTATGGGAACATCCTAAGCAAGGGTTTTGGATTCTAGGAGGAAATCTAGTGAAGAAACCTAGGTAATTGAAGAGCTAGTAGGACTAGTTGTACCTAGAAGTGTTAGAATCTTCAATAAATCAACTATACATTGGAGGAGAAGTTGATAGTGAGGATCTTGGAGATCCAAATTAGAGAAGGACACAAGGAGAGATAATCATTGGATGATTAGGAGATATTAGGAGTACTTTGGGGAAAGAAATCACTAGAGCCCTAAACCCTCTTTATCAGAGTGGTATCAAAGCCATAACTCAACAGTTTGGTGTATGTCTGAAGAAGTAGGAAGCCATGAGGTTGAAAAAATTCCAACTAAGGAAATGAGTAAGGATTCCATAGTGGACTTGGTCCAAGAACTATTGGCAAAAGATAACTTGACAGATACAAAGAGTAAAAAGAAGATCACTGAATGGGGAGATGAGAGTGATGAAGATGTTGAAAGTCAGTTAGAAGAGACATCTAATAAAGGTAAGGAACCAAAGATGGATGAAGATCAAAATTATTATTGGATGCCTTTAAGTCCATTAATAAAGATATTATGGAACATATACCTTACTACTATGGCAGCTTGAATGGTGAAGAGTTACTGGATTGGCTAGAGGCTATAGACAACCAGTTTGACTACAAGAAGGTATCAGAGGAAAAGAGAGTTAGCTATGCCAAGGCTAGACTCAAAGGATCTACATTGGTGTGGTGGAACATGATGCAGGATGATAGGGTAGCAAATGGAAAGAAAAAGATAGTTTCTTGGGAGAGGATGAAGATCAGATTGAGGGTACAATTCTTGCCTACTGACTATGAGATTCAAATGTATCAAAAGTTGCAGAATTTGAGACAAAAGGCAATGACAGTAAGTGCCTATATTGAGGAGTTTCACAAACTGAGCCTAAGGGATAGAAGACAAGAAGAAGAAATGGATAAGGTGGCAAGGTATCTCAATGGGTTGAGACAAGGGATACAAGATGAAATTAGTATGATGGCTCCTGACAGTATGCACAAGTTTTTTCAGTTATCCTTGCGACCAGAGGATAAGGCTAGAAGGAGGAATGACTTCCATCAAAGAGGAAGAAGTGGTAACAATAATAGAGGATTTAGAGGCAGGAGTAATTTTAGTAGAGGACAAAGCCCAAATAGACTAGAGGAGAATCAGTCTATGGATAACAGTGGGGGTAATCAGGTCAGAGGATATTTTCAAAGAGAGGGATATAAAGGAAGAGGACCACCTATAGGTAGATTTTAGTCTCAAGGGAGATCTAATTTAGTCTTCACTGGCAGATGTTATAACTGCAATCAAGTGGGTCACACAATGGGTAGATGTCCTGAAAAGGCTACCTCATCTTCCATAGGAGATAGAAGGAATTAGTTGGTACAAGAGGATGATACACAAAGTGTCACTTATCCCATTTCCAAGGCAGGCCCAGTAATGGATGGAGAGAATCTAATGTTGATAAGGAATTTGTTGAAAGTACCTAATATCATAGAGCCACCTCAAAGAAATAATTTGTTTAAGACAACTTGTAGGTCTCATGGAAATATTTGCAAAGTGATAGTGGACTCTAGATCCACTGAGAATATAGTGTCAATAGAGATGGTGGACAAACTAAAACTTAGAAGGATACCTCATACCACACCCTATAAACTTTCATGGTTAAACAAGGGTCAAAAAATAGTGGTAGATGAACAAACCATGGTGGAGTTTGAAATAGGTGAGTATAAGGACAAGGTCCTATGTGACATATTGCCCATGGATGCATGTCATCTTCTTTTAGGATGTCCTTGGAAATATGATGTGAAGGCTATTCATGATGGAGAAAAGAACACCTATGTAATCACCAAGCTAGGGAAGAAGTTTCAAATGGATCCATTGTAGGAACCTAATGAGGAGAAGCACATGGGAACCAGTGTGATTCTCTTGAGTGGAAAGGAGTTTCTAAAAGCTAATATGAAGAAGGAGAAAGGAGTCTATTGTACAATGATAGTGAAGCCAAAGGAGGAGACCAAGGAGAAAGCCAACATGCCACCAGAGGTACAAGCATTGTTGGAAAGATATCATGATATAGTGGATAATGGTTTTCCAAGTACACTACCACCCATGAGGGATGTGAGTCATCATATAGACCTCATTATTGGAGCAAATTTGCCAAATAAAGTAGCATATAAGATGACACCAAGTCAAAATGCAGAGATAGAAAAACAAATACAAGATTTGTTGGAAAAAGGACTAATAAGGAAGAGTTTGAGTCCTTGTGCTATGCCAAATATCCTTGCACCTAAGAAGGATGGAAAATGGATGATGCATATAGACTCCAGGGCTATAAACAAGATTACAATCAAATATAGATTCCCAATGCCCCAGATTGAGGATTTGATGGACAATTTGGGAGGTTCATGTTATTTCTCCAAGGTGAATTTGAAGTCAGGATATCACCAAAGCAGGGTTAGGCCTGGTGATGAGTGGAAAAAAACCTTCAAAACCAATGAAGGGTTGTATGAGTGGCTAGTAATGCCCTTTGGCCTAACTAATGCACCTAGCACATTCATGAGGCTCATGAATGAAGTGCTAGCAGATTTTATTGGTAAGTTTGTAATAGTATATCTTGATGACATTTTGATATTTAGCAGGTCCAAGGAACAAAATATGAAGCATTTGGAGATGGTTTTGAGGAGGATATATCAAGAGAAGTTGATGATCAATCAAGAAAAGAGCAAGTTTCTGAAAATTGAATTAGTTTATCTTGGTTTTGTGGTTGATAATGGATGTATGAAGATGGACCATGATAAGGTTAAGTCAATTTTGGAATGGCCTACACCTAGGTCCATAGGGGATGTTAGGATATTTCATGGATTGGCCTCCTACTATAGGAAATTTGTAATAAATTTTAGTCATGTATGTGCCCCTATCCTCAACACTATCAAAGGTGGAATCAAATGTCAGTTTAAATGGACTATAGCAACAGTTTGAGGATTTGAAATGTTGAAAAAGAGGATAGCATAATCACCTACCCTTAGGTTTCCCAATTTCAATTAGCTATTTGTGGTGGAGTGTGATGATAGCAAGCTAGCCATTGGAGCAGTGTTAAGCCAAGAGGGACACCCTGTGGCATTCTTCTCAGAGAAGTTAAATGAGGCCAAAAAAAAGTACTCCACCTATGATTTGGAGTTTTATGCTATGGTACAACCCCTTAAAATATGGAGACACTATCTCCTACCTAGGGAATTTGTGGTCTACACTAATAACCATGCTCTAAGTTTCTTGAATGGGCAAGAAAAACTGAATCAGAGGCACCTATAGTGGGTAGAATCTTTGCAATCTTACACATTTGTCATCAAACATAAGAAAGGGGTTAGAAAAAAAGTTGTAGATGCTCTTAGCCGGAGATTATTAACTATACAGGAGATACAATTGCAGAGTGTGGTGTTGAATGACTTGAAAGACCTCTACAAAGAGGATAATGACTTCAAAGATGCCTATGAGGCATGTGTAAAGTTCCAATAGGGGTTCAAGTTGGAATTCACTGAGTTTATATTGCAGGAAGGACTATTGTTTAAAGGACACCTCATGTGTATACATCAATGCTCAATGAGGGAGAATATTGTGAAGGAGAAACACCAAGGAAGCTTGGGATGCCACTTTGGAGTGGATAAGACATTGGAGCAAGTGAATAGGAATTACTATTGGCCTAAGGTATAGTCAGATGTTAGGAAATTTGTAGAGAAATGTAAGATTTGTCAGAGGGAAAAAGGACAAAGTAGTAATAATGGTTTGTACCAACCCATATCCATACCCCAAAGGCCTTGGGAGTGCCTCAGTATGGATTTTGTTTTGGGGTTATCAAAGACATCAAGGGGTTATGACAATGTATTTGTGGTGGTGGACCATTTTAGAAAAATGGCTCACTTCATTCCCTATAAGCAAACCAATGATGCTTCCCAAATTGCAGGTCTATTCTTCAGAGACATTGTAAGGATCCATGGATTGCCACTGAATATAGTAAGTGACATAGATAGTAATTTTGTGCGTCACTTTTGAAGGACCCTTTGGAAGATTCTAGGTACAAAATTGTCTTTCTCTTTATCCTACCATCCACAGTTAGATTGGAAAAAAAGGTATTCAATAGGTCACTTGGGAACTTTCTAAGATGCTTGACTAAGCAACATGGACAGTCATGGGATCACATCATAGGGCAGGTAGAATTTTCCTATAATGAATCCATTAATAGGAGTATTGGTAAAATCCCCTTTGAAATAGTATATGGGGTCAATCCTAGAAAGATCTTAGAGTTGAGGGATCTCAGTTTGAAGGACAAAAGGAGTGCCAAAGGGGAGTCATTTGCAGAACAGATGAAGGAGCTTCATGATCAAGTCAACAAGACTTTACAAAAGCAAGTGGAGAAGTATACTTGTCCAAGGCTGATCAGATAAGAAGGGATTTGTAGTTCAAGGTGGGAGATCTAGTACTTTCCTATCTCAAAAAGGAAAGGTTACCCAAGGGTTAGCCAACTAAGCTACTCATGAAGAAGATAGGACCCTTGAGGATATTGCATAAGTATGGAAAAAATGCCTATGAGGTGGAGTTGCCTCCTGATTTGGGGATTTCACCCATTTTCATTGTTTGTGACCTGTATCCCTATAAGGGACCATCTCTAGACATAGGTCAACCCACTCTTGCAGATTTATGAGATGATGATTGGGTGAAAGACTTGCCTACCCCAATTCCACTAAAATTATACAGTATACCGGATTCTAAGGTGATCAAGAAAACAAGGAAGGGTAACTACAAGGAGTACCTCATCAAGTGGAAGGGACTACCTAAAGTTGAGGCCACTTGGATGATAGAGGCAGACATTCTGAAGCATGGGGTCACCATTGAAGACCTCCTAACTCAAGGGAATTGAGTTATTTGTCCCAGGGGAGTATGGTGTAGAGCACCTCCCATTTTGATGTGTTAGTGTATTTTAGGGTTTTAATAGGTGTTGTGTGGATTAGAATAAGACCTAATAGGTTGGATACAATGTTGATCCACTTCATGTTTGTAAGAGCCAAGAATGCTCACTAGGTGTTTTATGGTCATTTTGACCTAGAAAGACAAAATGTGTTATTTTTGTGCATCTTGGGTTTGTTGTGTGTCTTAGGACCCTAAATGGCCAAACTAGGGTCATATAAGTCAACCTTGACTATAGAGTTGACAAAAGGGGTCAAATTGTTCAAAATGCAAAAGTTGCTTGAGCAACTTTTGCAACTTCTTGACAAGAAGTTGCAAAATGAAGTTAGAGCGGTTGTAACCACTCATGTTCGGTATATGATCATGGATTTTATGTTTTTAAAAGGTTAATGAAGTTTTGAATTAAAAAACTTGTTTTTTATACTTCTGTACGGATGCTTGTGATTGTATTCTTGTGATTCTCAGAGCTTTCTGCATTCTATATGTATGTGTACCGATTGGGAAAGGAGATTGGACCCCATGAGGGTGTACTTTTTTCATGTTAGCTTCCTTTTTCATATTTTATTTTATTTTGAAGTTGTAAGAGTAGGAAGTTACATTAATTTGAAGGTCACTAGTCTGTAACTCAATTTACAGAGTCTCAGTGCCCAAAATGGCTCTAACCTAAGCATCCACCAGTGGAAATGGATGAAACCATAGGGGATGGAGGGTTAGAGTTTTTAAATAAGGTTTTTTCTTTCCTTTTTTTTGTTTCAATGAGGTTTATAGACCAAGTTTGAAGCCATATGGCTGACTATTAGGAACAGGTGAGCCTGGACAGGGTGAAGATGGGTTTTGTTTGAGCACCCACAATCTTGGGGAAAAGACTTAGAGGCATTTGCAGAAGACCTAGATAGTCTCCTTGGAAGTTTCAAATTTGGGAGGAGGTGAAATGAAGTTTGGAGATCAATTTGGTGACAATTGGTCAAGACTAGTCCAGAGGCCTAATTAATAGGCTGAAAACTAGGGCCTGATAGAAACTAGGGTTGTGGGTGCATCCAGAAGCTAAGATTTTTGATTCTGATAGGGTTGATAGATACCTTGAATATTTTCAAGGTCTTCTGTGGGGTTTTTTGGAGTATTTGGGAGCATTAGCCCAAAAATAGTGAAATTAGACCTACTAGGAAACAAGCCAATTAGGCCTCCTAGTGAATTTGATACCAAATGAATTGGTAAAGTATCCAAAAGTGTGGGAAAGGGTTCTAAAGACCTATGAATTGGCCAAGAACATAGAAAAGAGCCTAAGTGGATTTATGGGAAGATCCTAAGTAAGGTTTTGGGATTCTAGGAGGAAATCTAGTGAAGAAACCTAGGTAGTTGAAGAGCTAGTAGGACTAGTTGTACCTATAAGTGTTAGAATATTCAACAAATCAACTATACCTTGGAGGAGAAGTTGATAGTGAAGATCTTGGAGATCCAAATTGGAGAAGAACATAAGGAGAGATAATCATTGGATGATTAGGAGATATTAGGAGTACTTTGGGGAAAGAAAGCACTAGAGCCATAAACCCTCTGCATCACTCTTTCTTTATCTTCTTAATTCTCTCTATTCTCTCTCTCACCTATTTAGGTCTCTCCCTCCTTGTATCTCTACTTCTCCTCATCTACTTACCTCTATATCTTTTACCTCTCTAGGTCTTTACGTCTCTCTCCCTCCTCTCTTCAATCTCTAAGCATCTCTCCCTCCCTCTTTCAATCTTTACTTCTTTCTCCCTCCCTCCTTCCCCTTGTCTNTCTACTTACCTCTATATCTTTTACCTCTCTAGGTCTTTACGTCTCTCTCCCTCCTCTCTTCAATCTCTAAGCATCTCTCCCTCCCTCTTTCAATCTTTACTTCTTTCTCCCTCCCTCCTTACCCTTGTCTATTTATCTCATTTCTCTCCCCACCTCTCAAGGTATTTCTCTTCATCTTTATTTCTCTACCTCTCACTCCCTCTTTCTTTACCCCTCTCTCCTTACCTTCTTCCCTCTCCCTCTCTTCTGATATCTCTCTAAATTATTCTTGGTTTCACGTTTATGGTTTATGGCATAGGGTTTAAGGCACATGGATTAAGGATTAAATTCTAAGCTTTAGGGTTTAATATAAAGTATTTATTGTTTAAATATTATGATTTATGATGAGGGGTTGAGTAAATAACTCTCCCTCCTTCCATCCTTACCTTTATATCGATTGTTTCCTCCCTCCCTATCTCTCTCTATGGTTCAAGGTTTGTTCATGGATGTAATTGTATTTAGGGTTTAAAGCATAGGGTTCAAGGTTTAAAGTGTAGTATTTAGGGTTTAGATATTAAGGTTGAGGGTTTAGGGTTCAATGTATAATATGTTAGTTTTCTGAGAGGGGGGAGGGTTTGACTTAGAGAATATTGAATCTTATAACTTAAAACTTAGATCTCTGATTCAACTCAGTAAATCAAATAACAACAACAATCAAATCTAAGCTAACTCTACTTATCTCAATAAATAACATATACCATATGCAAATAACATCCACAATTATCAATGCAACACACATAACACTAGATTTAACAAGGAAATCCAAATTGAGAAAAAACTCCATGGGAATTGTCACCCACAAAAAGAAATACTCTTCTAAATTATGCTCCGTTAAGAGCCAATATTGTTAAAGATTATAATTCACATTTGTTAAATGTGACCCTGTTAGGGGATTTACCTTAGATATGTTAATATCTTCACCCTGTTAGGAGTGGCCTGGTCAGAGGGCTTAAACATTGATCCTAGGATGTTACATTTCTCAAGGATTTACAAAACTATTTATTAGGTCCACTTGATTAAGATATATTTTTTTTACAAAGGTTAATAAGCAACAATGTAATGATTTGATCTATATAAAAAAACTACCTCTTGCTTGATCATATCCCCTATGCGCTCTCTATGACTAATAGCATTGATAATTCATCAGTCTCTTCTTTGGACTGGATCTTCACCTCTTTTTACTTCTCTGCTTCACTTGGTAGGTTGACCACACTTCGACCTTTTAATTTTCTAGTATCTCTCTCATAAACATACAAGCTCATCAATATATAGGCCTCTGTTTTTGCCTCTTAATCTCCTTGATTAGGTTTTCCTTTATTTTCTCTCAGTCGATAGATCATCTTTTTTAACTGATTCAATATATTTGCAACTCGGTTAATTAGTTAACTATTACCTTGGGATTTACACTATTCTTGGAACTCACAACTTTCCTTTTGCTGCTTAATCTTTATCTCAGATTTTGAACTTGAATTTTTATGACCGTAGATCTCTAAAAAAAACTTCATCTTCATCCTTAGCATCTTCTTTATCTCTGTGCCTTCACATTAAATATGTTCTGATCCTTGAATTCAAACTGTGTCCTGTGCTCGGTGACTGAATTCACTCGGTGTCTGACTTTTCTCGGTTACCAACCTTGCTCGGTGACTGACCTCCGCTCGGTTGTCAACTTCACTCGGTGGCCAAATTTTTTTTGCTCGACCGACAAACCCTTCTCTTTACCAACAAAATTCTCTCTTTTCACTAACTAGGTTTGTTCCCTTTACCAAATTGGCCTTTCTTTCTTTACCGACTTAACAACATCAAATGTTGAGTAGAAAACAATTATACCAATAGTACCTTATCATTGTTTGATCTTTATTATCTGCCCAATTAAGTTCATCTCCAAATGATATGGAAACTTAATATAAACCATAAATTAATTGCTTGACATCAATGACAAAATAACATCTTATCTAACCATTCTACTTTCTTGTATTCCTCTGAACTTGGTCTTCATCATTATTACCACCAGTTAGTTAACATAATGTTTAGGTTTTAGGATTTGGGGTTTGTTACATAGTGTTTATTATTTAGGGCTCAAGGTTGAGGGTTTAAGGTTCAATATATAGTATTTAGGGCTTAAAGTTTAGGGTTTAGAGCTTAAGATTTTGAAATGGAAGAAATGGGATCCCTATACTACTTAGTGCAACCCAAAAGATCGACTCAATCCTTCATAATACTAGAACACAAATAATCCTAGCTACTACCCCCAAGGAAGAATTTGGCGTTGGGATATGTTCCTTTTTTATAAAAGATTGAGATAGTGAAGTGTGTATAAATGAACAATGTTAATAATGGAAAAATGACTAAATATGACAAAATACAATAAATACAAAATGAAAACATGGAACAATAAAGAAGATCTAGAATGTAGACACAAAGAAGAACCTAGATGTGAAATCTAGAGCTGATTGTGTATGATAGAAATGTTAGGCACTCATGTTTGACGAGGTTGGATTTTTGAGAGATGGTAGAAAATAGGACCAAGAAGCTCTACACATTTGTCTCTTGAAAACTAGGGAAAAATTGTAGGAGTAGGGTGTTGAACATTGTAGCCTTAGAGTTTTCATTTATTTGAAGTTTAGCATTATTTGTTAGAGTACTTTTCTTGTCTATAAATTTTTTGTTGTGGGATTTATAATTGCACACTCATAAAATAGGGGGAAATGGTTTTATTGTATAGAAAATTTCCTATGTTAAACCTTGTGATTGTTTTCCCACCTTCAAAATATAAAAGATGATATTAAATATATATACCCTCGAAATGATAGAGGCTTGTGTGCAAGAAAAATGTGATTAAATTGGAATGCAATAAACAAAGTTAACACACTCAAATAAAAAATGCAAAGCAAAAATTGAGATTAGACAAAAGAAAACTACAAATAAACACAAGATGCGAACCAAAGTAGAAACATGTAGTCATCTTTATTCAATGATTTATCCATGATTAGTTGGTTGTATGTGGATGAATGAAAGGTCAAGATTGATTGTAAAGATCTATAGTGGAGAATGATTTGAGGAGAAAAATGAATTAAAAATTCCTTTTGAGAACAAGAAGGGTAAATCTTGTGTGTCCAAGTACATGGGCCCATGTGTATGATGTGATAGGGGAGTTGATCCATTTTTCTAATCTTTATGATTAGATGTGTGCACATGATTGGAGGAGTGGGTTAGGCTAAATGAAGGATGATAAGAGGGCAAGTGGAAAATTTAGGAGGATATGACGCGAGAAGAAAGAATGAGTGGATGAATTTTAAATTCTTTTTTATTCCAAGTGGGAGAAGTGGGGATTAATTAAGTAAATGATGTAATTTTCTTAATAAAATTAATAATTAATGATGAAAGTGGGATTTTTAAGAGTTTGCAAGAGGATGGGGATTTTGGAGATTTTGAATCATTTTAAATTCAAAATTGGAGGAAATTGGATGGTCATTTAATTAATAATGCTAGAAGTTTATTCAATTAAATAGGGTCAAGTACTATAGATAAATTAAATGAATTAATGTACCTAGGACAATAGAAGACGAGGGCACTAATCAAATAATTTAATAATTTAATTAATATTATGTCCATGATAATTAATTTTATTAAATGTTAACTATCAAATGTAGGTGTCTACATTTTCTCCCTCTTTGAGATGGTGTTACAAAGTAGCATAATTTCAAAGAAAATTAAGACATAGATGTAGGAATAGAATGAATGGATTAGAAAATATACCCGTCATTCAAAAGTGTGACTAGGAGGAAAGATGATTGGGAGATGAGGAGAAGGACGCCTCCTCGAGAGGACATGTGGGTTCGAGAGAATATGGGTGTGCCCTCAAAATGGATGAGATGATAGATGCATGATGGATTAATGATAGGTGGATAGAGAGATAATGAAAATGATGATGGGATAAAAGAAGAAACACCAGGGATAGAAAAAAAGGATGAATGGATTAACAACATGCAGGATGAATGGATGGGGGGAGATGGATCATTGTATGGTAACTTCCATGTAATGAGAACTTATTTCAATTTAGCATATGATGTTATGCACCAGGGTAACAAGAACCAAGGTGAAATTGTATCACATGCATAAGATTGACACAACAAACAAAAAAGAGGTTAGCCTAACATCTTGTGAAGACACAATAGACCTTGGTGGATATGATGCTAGAAAAATCCCAAGAAAATGGCATGCTCCAATGAAACATGTGAATGCATGAATCACATGTTGGAACAAAAAAGGGATACATCTACACATAGAAAGAGAAAAAAGAAGAAGGACCATCCCTCTATCTTTACCATTCATAGCACACCGTGATATAAAATATTGTGGTGACCACAAGGAAGCTCAAGATACAAGATAAACAAAGATCCAACATCACCAAACAAAAAAAAAGTATCTCAAGTACCATTTTCCATAGGGAGGATGATGGATGGTCAATGATTTGTTTTTGTCTAATATGAGGAAGGATACATCCCTTTAAAGACCAATGATGGAGACTAAACAAGGATTCCTATGTCAAGAGACAAGTGAGACACTTGAGCCTCTAAGGGACCGATATATGATTGTTGAAGCACCAACTAAAGATAGGGACATAGTATTGATAACACAAGACTAAGTAACACAAAGTATGGGATCTAAGGACGCACATGTACAAATGAACATGACCAAAACTATGTAAAAAGATAGTATTGACGAGATGTACAAGATATACAAGGGGTTGTGATAGATGAGGTCGTTGATGTCACAACTCACATCATTTAGTCTAATATGTATTAAGCTGGGTGTGTCTTAAAGTTATATGCGATAAGGATATTTTTACATTAGGGGGGGTTTTATGCTTAGAACAATGTTGCAGATTTCTAGTCATGCTCCATCTACATATTTCAGGAGTTGTTTCTCAAAGCTAAATTCTAAATTGAAAATCTTACTTCTATGATCTATTTCTTCTAAGAAGCTTATCTTAAATTATAACTAAGATGATTTAGAAGAGATCAGACATAACTCAAGAAATATTAACTCATGGAATCCTTAATCTAAAACAAACTAATTGAATCTAAATTTAATATATTTCACAATTCCATAATTCAAATTCCAAAACTATTTTTCTTGAAGGAAATTAATTTATGGATGTCAAAAATTGAAACAAACATTTAATCTAAAGAACACTCTTATTGAAATGAAACTAAATTCCATGAAAAATGCAAAAAAGCTTCTACCTAATCTTTCACATTCATCATCATTTCCATCTTCTACTAAAACCACAACTGAATCATAAACAACTATAGCTGCAATACCTCTTAAAAGAACATAAATCTCATCATTCATGAAATATTTAAACTACCAAACTAAACTAACACAATGAAATTTTTCTATTATTGCAAACTGTTTGTGATGATCTAACAACACATATGTAATGAATAATCTAGAGATAATTTTTCATATAAAATCTCAAACTTACTGAATTTAAAGAAAATTAAAATTTAGAAATAGATTGCCTCCCTTCGGTTGAACGAGCTCTTCTCTTCCTCTGGAATGATAGTTGCACACCAAAGCTTAGATTAGTTTCTTAATTTACATTGAAATGGGCCCCCAAAAGGGAGTGCAAGAAGGTATGCAAATACATATTGCAAAAAATCAAAATATTGGTAAACTAATGCCTAATGTCTAACCTACTACTACCTAGAACAGATGGATATCTATACATATCCTTATTTCAAATTTGAACTAAGGTATCACTCAAGAAAATGAGTAACGACTACAAAAAAAGTTAATATAAGTGGACATTTTATAAATAGAAATCTACTTGATCAGTAATGAATTTAGAGGTTTCACATATAGCCCAAATAGTAGCTTTGGAAGTAATAAATGTTCTGCGTATTTGGAGTGATTAGGAGCTCCATGTTTTTGAAATAAGCAGCATCAAGAGGGTGTTGGCCTGAGGTACAATATGAGCACACTAGAGGAGAATTAACAGTAAATTAATCCAACCTAGAGTGCAGTCAAATAGTTTAGAGTCATCTACCTCTATCAAAACCCAAAATAACAAAATTATAGTCCCAGCACGAGTGCTTAGCTCCAAAAACCAATGAGCATAGAGTATAATGTTTAAACATAATAAAAACAAGTCGTACAGGGCTAATAACCAACATTAAATTCTTAAAATTAAAACTAAAATTAAAAAAAGAATCCCAGCCAAAAGGCTTATCTACAACATCCCTAGGAACCAACAACAAAGTCATTTCACATACCATAAGCACTTTGACAACAACGTGTCAGCCCACTCTTCATGAAGGAACTTGAAGAGTTCCTGGGGGTTATCCTCCTCCAGCACCTATCCATCCAAAGCCTTCTCATTCAACAAACAAAGAGTGGTTGAAGAGGCATGCATGACCTTAAGCGCAAATTTACTGACATCCAGCAGCCTTCTGTTGGTACTTTCCATATCCACTTTGAGTTGGGCCACAATTTTATCCAAATGGGCAATTTGGTGTTTGAATCTCTCCAGCAAACCACCAGTGGCAATTTTAGCACCCCCAACCATATTAGCACCCTCAAAAGTGGGGACAATATTATCTTTAAGCTCCTTAGCAATGGTGTTCAGTTTATTATATTTATCCCCCATTGGGTGTAGGATATTCTCAGCATCATCTTGGCTATGTGAACCAACCGAGGCATCTTCCTGGTTTAAAATTTTTTCATGGCTCTCTTTTCCCTTTTCCTTCACCAGGAGGGTGGAGTGGCAGGTTTGGCCGAGGTGGGGATCAACAGACTCAATGGTTTCAAGGTTAATAAGAATCCTTTTGCTTTTTTTGGTGGGTCGCAGGTTGGAATTATTAGGGGTAAGATCATGCTTAGAACCAGCCAGAGAGTAAGGGGTGGGGTGAGTTTCTGAGGACTTATGGCTAGCAACAGGAGTGGAACAACACATTGAACCAGAAGGTGTGGGAAAGCCTCTATTCAAAGAACCTGAGGGTGAAGGAGGCGGTTGGTAAGCAATCTCAACAGAGGGAGGAGGGTAGAGGACACAGTGGAAGTTATATAACCTCAGAATCAGCCCCTCATGGAGGATAACTTTCTTTTTACATAGGGAGATGGATTGAGCCACATCTACAACATTGCTTTCCATGGAATGTAAAAGATAAAACAGAATGGAAATCAAGATTTTATGCCTTAGATGGTTTAAAAATGGCAGATGGTAGTTATAAAAGGTACCATACCACCCCTCCAATGTGAAGTATTTGATGACCAACTTGCACTTTTTCGCCCAGAATTCTAGGATGTCTGAAATACTGTAACCCTCATTTTTAGAAATAGGGCTCTCCTCAGGGGTTCTGAAAAATTGAACAAAGTATATTTTTGCTTAGGTTTTGGCAGTATTTTTCCATTTTCGACCAGTGGTAGGCATGTCTATGGCTTTGTTGATGACTTCCTCATTGATCTCAAATGAGATGCCATTAATAGTAACCCTCCTCTCATTCCAGGTTCTCACAAATTGCTTGGAGATCATCTCATCATGACCCATCAAATTCTTCATGAACGGAAGTATCCCACCTTCTTTACAAAAGTACATGACCATCGGGTAGGAGGAGGTCCATGTTGCCACAATGAAGATTCAAGAATCCACATCATGAAACAACCATTTAAAATTAGAAACAAAATCCATAATAATAGAACACAAATATCACAACAAAGATTCTGATAAATGATCATCCATCATTCATTTCATTTTCAAAAGTATACATTTACTACAAAATACCATATATAATATGTCTCCCAATTAGCTATGTATAAAGGAAAAATGAGTAAATATGGAAGTATACATTATGTCGCAAACCATATTAATTAACAAAATATATCAAGTTTTTTAGTATAAACAAAGTATTTAAAAGGTCAAAATGGAGGCTCATCAGGTTGGGATTATGGATGATGATGCAAAGAAAAACATGAGGTTCCTTCGTTCAAGCTAAGAAACAAAGATGAATTGATGGTGGATGAGGTGTTTTTGATGCGGGAATGATATATACCATAACAAAACAAGGATTGAATTGATGGTCGATGGAGTGTTGTTGATATGGGAGTATATATCCTAAAACAACACAAGGATTGGGAAGGTTGCATCCTGATGATGATGATTAGATTGTGATTAAGGCTTGTAGCAAGGCTGGGAAAAAGACCAAGGGTTTGATTAGATGGGTTTATTGGTGCTTGATTTTGGATATTTAAAGGAGATGGAAAAGATTTGCATGTGATGGTGGATTTTTTTTTTGTTTTTAAAGGTTATTGCGAATGGAGAGATGCACTATGTAGAATGGCAGAGGCTATGTAGAATGATAGATACACTATGTAGAATAGTGGATGCATCATGTAGAATGGTGGATATGCCATGTAGAATGGTAGATGCGCTATGTAGAATGATATATGATCCATGTAGAATGGGGGATATACTATGTAGAATTGTGGATACACTATGTATAATAAGAGATGCACTATGTAGAATAGTAGAGGTGCTATGTAGAATGGCAGTGGTGCTATGTGGAATGGAAGATGTGCTATGTAGAATGACATATGCATTCTGTAGAATAGTGGAGGCTATACAAAATGGCAGATGCACTATATAGAGTGGTGGATGAACTATGTTTGATGGAAAAGGCTATGTAGAATAGCGGATGAGCTATGAAAAATGGTGGAATGCCATGTAGAATGGAAGATGTGCTATGTAGAATGGTATACATGCATATAATGGTGGTGTATGCAAAATAGATGTCAACTATGATAAATGAAATACTTCTATTAATAGGCAAGTAAATCTATCTAAATGAAACCCAATGAAGAATACAAATAATCAAATGAAGTAAAGGAACAAGCTTTACCTTCACCTACCCTTTGTAGCTTGTCTCCATTTTTCTCCTAGCTTTGATTTCTTGATGTTTGAGCTCTTAGAATTCCAATGAAGCTCCTTAGCCAAGATGTCACCAAAGTGTGGAGATTTGAGTGAATGTAATGCAAAAATGCAACTAAATGGATGATGGAAAGGTGTGGAAATGCTTGAATGCTTGAATGCTTGAATGTGATTTTCTGGAATGCTTGAATATGATTGCTTGAATGCTTGATTGCTTGATTTCTTGATTACCTATTAGATCACAAAGGGGGAATGCGGCTCCTTTTATAGGTTTTTGGAGGACCTAAGCCTAGGTGGCACGATCCTAGGGTGGAGATTGAAAGGTGGAAGATCTAGGGTTACTATTAACTTGGTTGAAGGGGTTGAGAGAAAGGGGGATGTGGTTAGAATGTGAGAGGAAGAATAGGGAGAATGTTCCTCCTACATTGACATAGAGGAGAAGAAGGTGGAAGGGAAAGACACATGTCAAGTGTCTCACAAAGACCATGGAGAGGAAAGAGGAAGGACTTATTCCTCATGAGGACTCTTGGTACAAGTGTCCCATGAGTCATCTTGGAATCTTAGAGGTGGCTTGAGAAGCTCCTTAGGAATAGGGATTGATTCTTGACTTGGTGTAGGGGAAGACATGTGGTCATGAGACCAAGTCTTATGAGGCCACATAGCCCTTAAGAATAGGACATGTGTAGGTGAGGATAATTATTAATTATTAATTAATAATAATTAATTATTTTAGCCAAGGTGATGTGTCACGTGATTAGGTTCATGAGGTGGACTTGGGGACAGTCATATTTAGCGATTGTGTATTTAATTAAATCTCTTTTAATAAGACTAATTTAGAAGACCTAGGACAAGAAGAATAGACTAAAGTGAATGTATTAAATAAATTAAAATAATTTACTTAATAAATAGAAGAAATAAACATTAATTAAATAATAAATATTTAATTAATTCATCAAGTCAATTCATCAAGTCAATATTAATTAAATAATAAATATTTAATTAATTAGTTAATCAACGAAGTCATTTTTAAGTGTAAACATTTTGCCCCTCTTTGAAATAATGTGTTGGTCACATTGTTTCAAAGAAAAATTTAGCTTTTTGCCCCTACCCCAGACAATGTCATGAAATAGATGTCATATGCCCCCTTGAGAGATTGATTGACAAACTTGATGATTTTTTTTTATTTTTTTTACGGAATGTTCAATCAATCTCACGAAAAGAATCAGAAGAAATTGGGAGAGAAACAAGGTGAAATGGAATGATATCAGTAGGTAGGCTCAACATGGCAAGCAAAATGGGTCCACAATAAGCTCATTATGCACACTTGTCATTTGGAGATTGGAGGTTGGAGAGAGAGAAGAGGAGAGTTGAGAAGATGTTGTTCCCACTTGCAAACCACCACTTCGAGAGGGTCAGATGCTTTCAGAGACCGTCAAATTCTGGAGAGCCGGTAGGTGATCTATCTAGCCTTATCAATTGGATGCAATTTAGCATGTTAGATAGGATTTGTAACATGTTTAGGATATATTGAATCATCGGTTAGGTTAGAATTTTTTATGTTTGTGGCCCGAAAAATGGATGCGTAGTTGTGGCGCATGAATGCACAACAACAAAGGATGTTTGCAAAAACATTGCACATCCATTTGGGGATTCTGCACATCCATCAGATGAGATATCTAATGCTGCGCATGCATTTATAAAATTGGCACATTGGTTTAAACTGTGCAAACATTAAGGGGACCTGCACAAGCATGTTTCTTTGTTGTGCATATGTTAAAACTGCGCAAGCATTTGTCTGTGCTGCGCATTTATAGAAAGGTTAAATTTGGATATGTCAAATTAGGTGAAACTTGATAGCAATAAGCCAATAGGATATGGTGTTGGATGTTGATTGATTTGATGTCAAGATAGGCAACATTATTGCATGGTCGCTAGTAAACCCGTCTTGATTGGTAGATAATTGATAGAAATCATTTGTTGATACATGTGATAAACATGTTTTCGATTGATAGAAAGATAGGATAGATAAAATGGCTAGATCAGAATCTGATAGTTTGATTTGTTGGTTGTTGATGATAGGAGGATATTACGGATGTCCTGATGTCGTGGGAGAGATATCCCATTACACAAAGTTTAAGATCGGCTCTATCAGAGACCGATAGGGTATTGATCGGAGCCACTGGCCTATATCACATCATCCACACGCCTGAGATTCGGGTGAATCTAGGTATGCTGACGGTGTTGGCAGAGAGATGGCACTTCGAGATGAGTACATTTCATTTGTTGATAGGCGAGATGACTATGACATTGGAGGATGTGTATCACATCTTTTGACTACCCATCACCGGAGAGCTAGTGCAGTATGACTGGCACGATGGGTTGATAGAGTGTAGAGGAGTATTCAGTGATGAGGACATAGATGAGGCTGAGATCAGTTGGGAGGATATGGTATCTTTGTAAGAGCCTTTTCCCATTGTATTAGCTGGAGCAATTAGAGGATACGTCTGTGATGATCGGAGATCACACGGTTTTGTAGTTGCATGGGGGCGGACATTACAGAGGATGATGGATGAGGGGACCCATTTTTCTTGGGGAGTGTGTTTATTAGCTCACTTATATCATGATCTTCATCAGGTGGTGTACCATGGGTGAATCTTTATTAGCTGGGGTTACACTACTCCATGTGTGGGCATGGGAGCACATTTCCATCACTCGGCCCACAACTCTCAGATTTCGGGGCACTGGGAAGCCCTACATATTTCTATATGCATCGATCCATTCTCAACATAAACTGGGACATATAGAGTTTTGGAGGTACATTTTTGATACTGTTGATGCGGTTATATGGAGACCCTACCTGGATTGTGAGCCTTGGGAGGATGAGTGTCAGCTCGGGTATTGTTTTGAGTCACGATGGTTGATAGGGAGGACTCCCTATATCATAGAGAGACAGATGGTGAGTCGGGTGTTTCAACAGTTTGGCCAGATTCAGGGGATGCCCCATGGCATGACCGAGTTTGCGCGGACACACCAGGAGAGGTGAGACTGGGGACCTATGGTGTTATTTGAGATTGCCAGGCAGGAATTTTTGGATATGCCCTTCCAGGCATGGTCGATGAGATAGGGGGTCATAGACCCAGGTATGACAGTGGAGTATGAGAGGTATCTGAGGGATCACCCAGTCCCTAGATTGAAAGATCCTGTAGAGAGACCACCACAGAAGGACCTAGGGGATGGAGGCCAAGGTTGAGGATGAGGCCGAGGGGGAGGTAGAGGTGGTGATAATGATGAGGGAGATGACGGTGGTGATGCCTCAGATAGAGGGAGAGGTAGAGGAGGCCCTAGGATGAGAGGTGGAGGTATACGACCATGGGTTTGATGCCACCTCTGGCAGAGAGACCAACAGGTGCACCGAGATGACCATTAGTTCAGGCATAGGTACAGATACTGACATAGGTACCATTATAGCCACAGGTACAAATACCCATACAACCATAGGTACAAATATAGGTACACACACAGGCATATGTATAGGCACATGCACAAGTACAGGATGAGGCCGACATGATATTAGGCCAACAGAAAGTGGTGTAGGGCCCTTTGATACATGAGGATAAGCCTATGCTTGATGCCAAAGATGATGTTTAGATGGCACATGAGGAGATGATAGAGATGGATGTCGAGGAGTAGGATCCCTATTTATAGAGGGACGCAGTAGATGAGGAGGAGATAGATGTTGATGCAGTGCTAGTTAGACTAGCCATGTTACAGGTACAGGTTGATCATGTCCCCAGACTAGAGAGACAGGTGAAGATATTAGAGGAGGAGGTCACAAAGGTCAAACAGGAGTGGGATACTGCCATAGAGTGGTTAGGGGAGGCGGAGACCTTACTAGATGAGTTGGAGTCTATGGAGTCATTAGGTCTGCATGCAGAGAGCTTGTAGTTGATGATGAGGGCTGGTAGGGAGATCACCTACTGGAGAGATGCCTACAAACATGCAGTTCCATAGGATCAGTGGATAGGGAGCTTCAGAGAGAGCTCATATGGAGTTAGGACCGTAGGTCATTAGAGGCATGGGTCATAGGGTAGCGAAGGCACATCAGCACACCCACCCAGACCACCACTAGGTTTTGGGGGTTCATCAAGAGCAGGACCTTCGATTGCAACACACATACATCGACATACAGAGTCCGGGGGCAGTGGTTCTTAGTTTTTTTTTGTTATATACCTTGTATTATATGGCTTCATTATATCATTTATTGCGGACTTGATGGACACATGGTTATTATATGAGATATCCTTGGACATTTTGGTACTATTACATTTGAGGTCAAATTTTGATAGCCATTTGTTAGATTTCCAACGCTCATTTGTCAATATTTTGACACATGAGTCCATCGCCATTTTTGCGTAGGAAATTGTGACAGAAGACACATCCGTCAGTTTACTGACACCACATCATGTCAAAAACTTGCACATGATAATAGCTTCGTTATGGCATTTCCTGTGGTTCATCCATCGACATTCTGACACCACGACCTATCAAAAATATACAATCTCTATCGGAAATAACTGTCAAAAACATATCCTTTCTGACATTATAACTGTTGGCATACCGACAGTTTCCACCTAATTCTGACAGATATACCTGTCGGATATATAGCATTTCTGTCAAATTTTCTGTCAAAAAAATTCTATTTGCGCCACTTTAACTGTTGGAATAGCGACAGTCATGCAACATTTCTTTGACAGGTTGCCCTGTCAAATGTATAGCATTACTATTGGAAGAATTGTCATAAATTCTGATTCTCTGACATTTTATCTGTTGAAGGCACAACACTGCTGTCAAAAATTAATTATGAAATGTCGAAAAACCAATGGATATGCACATTAAAGATAAAACAACTTAAGAGACCATCATAGGTTCTATCTTTCTTCGATCTATATTATTGATAAAATGTTTTACCTTTCATTAGCTCATCACATCTAGGGATTTGAAAGAATTTAATAGAATATTTTCATGACAACATATATTATTTAAGTTGACATTGCACAAATTTATCTACTTTGCGCACTTGTAGACTATGAGGACGGTGATAAAGAAGCATGGCCATGGTAGGAGATGCTTCTTTATCGTCGTCTTCATAGTATACAAGTGCACGAAGTAGATAAATTCGTGCAACGTCAACTTAAATAATATACGTTGTCATGAAAATATTCTATTAAATTCTTTCAAATCCCCAGATTTGATGAGCTAATGCAATGTAAAACATTTTGTCAATAATATAGACCGAAGAAAGAGACAACCTATGATGGTCTCTTGAGCTATGTTATCTTTAGTCCTAGCTACTATCCTAGCTACCTGTCGATTATCAAGAATAATCACCGCCTTGTATTTATGTACACTACACAAATTGATCCCAGTCTCGCAAAAATATTTTACACTTGTACATCTCATCAATACTGGAGGCCTAAAGTAATTTTATACGATCACTAGAACATTTTGTGCATGGATGAAAAACAGTATCCAAAGCTTCTAGATAACCATTTTTGAGAAGAGGAATGAGTGCAGACCAAAGAAGGGATAATTCCACAACAGAAAGGAAGACATCTTTTTAGCATGGGTCTGGATCCTATGCCCAATTTTTGAAGGATCTAGGGCCAGTCTAGAAAGCTGTCTTCCATTCTGTCTACAACATTGTGTCCATCCATGATCTCAGGAATATCATCGTCTTTCTACTCTTCATTTGCCAAAATATATTGCTTCTTTAATCTTTTTAATAAAATAACTCTTGCCAACATTAGGGTACCTACAGATCAAAATAGTTGATGTTATTGGTGCTTGTGCTCAAGGATATTGATTCACTATTTTGAAACGGCCAAATTATTTTTATTTCATTTGTTGAGAAAAGTAGTGGGAGAAAATGAGCGGGTGAAAGTTGATCGAGCGTGAGAGAAGGCATTGCATTTTATTTGATCATGAATGCTCTCTGAAATGACCAATCATGTTTTCTATTCAATTTTTTTTGGTGTTTTTTTT